>CM055268.1:67733061-68111387 GCA_029237695.1 Conchocele bisecta
GAGTATTCTTATGACCAAGACTAGATAATGTATAGCATTGTTTTTATATAGTTTCATGTGTGTCATGTATAATTCTCAGGTCACTCTCCACGAAGCAGAATATAAACAAAAAACGCCTTCAAACGCACATTTGGAAAGACTATTCCGTCATAACTTTTATGTAATGCAGTGTAACGAAATATACTAGTTACATGTATGTACTCAGTACTAATATAGTCTATATCATTGTAAATTCAGTCGAAAAATTGACAAATGTTCCATGAAACACTGCAAATTGAATACAATGAATCTTTTGTCAGCTGTCCACTTATTTATGAAAGATATCATATACTTTTTAGGAATTAAACTTTACGATATATACGGAAATACGACAGAACATACCATACACTGGCCGGACACATAAACAGCGAACAGCGCAGCCCTGATCTGATAACGATACATATTTCCAATCATGTACATGTCATTAGCACATATTAAATAGGAGCCTAGATCTGGAATTACTGGAAGGCATAGACACTGATCATTTTATTGTTATAGGTAAATACGACAAACAAAATGGCAAACAGTGTAGATATTTATCAAAATACTTTCATTGACAAATAAACAGATGTGCTTACCTATTTCATAAAACAATGCCAGTTTGTTTACGAGGTTCCATTCGTGACACTTTAACATTCATTGTTTGTAGCTGGGAAACCCGGATGTGTATTGATGTTATCGGTGGTTACACAGCAAGTGCAGGGCTCCAGATAATTGTTGTTTGTTTATTGGTGTTTAGCGGCCTATCAACAACTAAGGTCATCTAAGGCCGGGCAAACGGGTTCGATCCCGTTTTAACCTGCTGCATTGGGGGGAAAATTCCAAAATCAGAACTGAATATTTACATCGAGAAACAATATATTCAGCCCTGAAAGTAGAAAAACCTGACCTGGTGGCAGGTCCATACCACACCAAAGTCACTTGGCCCCTTCCCCTAAAATAGGATTACGAATAATCGTAATACTCACATAAGGGGTATAACCAGATTCAACTGTCACATACAAAATGCCAAAGACGTGAGGGCCAAACCAGGTCTCCAGTCGGAATTCCGGTAAGGATGAACCCCGATCGTTAAATTACCCATCGCTTGCACCCACCTTCCACCCACCAGGGCTCCAGATAAGGAATTAGTAATTGAGTATTGACACTCCATCATTTCTGAAGCAATTGGTTATTTCAAAATTTTAATTGGGTAAAATAAAATCACACTTAGTACAACAGACAGCAATTACCGGTACCGGTATTGAATATTTTGCTTCGAAATGAAAACATGTCTTGGTATTTCATTAGAATTGTCTCCTTTGATTGCCAAAAACCCAAATGAAATCAGAAGTAGCGATTATCAAAAAGGAATAAAAAATTTGTGGTATATAATCAAGGCTTACAACTAAGTGTGACTAAATTTCACCATCACCAGTTTCAAGACCTAATATATTTTCTATTACTCATAAAATCCTATTATTCCTAGTGCCTACACAGAGCTAAGGCCCACCCGCGCCTAATAAAACTGACACATAGCCAGCATTTTACACGCAGAAGCCGTACCAGCCCAAAAACCTGACACAAGTCACCCGACTATGCTAGGTTGGACACGAGTTTGTATCGTTCTTATCGTGATTTCACTCAAATTCTCAAGACTGAACAAAACAAACCAGATTGGGATTTGCAATTGTTATTGTGACTAAATGTTACACTATAAAGGTCTCAGCTCTCACAGATACAGAAAATATAAAATACAGATGAAATAGTAAAACACATCCGTAGAGCTGAGATTTTCTAAGCTAGGACAACCCCATGCCCACCCACCCACCCCCCCCCCCACCCCAAATGCTGGATGATGGATCCGCCCTTCCATAAAATTAATTCCTGAAAATGTATACATCAACATAAAGTTCAAACACTTGACTATGAGTGCACATAAGGAATTCACCAAAATTATTGTTTATGCAAGTATTGGAGTCCTAGAAATAACTCGCCCAAGTCACCTAATTGATCTTGAAACTTCTCATCAGGTTCGTGCCCTACAACCTTTTTCACATTTGAGTGACATTACTGCCTAGATGTATCAAATTTAAATATGGGGAAGTCCAGATTCACCTAGAAATCAACATTTATCACATTTTATGCATCATTTGCGAACAGACCCTCTTCAGATTAAGGAAGTATGTACAAAAATCACAAAATAGGTGGTAAATCACAATTGTATGTAACTGTAGCTTAGAAAACAGTGGGATACAACTTAAAATACCTTTTTAAAATAATTTTCAATTAACACTATTCATAGAATATGCTTACCGTATTCACGGGTGTGCCTAATTGGCGCAAGGACGGGAAATGGCGCAATGACGGAGAATGACGCGCAATGACGGAGATAGGGGCGCAATGACCGAGAAAGTTGGCTAATGAACTCATTTATCGATGCAATTGTGGAGGGGTGTGTGATGCATAATCGTTATGTTGTTGCGTTATTTTTTTACAATCACAGGTAGACTGTTATCATTGTTGGAAAATGGCATGTGCAAGGATTTGGTGGGTGTTTTTTTTTTGTTGGATACATGGGCGCAATGACGGAAAAGCATGAATAATGACCAAATTTATCAACGCAATTGTGGAAGATGTGAGGAGAGTCGTGCATAATAGTTATATTTGGTCATTATCCATCTTTCTCGGCCATTGCGCCACATTCTCCGTCATCCTCCGTCATTGCGCAATGACCGAGAAAGTTGGCTAATGAACTAATTTATCGACGTAATTGTGGAAAATGAGGCGAGAAGGTGTATATATTGAATGGCATTAGCTGTTAATATGCCTTTAATAATCAATATTCAATCAATATATCTATCTTGTACACCCGATTTGTCTTGTGTAGTTGGTGTAATTGGTGCCTGATATATTGACAATCGGAAAGAATCGCAACATTCAATCCATATTTAGAGATTTGACTTAGGCCCTATTTCTCCACTCACAATCACAATCTATTTGAGACACGCCATATCATTTTTCATCTTCGGTCATCAGCGTACTTCCATAAACAATATGTACAGAAAACATGATATTGTTGGGTCACTATGCTGCAGTGTATTCACCAGTCTAACCCTTGAATATGACAGGGTTGCAGATAACAATTTAATTCCATACATAAGGTGAGAATGCGCAGCCGACTATGACCCGGCATTGGCTATGAAAGTCATGCGATTCTTTTTGGCAGCCGACGGCCTTATAAGTCTCTACACTTTCCAGTTGATTTCAACAATTCCGCAAGTCCTTGTTGTTTACTTGCTACTGTTTGATAGCACTAACTACAAACAGTGGAAACGGCAACAAGTGCACATATGTAATTTACTAAAGTTAACTACAGCGAGTATTTCCACCCTCAACTTAGTCAATACTCAAAAAACCATACCTGTGTCACAACTATCATGCTTCAATCTTTACCTATCATGTTATATAATTATTACTATGAATTATGCTATGTATTTATGACGAGAAACTGTATTCAGTTTAAGTCAATAAACTATTCTTCTTCTTCTTTTCTTATTTGGACCTTCAAGCCTCACAAATGCAATAAGCCCCATTTCACAATGTCTAAGTATGGATTGAATGTTGCGATTCTTTCCGATTGTCAATAGATCCGGCACCAATTACACCAACTACACAAGACAAATCGGATGTACAAGATAGATAGATTGATTGAGTATTGATGATTAAAGGCATATCAACAACTAATGCCATTCAAGATCCACCACTCTCGCCTCATTTTCCACAATTACGTCAATAAATTTGGTCATTATTCATGCTTCTCCGTCATTGCGCCCCATCCTGGTACCTGCTGTTGTCCATCAATGACAAACTTACCGTATACCTAGACCTGTAGCCGATTTCATCAAAACTGCAAAGTATACTTATCTAGCAAAGTATACTTTGAGGGAGTAATCATCTATTTTTCCCCGAAATGCATTATTTCATACAGAACTAACTACTGCATATATTTGATGATTAAAAGTATGCAGAATTATTATACTGAATTTATTACATTATCACAGCCAAAATGGCTGTGATAATGTAATAAATTCATTATAATAAATTTATCATAAAATTGAAAATTTCTCCCTCAAAGTATACTTTGCTAGAAAAGTATACTTTGCAATGTTGATGAAATAGGCTACTGGATACACATGCCTATATATATATATATATATAGGCATGGATTGTCGCTATATAAAAACAGTAATTATTTTAATTATCATTAAACTTTGGAGTAAGGATATTATTTGCTTGACATAACAATTATAACTACTATTAAGTAAGTGTGGTATGTATTTTGAACTATTTTCATCATTAAAATGTGTTAAACTGGTGAAATATTGTAAATGTTGGCCATATTTGTTGTCATTATTTTCAATAATATGCCATAAAAAATATGGCATTAACATATATTAAATACATTTTCATCAAGATTACATGCTTTAATATGTATATCCATGTAAAAAGTAGACTTTTGAAAAAATAACTTCTAATAAAAATAGTTACTGAAAAATATAATGAGCTTTTGTGATTTACGGATGTTTCGGTAAATGACGATTCGGTAAATTGATATATCATAGCGAATGGTTTGGATGTTTCGGTAAAAAGGGTTTTTGTAGTAGAATTGGTCATTATCGAAGGCCAAACAATAGGCTAACATGACAAAGTGTGAACAAACAGTATAATTATGGATTATTGACATTTTGGCCTATGCTGCAATTGATAGCAGAAATGGACAACCAGCCAAAGACTGGGAGCCACATTAGTGCACTGTGTGCCACCGACATGTACTGGATGGGAACCAACTTCATTGCGTCTCCAGCAATGATTGTGAAATTTGTGGAGATATTAGTGAGCATATATAGTGCCAAGGATCATCCGCAGTGACAATGGAGCTGTATGGTGTTGAGTTGCAAGAGATTCTGGTCATCTTTGGTTTAAGAACGACTGAGACACAGAGACTAAAGCCATCCAAAAGTGTGCATCCAAAAGATGAAGTACATGTACTTTTAGTGCATGCTAGGGACCAGAGCTCCAATACGGTTTAGCCTTCAAGAGTAGTTTATCCCCAAAAGTATTTTTCAGTGATGAAATTCTCATGATTTAGCATATGTAATACATGTAATTGATTATATGTTATCATTCATATTACCCATGATCCAACTGAACCAGCCCCACAAAATTATAAATCGATTATTTGAAAAGTTTTTTGTGTTGGATGGAATTGACCGAAAATTAACATATTGTATATAATCCATTCCAGTTATTTAGGGCTGAAAGGGTTAAATATTAAAGTTGTTGGTAACATTATGTATTGACAAGCCAATGTACAATCTGTTCTGATCCCCACACTGGTTATAAAACAAAACGCGGCTGGCTCCGTCAGATCATGGTCTTTGCTTGAACCTGTATTACTCTGTGTATATTATATTCTTCTACTAGATTCATATTTATAATGTCTTTATTTATCTTGGTAAATTGAGACTTTTGAACAATTCTATCCAGTACTTAGCGAATGATATGCCATTTAATGCCACTCATTTTATCATAAATCATTTTATGGAGGTAGACACGCAGCTATATAATGACATAAATATCCGGGGTTTGTATTGAATTTAAAATAAATGATTCAACATATTAATTGGAAATGTGATGGTCATAAACTTGCTTTTGTAGTCGAAAGTGCTTGTGTAGTATCAAATCATAAGTTTATCACTTGACTGCATAATAATGTATATCAGACGATGGTAATGCGATCCTCAAGAAAGACACCTGGCGACAATTATAAGGTATCACGCTACCAAATCTGCTCGGTATCGTGTTTTGTCACAAAGTTAATGTTATAAGCGGCCTACTGCCTACTTTAAAGTATGTCGTCGCATACGAAATGTTAAATGGTGTCGCTATTATTTCCCAAAATTATTTCAGACAGCAGCAAACAACAGGGAAACGCCTCACTCTGCCTTATTTGAAAATTATTCATACGAAATTACGTTACTTGGGCCGCAATCCAAAACATGACGTTCCATTAGCAACTGCAACACAAGCCATAAACATTATTTTCATACTTTGTATTGGCCTAATGGGAGACACTTGGCCAGGCTTTATATAAATATGCCCTTAAACTTTTCCACACGCCGCACAGTCAAAATTATCTTGTTTGAAGAGTTAAAACAAATTATAGGAAAAGGGTCCGATTTACCCCCCCCCACCCCCCCCCACCCCCCCCCCCATTTAAAAAAAAAAAAAGATCTTCTCCAGCAAAGTATAAACAAATTGGTTCCCTATTTACTTCACTTCCTTTATTTATTTTATTTATTTTGCAGGAGCGGGACCACAGTAATTGATTTCCGGCTTACTGCTTCGCTGTTGCTATGGCTGGGAACCCGCTTGCTTAGGCCATAATAAAATATTTCCTAGATTTTCATCCCCGCCCGCCCCCGTTTTTAGGGCCCGCCCCGATTTTTTTTATTACTATTTGAGAAAAAAAAAAAAAAAATCTTGTACGTATCACACACCAGTTCCGGCATTTCGGTGCACCCCGTATACGGATACCGACCAGTCGTCCGTGATTTATACATGGCCATTTTCTGCATTTCGCCCGTGATTTATACATTATGCAGTTTCTGCGGGGGCGTTCCGTGTAACCACCCTTCCTGTCTTGTAGCGCCGAAAAGTCAGCGGCGGAAACTCGGAATACATCATGGCCATTTCCGGTTTCTGCATTCAGATACAACAACAAGAAAATATGGTTTTCGTCATTGTGAAAGTTCTTCGTCAAAATTCAGTCCTGAAAGACTGGTTTGCGTGTGATTACGCTGATGTAAACACTCTACTTGAATTATTCAACGATTTCATTCACGGAAAATTGGACAAAAATGCACCGGTTTCTGATTTATCTGCACGGATTGGGGCCAGCACGGGTCGGGGCAAAAGTGAATTAACTCGATGTGACCCAGCTTCGAAATTGGCCGATATCGTTTCATTTCTTGGTCCTTCTGTATGACCTTTGATGTTGAACAGATGTTAAACCCCATTTCCATACATCCATCATATTGTGTTCCCAGATGCAAATGTCAAGTTGAATCTTGTCAAAACACCATTTTATCAGCATAAATATCGATATCCTGAAAATATAAAATAAAAAATAAAATTTCACCCCCCGCCATTTCCAAAAAAAATTGGATGAAAATCTAGGATTTATTTTATTATGGCCTTATATCGGATGGTCTGTTCTGGCGTATGAACCGGTGATTCGGCCACACGGATGCATTCTAGAATTACCATAGACGCAATGCTGAAAATAGAAATGGCAGCCTCCCAGTCACTCCCGAGTCTCTATTCGCGATTTTACGGAATGGGTCGAGGGTTCCCCGAGTGGTTTGACAGGTGGCCGCCATTGAACTATACAAGGGAATTCTTGATTCATGATGTCCGAGTGATGAATGATATAATTCGGCAGTGTTATATACATTTGCAACACATGGCACCAATCACTGGTAGAATATATTATTCACTCACAAGCAGAGTCATACCACCAATTCAATAGTGTCACCAATTAATTAATGTTCACCTATCCTTAATTGCAGAACACATGTTCACCTTTAATTACCTAATTTGCTTCGTCGAGTTCGGTTAATAACCATCAATTATCTTATCTTGCATGGCACGTGCCGCTAAATTGTTTATTTACCATTAACTTTTATGCGCTAATAATTACTATATTATATCAATTTACCGAAACATCCAAACCATTCCCTCTATATTATCAATTTACCAAACTCGTCATTTACCGAAACATCCAGTATCCGCTTTTGCAACCCAATACAATACTGATTGGGTTGCCATTCTGGCAACTACGTATACCCGTCATTTTCCATCATCATCACAACAAATATAACTATTGTGCACGACTCTCCCCACATTTTCCACAATTGCGTCGATAAATGTGGTCATTATTCATGCTTCTCCGTCATTGCGCCCAAGTATCCCTTAAAAAACAGCCACCAAATCTTTGCACCCGTCATTTTCCATCAATGACAACCGTATACCTGCGATTTTATAAAATTAACACAAAACAATATAACTATTATACACCATTCTCCCTTAATTTTCCGCAATTGCGTCGATAAATGAGTTCATTAGCCAACTTTCTCGGTCATTGCGCCCCTATCTCCGTCATTCTCCGTCATTCCGCGTCATTCTCCGTCATTGCGCCATTTCCAGTCATTGCGCCCTTATTCACTTGTTTTCTTGGGGCACGAATCAATACACCAAGTCACGGTTTGGGCGCCATCTTGTCACGTGATCGAACTGCGAGTAAACAAAGGCTCGTAAACCCGGCGTAAACATAGTTTGACAGACCGTCTGTCACTTTCCAGCAGTGCAACGAAGGAACGTTTTCGATTATTAAACTAATCAACTTATTGATAATTATCGATGTGATAACATATGTTGGCGATCTTCTAATTTAGTAAGTTGTTTGTGATCACATTTTCACTGTTATCACGAAAGAACAACTAGTTCGGTGAGTGATCAGTTGTCAATTAGTACCAGTAACCGTCATTAATACGACTGGATACTATCATAGTATATGCCGATTAGTATTATTATATGCACATACGGACATGCGCTGTCAAATATCCCCCGACGGAGTCCGGCGGATACAATTATTGTGATTACAAGTTGACAATTAATTAATTATGTCGAAATTATAACGTATCTAACAGTCAAGATGAGCACACAATACTCCTGAAGTAGATCTACTGTACATCAGCAAGTACACTAGAATTCCATGTCTATATATCGCTGTATGAAACGGTAGTGAAAGCCATATAGAGCTATGTCTAGACTGGGTGACACGAAATACCCAAATATACCCAAATACTGCCCAAATATACCAAAATATAGTATATAATAGCATCCAATGTGGTTGTTTTATGACAATAACATAAAATAATACATGCTACTCGTATTTATTATTTCATATATATCCATTAGAATATGCTATTTGTGCAAAAAACAACACCTGAGATGGCCAATGTGAAAATGTGCCAAGGTTACTATTCTTTGAAGCAAGTGAAATCGGGGCCGTGTCAACTCGGCCCAGGTATAAAACGTTTTATACGCCCGTGAAACGGGACGCATTATGGTATGGAGTTGTCCGTCCGTCCGTCTGTCCGTTAACTTTTTTGGACCACTATCTTTGTGTAATCAACTCCTCCCACAGTTTGCATACATATGCATCCTAAACATGTTGAAGATGTGCACCTCCCCTTCTTATACCAAAAAAAATATTTTTGACAAAAATGTAACGTTAACTTAGTCAGTTTATCCACCCTGTTTTTGCATATTGGAGTCCCAAATTTGTGTAATCAACTCCTCCCGCAGTTTTAAACCATTCATTCTGAAACTTTACATATGCATTCTAAACATACTCGACGGGCGTATATTGTGACATCAGCACTGTGTTATTACTTATTATCATTTAATCTCACCGAATAGTGTACGAGAGTATACCGAAAAATTAGAATAAATATGGCGTTTGATCAGGGTCACTTCTCACGCAATAATTACACAAAATATTGTCAAAATTAATGTTCAGATATACCCATGTAGTGTGTTTAGCAGGGTTTGATGTGTGTTATAATAATGAAATATAATAATACCAGATTGGGTAGGAATTCCGCATTTGCTTACCCATGTACAGCCTGACCTGGTGCGTAGGCTGCTCTGGGACTGGGCTATCATAATTCCACTGCGCATGTACTCTAAAATGTGTGTCAACTTCTGATGCTATCTACGGTAAATTATCACATCTTCTGTAAATACATTTCATAAAATTGCGCAGATCCTGGAAGGTACTAAATCACATGGCGTGTCTCAAATGATAAATAGACCAGCATTCAATATGATACTTTTAGTTGACACAATGCTTTTTAACTTCACAATGTTGCTTTTATTTATGACATTACATGTTCACGTTTATTATATGAGGAATCAATAAATAATAAAACAAATTTGACCACTGTCATGATATTTACCATTTTCTATATGACCACCAGTTGTAAAATGAGACACGCCATGTACTTTTTTTACCTTCGTACATTTGCGTAATTTGACAATATCGTCCGTATATGATGTCAAAAGTTGACACAAATTTCACATTACATGCGCAATGTAATTCCGCATATAATACTGACATTTTTGTCAATTTTGGAGTTTTTTATGAGAACTATTGTGAATTTTATAAACGTATTTCATGAAATTCCACAGATGTTTGAAGGTACAAAATCACATGACGTAGCTCAAAGGTCTATGACTGAATTGCGAATTGTGTAGGCTCTGATCTGATACCGTGATGCTATACACATATGGGACTACACTGTTTGCATTAGCCACTTTTCACATAGGCCATTTTGGGGTATTTTGCACTAATAACATCTTCACAAAACAGATATACGGCTATATCCTGGAATAAATACAACTAGCATGTATTATTGTAGGTTATTTCCATAAAACAACCACATTGGATGCTATTATATACTATATTTGGGTATATTTGGGCAATATTTGGGTATATTTGGGTATTTCGTGTCACCGGTCTAGACTAGTTGCGAACACATAACTGCTGCATACTATTGTAAGCAGAGTTACAAATCCTTCCATAGGCTTTCCTAGCATAGTAGCGAATCAAATCTGATTCGCACTTTGGCTGTTAATTACAGCATATTTTCTATATGTTTCCACAAAATTTAAGGTCAGTATTATGTTAGAACCATATTACAACAGTTTTGTAATAAATTTAAAGAAATAGATGGCCTGGTGTGTAAAATTAAAGTAGCATCTTAAAATGACCCGGTCACCGCAAGCACAATCTAAATGTCAAATATATATTGGGGTCCAGTTACTGAAAAGGCAATATTTAATCTTCAAGACATACCACAATGATCCGGTTTGTTTCAGAATTACCAGTTTGTTTTACTGTTATAATGCAAAAAAAAATATGTTGAAAAGTGTAGACAATATGCTGTAATTAAAAGCCAAAGTGCGAATCAAATCTGATTCGCTACTCTGCTGCGGAAGCCTATGGAAGGATCCGTAACTCTGCATTCGGCAGTATGCAGCTGTTACGTGTCGCAACTATGTCTAGACAGCAAGAACTACAGTACCCCACCCACAAATAATACACATGATACATGTTTTTGGACGTCCAGTATTGTATTGTACAGTATTGTAACTGGTTCATGCAGCAGTCCTGGACCATTACAACTGTTCTTATGGTTATTTTCTAATGTGTGCACTAATGTAGCGAGTGAAATCGTATCTAAACTTACATTAAACACAACGAATAGCGCTGCACAATTTCTTCTAGTTTCGCTATCGTATGGGTTTGTTTACCCGCACCCTCGTTCTGGCGAAACCGGAAACAAGATGGCGCATGACCATATTTGGCAGACCGTGGCTTGGTGTATGACAATTGGGGCTATACATAGTCTATAAAACAGTCATTAAAATAATCTTACCATCTTCATATTTCATGGTGCGAACATTTCTATGCCGTGCCATGATCGGTGAACTGTTTCTATTTATTTTCAGAGGGAAATCACATTTTCGGTTTCTTCTACATTTTCGGTTTCTTCGTGGAATTCTGGCGGTATGACTAAAGTGCGCATTGGTAACATCAAGGTGCGATAGATAAGCTCCGAGAGATAGCGACAAATATGCTCCGAGAAATAGCGAGAGGTTGACATTAGGGGAATGTTCTAAGCGGCCCCAGCGGTAGATAAGGTTGTCCCCGCGCTTATATTTAGCCTCACCCGTTAGCCAGTGAAGTTAAACTATTGTTTACGGCCTGGATACGCGTAACTAAGACATTTAGATGCCGGCAAATACCATGGTCCTGTGTTGCGAATGGAAGTCGTAATGTAGCTCTCATCTGCAGTCTGGTATTTGGCGGATCCCGGATTTCCAGTGATGTGATTTGACAGAGTAAAATACAAAAAAATATCACTTTGGTGCTGAACGACCATTACAGCACATTACCATAGGGATTGTGACACCACTCATTCATGTCTATGTTGTACATTGACCATATACCTGCATAATCCATATTATATTTATTGTCCAGCAACTCCATGAAAGAAACCTTGATGAAACACTTTGTCATTTAGCAGAGAAAAATACAAAAAAAACATCAATTTAGTGTTGAACAACCCTCACAGCACATTCCATAGGGATTGTGACACCACTCATTCGTGTCTATGTTGTACACTGAGCATATACCTGCATAATCCATAGCATAATTATTGTCCAGAAATTCTATGAAAGAAACCTTCATCAAACACTATGTGATCTGACAGAGTAAAATACGAAAACAATCATCATTCTGGTGCTGAACGACCCTCACAGCACGTTCCATAGGGATTGTGACACCACTCACTCCGGTCTATGTTGTACACTGACCATATACCTGCATAATCCATAGTATAATTATTGTCCAGTAACTCTATGAAAGAAACCTTGATCAAACACTATGTGCTTTGGCAGAGTAAAATACAAACAAATCATCATTTTGGTGCGGAACGACCCTCACAGCACATTCCATGGGGATTGTGACACCACTCACTCATGTCTATGTTGTACACTGACCATATACCTGCATAATCCATAGTATATTTATTGTCCAGCCACTCCATGAAAGAAACATTTATGAAACACTTGTCATTTAACAAAGAAAAATACAAAAAACATCATTTTAGTGTTGAACAACCCTCACAGCACATTCGATAGGGATTGTGACATCACTCATTCGTGTCTATGTTGTACACTGAGCATACACCTGCATAATCCATAGTATAAGTATTGTCCAGCAACTCTATGAAAGAAACCTTGACCAAACATTTTGTCATTTGATGGAGTAAAATACAAAAAATCATCATTTTGGAGTTGAACGACCCTCATAGCACATTCCATAAGGATTGTGACACCACTCACTCAGGTCTATGTTGTACACTGACCATATACCTACATTATCCATAGTATAATTATTGTCCAGCAACTCTATGAAAGAAACCTTGACCCAACATTTTGTCATTTGACGGAGTAAAATACAAAAAAAATCATCATTTTGGAGTTGAACGACCCTCATAGCACATTCCATTAGGATTGTGACACCACTCACTCATATCTATGTTGTACAGTGACCATATACCTGCATAGTCCATAGTATAATTATTGTCAAGCCAGCAACTCTATGAAAGAAACCTTGATGAAACACTTTGTCATTTATCAGATAAAAATACAAAAAACATCATTTTAGTGCTGAACAACCTTCACAGCACATTCCATAGTGATCGTGACACCACTCACTCGTGTCTATGGTGTACACTGAGCATACACCTGCATAATACATAGTATAATACTTGTCCAGCAACTCTATGAAAGAAACCTTGATGAAAGACTTTGTCATTTAGCAGATAAAAATACCAAAAAATCATTTTAGTGTTGAACAACCCTCACAGCACATTCGATAGGGATTGTGACACCACTCACCCGGGACCATCCAAATTTCAACGTTCATGCAAAGCACTGAAAACAATAACATCACAGTATGGGCAAACACAAACATCTGCCACCAGTTACGGAAAGCTGACACAACCATCAGCACTTCCAGCCTGCATTGATTGAACATAGACGATACTGATTTGATTGCGCAATTTGCCAGAATGACCGATTCGGATACCTTCGGTTGCTGAGCCGCTTAGAAGATTGAGAAACGTTTTTGAGATTGGAGGCTATATATCTGAAGTATTTTAGATAGGAGCCTATCTATCGGAAGGTTATCTATCGCTGGCTTGACTCCGGTGTGCGCGTTGGAGATTTTTGGCGCATTGGAGATTTCGCGGCGCATTGGAGTTTTATATGTTATATATCTTCTAAATATTAGTATACAATTCATTTTTTACATAGGGTAGCCTATGCATTGTTTCTTGTTGTATATAATACAGTTTTACATATAAATAATACCTATTTAAGTCCAGGCGAATGTGCATGTGTAAAGTTGATTTTGTATCAATATTAGAAACAAGAGGGCCATGATGGCCCTAATTCGCTCACCTGACTCCATGAAC
Organism: Conchocele bisecta; assembly: GCA_029237695.1. Taxonomy (NCBI): domain Eukaryota; kingdom Metazoa; phylum Mollusca; class Bivalvia; order Lucinida; family Thyasiridae; genus Conchocele; species Conchocele bisecta. Next base: position 67,747,257 of record CM055268.1, read on the forward strand.
ACCAGAGGAGAATGTGACATATGTGTTTTTAAAACAATTGTGCTATTTTTAGATGGCAGTCATCTTGGATTAAGCGATGACTCATTTTACCAAATCTGAAAATGCTTCACCCAAGAATCTTAACTTACTATGAAGTTTGGCCAGCATCGGCCTTCAATTTGATATATGACGTGACCATATTTGGTCGAAAATAAAATTTGATCCCACGGGACACGCCCATTTTTGAAATCTCTAATAAAAGAACGACCTTTTGACCTTTTGGTGGCCATCTTGGATGACATGACCATCCAATTTCGACAAAAAATGTACCAGAGCGATCGCCTCTTTGATACCTTCGATTTGATATAGACATGACCATATTCGGTCAAAAATAAAATTTGACCCCATGGGCCACGCCCATTTTTGACCCCGGGGTCACCATTTTAACATCTTTGAAAGAGCGTTGTACATCGATCATTCCTACTAAGTTTCATCGAAATCCGGCTGGCGGTTCATGAGAAGAAGATTTTTTAAGAATGTGTGCTATTTTTAGACGGCGGCCATCTTGGATTAGCGACGACCTCCGTTTTAACAAATCTGAAAAGGCTTCACCCATGGACCATAACTGTGAAGTTTGGCCACCATGGGCCAGGTGGTTCGTGTGAAGAAGAATTTTGAAATCTCTAATAAAAGAACGACCTTTTGAACTTTCGGTGGCCATCTTGGATGACATGACCATCCAATTTCGACAAAAAATGCACCAGAGTGATCGCCTCGTTGATACCTTCGATTTTATATATGATATGACCATATTCAGTCAAAAATAAAATTTGACCCCACGGGCCACGCCCATTTTTGACCCCGGGGTCACCATTTTAACAACTTTGAAAGAGCATTGTACATCGATCATTCCTACCAAGTTTTGTCGAAATCCGGTTGGCGGTTCTTGAGAAGAATAGTTTTGAAGAAGTTGTGCTATTTTTAGACGGCGGCCATCTTGGATTACGTGATGAAGTCATTTTAACAATTTTGTAATCCCCCTACCTAAGGACCATGACCATGAAGTTTGGTAACTATATGCCCAATGGTTACCGAGGAGAAGACGTTTGAAAATGTTCACGGACGACGACGGACACATTGTGGTTACAATAGCTCACATGAGCTTCGCTCAGGTGAGCTAAACATGCCTACCGAAAATATAATCTGGCCTCGGCGCATTGGAGATTTCGGGGCGCATTGGAGATATATGTTATATATCTTCTTAATAAAATCATAAAATTCATTTGTTTTCTTCTTTTATATTATATACTGTTAGATATATATACTATACATTTAAGTCAAGGTGACTGCGCATGTGTAAAGTTGATTTTGTATCAATTTTCGAAAAAATACCTACCGAAAATATAATATGGCCTCGGCGCATTGGAGATTTCGGGGCGCATTGGGCATGTATATGTTATATTTCTTCTTAATAAAAGCAAAACATTCATTTTTTTCTTCTTGTATATAATATATTGTTACATATATATAATATACATTTAAGTCAAGGTGAATGCGCGTGTGTAAAGCTGATTTTGTATCCATTTTAGAAAAATACCTACCAAAAATATAATATGGCTTCGGTGTATTGGAGATTTCGGGGCGCATTGGAGATGTATATGTTATATATCATCTTAATAAAAACATAAAATTCATTTTTTTCTTGTTGTATATAATATACTGTTACATATCTATAATATATATTTAAGTCAATGTGAATGCGCATGTGTAAAGTTGTTTTTGTATCAATATTATAAAAATACCTACGGAATATGATATGGTCGCGGCGCATCTGTTTATTGATGGAATGGCGAACAGTGCATATCCTGATCAGACTGCGCGGATGCACATGCTGATCTGGTATTGCTCGCAAAACACATACGCCCCATTTCTCCTGTTACATCCACATATATACAATAAATAAATACAACAATAAATCCCCCCCCCCCCCACCAATAATTCTGTAAATTTTGGATTTTTTATTGTAATATATTTGTGTAATCATGAGTACTTGGAACTTTGCTGAGAACTTTGCTGAGAATGCAGGAAATGGCGTTTCACACCACTTGGATTTCAAAAATTTCCGGGGGGGGGGGGGTGGGGGGGGGGCATGCCCCCGGACCCCCCTAGCTCAACATTTCGTTAGGTATTTTTCTTAAATTGATACAACATCAACTTTACAAATTCACCTTGACTTAAATATATAGTATACATACGTAACAGTACTGTACATTATATATAAGAAGAAAAAAATGAATTTAAAGATTTTATTAAGAAGATATATAACATATAAAACTCCAATGCGCCCCGAAATCTTCAATGCGCCGAGGCCATATTATATTTTCGTTAGGTATTTTTCTAAAATTGATACAAAATCAACTTTATACATGCGCATTCACCTTGACTTAAATATATAGTATAGATATGTAACACTATATTATATATAAGAAGAAAAAGCTGAATTTAGTTATGTTGTTAAGGTATTATATACCATATAAAACTCCAATGCGCCCCGAAATCTCGAATGCGCCGAGGCCATATTATATTTTCGGTAGGTATTTTTCTAAAATTTATAAAAAATAAACTTTACACATGCGCAATCACCTTGACTTAAATATATATTATAGATATGTAACAATATATTATATATACTCAACAAAACTAGAAACGTCCCTGTTTTATAGCCGCTGTAGCTCTGTCTATGTATGTACCACATGTTCAAAGTACATGTATTTTAAACCGTGGCGATGTTCAGAATACGATCGTGTAGAGTTTAGCCGATACACACGGTTTACATAGCGGCCAGTGACCGGAACGTTGATTTCCACTTTTTGCACGTGCACGCTATACTTGTCATCGATAAGGTGATTCAGTTCATGTCGTACCATTCATGCGATAGGGGCTATTCGGAAAATTAAAAAACTTTTTTAATTTTTCACTGTTTCGATATGCCACGGCTTTCCGAAAACGAGCGAAATCAGGCAATTGGGATGCTTGCGGGTGGGATGGCCGCCAGGGCGGTCGCGCCTCGGTTTGGTTGCTGTCGGAAGACGATTGATCGTCTTGCAGCCCGGTACCAGCAGACTGGGGCTGTTCACGACCGGCAGCGACCTGGTAGCCTCGTGTAACGACGGCTAGAGCCGATCGTTACATTACGTTGACGCACTTACGTCAACGTCGATTGGCAGCCACAGTCACTGCTAGGCGATACGGTGTATCAGGGCACACCATTCGCAACCGGTTACGTCGTAACGCCCAACCAATCCGGGCACGCCGCCCGTACACTGGTCAGATAATGACCCAACGTCACCGTGCTGCCAGACTGTTATGGGCGCGACGTCATCTGAACTGGAGAAGGGCTGACTGGAACCGAGTTTTGTTCACCGATGAATCTCGGTTCACAGTTAGTCATGCTGACGGAAGATTACGGGTATACAGGCGTAAAAATGAAAGATTCACCGATTGTTGCATTGTTGAGAAGAACAGGTTTGGGGGAGGGAGCGTAATGGTCTGGGGGGGTGGGATCATGGGAAACCGGAAGACAGATTTGGTTGTTGTACAGGGCAACATCAATGCACAACGTTATGTTGCAGATGTGCTAAATGCACATGCCTTACCATTTATCCGTCAGCATGGTCCTGGTGTGACATTGATGCACGACAATGCCCGCCCTCACGTAGCCAGGGTCACCACTCAATACTTACAGCAAAACAACGTCGACGTCATGCCATGGCCCGCGGTCTCCCCGGATCTCAATCCCATTGAGCACATATGGGATGAACTGGGCCGCAAAGCACGAGCTAACCATCAGATTGACAATGTTCGCGATCTTACACGGGCGTTACAACGGGAATGGAGGAATTTGCCCAACGCACTGGTATTGCGTTACGTCACGTCGATGCGGCGTAGGATCATTGCATGCATTCATGCAAATGGTGGCCACACTCGGTACTAACGAGATTTACTGAATGTGCCACATTACTTATTGAAATTCCATCTCTAAACATTAAGTAACACATTTCTGAGTTTTTGTGATTTTTGATTTTGACCCCTACCGCCCTTGGCCGGTCATCTCTCGAATATTTAACAAGATATCCAAATGCAATTTATTGGCTTTGATACAGAAATGAATGAACTTGTTTTTCCATTTTGATTTTTAAAAGTAACCCTTTTGGTTTTTGATGAATCTTTCCTTAAACATGGAGGGACGTTTCTAGTTTTGCTCAGTATATAAGAAGAAAAAAATGAATTTAATGTTTTTATTAAGAAGATATATAGCATATAAAACTCCAATGCGCCGCGAAATCTCCAATGCGCACAATGCGCCAAAAAATCTCCAATGCGCACTTTAGTCATACCCGAATTCTGGACAGATTTATATCGCGGCCCGGCCGTAGCTGGCGGCCCTACTTGGTTCCGTGTTAAATCTGATCCCAGCTGGTGGTCGTGTCTGCAGGCATAGTGTGCGTAACTGATAGCACCTGACGGTCCAGCCGGAGCGAATAGCTCACCGCGTTGTTGGTCAAGTGAGATATAACTTAACGTTTTATATTATATTTCCATGAAAATAGACCATCAGAACACATACATTTTGTAGTTACTGTTGCATTTTTTTCCCGTTAGCCTAAGTAATTAATCTTGTTTTCAAAAATATATAGTAACATACCTTACGCTTACTAAGTATGCGTACATTATTTTCTGCACTGAACAAACTTAGTGTATACAGGGATTAAGGGTAACAGTATGCATATATGTTCGGGAACATGTCAGAGTGGTTATGTTCGAGTTTGTAAATACGTTCGCAAAAGTTACAATATTTGTCATAAATAAAGTCAAAAGTTGACAAAAAATAACAGAGTACATGCGGAATATAATTTTCAACTTCTGACGTCATATACGGGAAATATCAAATTTTCTGTAAATATATTTCATGAAATATTGCAGATGTCCGAAGGTATAAAATTACATGGGGTGTCTCAAATAACCATTCCATATTCTAACTACATGCACATTGTTTGTAATGTCCCGGGTCCATGTTCCGTCTCGTTGTTAGATCAGCATCTACAAGAGCCGGGTCAGCGCCTGAGATTCTCGATTTCACCCCAACACACATAATTAGGATATGCTATTAAATTGCTGTTGATAGGATACATAGGTGGGAGTGAAATCAGTATCAATTCACATTTGCTTGTAATATCCCGAGTCTACTATATAGTCTAGTCAGTGTCTATGGAAGAATTGAAACAGAAGAAACCAGCCCCATGGCGTTCTAGGCTCTATTTAAAATAGTCCTCTGGTTATTCAACCCACTACCGGGCATAGCGGGCGATCTAGAAATAGCTTCTGCAATGTCTCTGTTTTTGCACAAACACTGCGGGGGCCAAAATATAATGCAGTCATCTGCTATTGCCCGACCTGCAGGTGGTGTTGATTATTCGATTCGGCTCATATTTAAGGATGGGAATGTGTTGATTATGATTGACCCGTGTCTTATATATACGCATATTAGTTACTATTTACATATTCAAAAACAATCGGTGTACCCGGTAATTAGCCGGTACCAATTTACATTCATCACATTTCTGTTGTCTGTTGTATACCTCTACACAGCCCATATGACCCCGGATCCACATAGCGCGGATGTATCAATTACTGGATTACACGGCCACACATTACACACAACGCTTAGCAGCGACTTCCAACCTAGGGCCGGGCCGCAATATAAACATCTCCTGGAATTAGAGACCGTTCTTTAGTTTCGAACATTTTGGCGGTTAAACATATGGAAATAAATCATTTTAAATATCGATATAATATAATCCTTAATTTTAAGTACTTTAATAAAAGGGTGACACACATAATCAAAATACTAATACACAGCTGAAATAAATCAGCTATCGGACCGGACCAAATTCAAGGCAAGACAGTCACATGCATATTTCACGCGGGAGATTTTTCGTAACTTCAACCAGTTTCTTGATGAAAGTAATTGGAAACATATTTATTTACTAGTATATAGTGTATGCTTTTACATACTGTTTATATATAACTTTCTCATTCAGTTCGGTGTCGTATTAAAATATCTAACCGTGTATTTTACCCTATGGCTGGGGTCATAGGCTAGCAACCACCAATTAGTTTTACTATACAACTTAACCGATTCCTCCAAATATGGCCATTCTCTCACACTTTCACTATTCGTATGGATGCTGTGGAACCTACCTGTTCATAACCTGCAACCTGTCTGCACCGGATTTTCACTAATTAAACAATATGTTCACTTACTCGTAAGAAAGAAAATTTCAACATTGTCCTGTCCGCCATATTGTTTATCATCAAAGTGTCATGTGACGTAGTGTTCACATCACGTGACAAGCAGGCTCAGTAATTTCTTTTAAATGCTAGAAATATGCTGGAAACTGGTGTTAAAAACACCCCAACATGTTTCTCGAGTAAAATTGGGCTGTAATGGATCAGGATTTACAAGCAAACTGGGTCTGTGGCCTCAAAACGTCTGCACTATTTTTTTATACCGGACTACTAAAGCATACCCCCTGGCCGATGTGTACTATATTTAGCACAGTGATAACTCATAGGTTAGAAAACACCATATGGGTTTAACTAGACTAACATGCCAGGTCTCTATATCATGTTTAACTTCTATTTTTCATTATCTGATTTTTATAATTTATTATTTACGTTGCTATAGAGACTGGCTTCCATCTCATTGGGTCGCATAGCGAAAGTAAACTCGAATATTCGATGCGAATACGCGCATTATTTTGACACTTCGTGAACTGTACGATAACGAAATCATCTGACAATACGTTTAAATAATATTAATACACCAACTTTCATTCATAATTTATATGCAACTACTTTCCTTACTAGTTATTTCTCAACATTTCTTTGTAAAACCGCGTGCATAATCCTTTCAGTTTATCACCGTCGCCATTTTCTTTCCGAGGTACAATATCGGAAATCTGCAAAGTAACCGACCAATGAAATCGATTGACGTATGTGGGGGTTTCCCCGCTCAGATGTCAGATAGTCTGGCAGCCAAGTGTACAGTTCCATGCAGGAGGCTGAGGAGCTTAACTTTATTTTGAATAAAATATGTTTTTTTATTGGCGATTTTGATTCCCCAGATCATGAACATCAAGAATCCGACTGATGGCACTATGTCATCTTTGATCGTTTTGAGAAATTTGCATAAATCCAAAATGGCTGCCAAACAGTTGTAGTGTGTTATATAGTTGTTTCCACACGAGGTATTAGCATACATTAACAGCATAAAGTGGATTTACTTGACTTATCGAGATAAGTGATCAACATTAAATTTCAATTCACTGTTAAATGGTAAAAATCTAACATGGCCGCCAAACGTAACATGATAGTTTGCATATGACTGCTCCCACGTACATTCCATATGAAAACAACATGTAATTACTAATCTTGGATATATTGACATGATAAACGCTTACAGTAAATTTGATACGTAACTGGACACATTTGTGAAGAGCGAAAGTCCAAGATGGCCGCCATATATACAGAAATTATCTGATGACGATCATCACGGAGAATAATAATTAAGTATATAATTTCACATGGATGTCATATCGTAGTAAATTGGAATAAAAGTACTGAAGTTATGTATACTATGAACGTTTTTACTAACTTAGGAATACAATTAGATAACTACCAATAGCAGAAATCATAGATGGCCGCCAAATATAAAAATATTGCCTTATATTTAACAAATTGCATATAATCACTAGGATTATAAGTAAATCTGCAATATTATACTTATATGCATGGCAGACGTATATATAAAGGTAAATTACCTCGCAATGGCAATCATATCGTGTAATGATCAAAATATTACATTTCAAAGGAAATACATATATGGATAATGGTGGCTCTAGAGATGCAGCATACATGGACTACAACTATTACCCAACAGTCCCAACATAAAAAATATAAACAAATAAACAATCATATTGAAGTGCAGTACACGAAAACATGACAACAAGGATGCCGCTTTGGTATTGTCAAAACATTCCAGTTGGGTGATTGAACCTGATTAGCCACCATAGAATTTCTCCCGCAAACCTCTTCATCATACGTGAAAAGGACAGTATTATACAAGGCAATGATGAATCAAAAATGATTAATACATGTATACTGTACAAAAAAGTCATTAATTACACAAAATATATTTGTTTCCGTAATTGAAAGCTAATATTGTAAATATAACTGTAAGAAAACAATGATATAATTATGATGACACAAACAATTTAGACAGTTATATTGTTCAGCATTTTCATATTAGTCTATATTAAATTGCGTGAATACTGTATGCCTCATATCCATTTTATGGTACCTTGAAATTTGTCGCGTTCTATATATGGTTGTGTACCATGTGTATTGCTGTCTGCAGGTACTATAATATTTGTTGTTACCGTGAGTATTTAGTAGTGGCACAACTAGATTGTCTGTCATATAATAGCAATTACATTTGTATTAGTTGTGTCCTCCCTGTAGTATTTAATATATAGAATCTCCGTGTTCTTCTCGGAATTATTATATTTGTGATTACAGTTGTTTTCTTTGATCCGCATATATGTATACTGACAGCGTCATGTCTTAGTTTTTACATATCATATGCATTCACAGGTGCTGAATTCTGTCATATGTTTAAATAAGTAAAACTCATTTAATGGCATATAACTACACAATCATTTGACAAAAATAAAGTATTTGTATTGCTTATCTTTGAAATAATACACAGAGAAAATTGGGGTACATACATTACCTCATCATATCAATATGTTGCTCTACATCGGCGATAGTGGTCTGAAAACACATCAATTACTTGCAGCTTACAAAGTAATAAGTGATATTCCGCTTTGTGGAAACTTGACTACTTTCACAGAAAGAAAACATGTGGCCAATAATATTAGCTAAGTGGTTGTACATGTAGTAAGTCGGTTGAAGGTAATGGTAGCCAGAAACTGGAATAAGCTACTGGATGGCTGTTATTGTACGTAGTCACCGATTGTGACATATACATGTATAGACGTATCATCCATTTGTACTTGTTAAATTGCTATATTCAGGCACTCAAGTTGTTAATGTCGCTACCTAGAAGAGCCATTTCGTGCGATGTTTCACAGTAAATCACATTGAGCATTTGATTTTTTGGAGCCAATGATATAAACGACGACATCTGGTATTTTTACAAATTTGGAAGTCCTTGAAGTATATTGTAAAGTACAATATATCTCCCTGCCAACAATAGAAGTATGAATGCTGCTATGGAATGGCAAGACAAGACAAATCGATATCAAAAATATCCAACTGAATGCACGATTTTAAATCTCGTATTATAATATAATTGTATTACTATTGTAATGTACTATATTCATATCTGGCGGCCATATTAGACTTATGTTATTGCCGATGATGTCTAATGGTGTATATCAAGGTGTAATTACATGAGCTATTTACTACAAAAGTTTCTTATCAGGTAATATGATATTTGATGGTCACCTTGGACTAATGCTGTTGAAACATGTGTCTAAATACATACCCAATGTATTGGAATAATTATATACCTAAATACAATATTGGTATGCAAATTCGCTGTGATATGATTGCAAGTATATAGTGTTTCTTATTTCAAGATATGGTTGCAAGTACATTGTAATATATTCATATATGGCTGCCATCTTGGTCTTGCGTTATATAGATAAGTATATAATTTCACATCAAAGTTACAAAAAAACACGCATTCATTGCTTTAAACACATAATTAAAAAACGTATATTCTTTGATATGACGAATTAGTGAAAGCATGTAAAATAGTCAGATTTGGCGGCCATCTTGGATTTTTTCTATATGCAGTTAAGGAATTGAATTTTAAAGTTGCACATTTGTGTCAGCACGTTAATACATTCATTATACTCTCTTAGATGGTTTAATTTCCTCCTGGGGATGCAATTATATGGCACGATATATCTTTGTGGCAGCCATCTTGAATTTATGCAGATTTCTCAAAATGCTGAAGGGTAACAGATTGGCATCAGTCATATTCTAAAACTAGAAAGTCTACATAGGCAAAATCAGTAATAAAAAACTTAAGTTATGCAAAACAAGGTTAAGCCCCAAAATCGGCCTTTGGCCGCCGGACTAAAAACGGAATTACGGAAGTGAATTTATTCTGCCGGAAATTTTCGGCAAAATGGCGACCGTAACATTGTAAACTTTGTACACTTTATGTAGTCGGACAAAAGGAGCGATAAACACTTTATTTTAATAGGCAAGTCACCCATTGTAAGGCCATCCATAATTATATCTCCATTTCCTGTGACCCGACCGACCCGCTAAAAACGGTGCGACCCAATTTTTTTTATTGCAATGTTGTTAACAATTTTTTTTTCTATGTAGTGCTACAGTCGGTTAAAAGGGTTAATATAATCTCTGGCCCTAAATGGCAAATGTTCATACAACAACACATACAGCAACAATTGACATACTTTTATTGCAAGTGTTAGAATATTGTACCTTTTTAATATACTGAAAGGATAAAGAAACGCAGGGTAAACATTTGAGGTGATTTAAAGTGATGTGTTTGCTGTTATATACAATATTTTATATGAGTATAAAAAAAACATCTTTAGTCAACACATTACCAAAATTGCATTAGGTTTTGACCGATAATTCATTAGTAATTGAATCACAATTGACGGTACCCCCCAATATCGCACAGTGAAATCCACTGTTTTGTCAGTATCTCGTATGCCCCCCTCGCGCATCTGTCACAGCCCTGATTCTCTTGTGCATGGAATTCATCAGTGCATTTATCCTTCTTATTGGGATATTGTTCCACTCTTCCAACAATGCAGTCCTTAGTTGGTCGAGATTAGAAGGGGTATTCCAACACCCCCTTATCCTCCTGTCAAGTTCGTCCCACAGATGTTCGATTGAGGACAAATCGGGACTGTACGCTGGCCAGTCGAGTGGGTTAATGTTATGGTCAGCGAGAAAATCTTGACAAACTCTGGCTACATAGGGCCGGGCATTATCATGCTGGAAAATTAGTTGACGCTGTTGCACAAATGGAACAACAACCGGGCGGAGGATTTCATCCCTATATCTTACGGCGGTTAAATTCCCGGCTACCACAATCAACGGTGACTCTACCCCGTGAGATATCCCTCCCCAGACCATAACCGAGCCACCCCCAAACCTATTCCTCTCAAGAACGCAAGCGTCGGCGAAGCGTTCCCCACAACGTCGGTATACACGACGTCGACCGTCCGGATGAAAAAGAGTGAACCGGGACTCCTCTGTGAAAAAGACTTGTCTCCATTGCCTCATTGGAAATCGTCTGGGAGCATGTGCCACCAACCAAGCCGTGCGACGTGCACAAGTGAGAGGCAGACCAACGTAGGGACGATCTCGGTCGGTCGGCAACTCTTCCGGTCTCTCTCAGACGACGGACAAGACGTTCTATGGTGGAAACATTAACACTGAACTGCATAGCAACCTGCTGTTGTGTTTGACCTTGCATTAGCAATGCAATAGCCTGACCCCTCTGAACTTCCGTCAGACGTACCATGATTGTGAGAGCTATAAATTCAGTGTAAATAGCGGAAAACTATGTGTATACCTCAAGCGTATCAAGTGGTATGACAAAATGTTTTGACGAACTTATCATCATCATGCTGCACGTGTTTTTGGCTTTTTATCACTTTCTCTATGTGGTACGGTGCATTACACGGTTGAGTAACTTTAGGCACCGGTTTGGGTGCACAGTGACCCAGATAGTCGCCTGACCGGTTTTCATAATTTTAGACCAAGCATTTAAATAATTATTGCGTATATTGTTACCCTGCGTTTCTTTATCCTTTCAGTATATTAATAATTCTTAAATTCAATATGTCATGTGACAGAAAAAAAAAGAAATTGCCTACCGACCGACCCACTTCTAAAATTCTGGGTCGGGTTACAGGAAACAAACAATTTTTTAAGGACGGCCGAACTCGTACAGGCTATTTAATATAATTTCTGGTTTTGCACTGCTGGTTTAGCACCATTAGACGCGTATTTAGACAGTAATCGATCTTGAAATCAAGTCGCTACAGTAGGTATCTTTGAGGTCTATGGCTGTAACAGTAGTAAAGCCAAAGTGATATGTCCATGGGCGGATTCAGGGGGGGGGGGCGGACCCGGCGCGCCCCCCCCCCCCCTCCCCCCCCCCCCCCTAAAATGCGCCGAGTAAAGAGTTTTTACAAGTTACAAGGCACGTTTCATGCCAAGTGCCATGTATTCCATGCATTTTTCGGTCGTTGTCTTATTGTTTCAAAATTTAAACGTTTTCAATCAAAAATCATGTCTAAACATACTGAGACAGTGTCAATATTTTTGCTCCAAAATGCACCAGAACGCAGGAAATGCGATGTAGATTTCAAAAGAAATTCCGTGGGTGGAATGCCCCCGGACCCCCCCTAGCGTATCTCTGCTCGGTCGACTATTTTGCAATACTTCACTATATTATCGAACGAGCATACATTGTAGCTCGTTCGATAATATTGTCAAGTATTGCGAAATAGTTACACTCCCCCCGCCCCCAACCCGAAATCCTGGATCCGCGCCTGATAACTACACTCGACAAATGCTCGATCATCAGATATTCATGCGCGGTGTAATCAAAAGTAGTATGTTAAAAAAAAAAATGAGCCAGATTTGTTATGCCATAGACACTCTTTGCTTGCATAAACCAGTCACTTGATTAACTAATTATCAACTTCATAGGCATGTTGATGTATCATTTACATCAGTTTCAAGCATATGCTTTGGGATTATTTTGTAAGGTGGATCATGTTTATCATGTGAGGTGGTTTCAATTCCAGCCGCTGACTTTTTGCGTCGCAAAAAAACAGGAGATTGGATTTATCTTTCTTAACAATAATTAAACCTATATTTTAATTAGTGAATATCCAGAGCAGAATGGCTTCAGGTTATGGGAAAATAGGTCCCACAATATACAAACGAAAAATGAAAGTAGCAGAGAATAGCAGAATGTGTGGTCATCAGGGCTCCAGATAAGGAATTAGTAACTGAGTATTGTCACTCCATCATTTCTGAAGCAATTGGGTATTGCGAAATTTTAATTGGGTAAAATAGAATCACACAACTGTTTGCACATCAGCAGATAGCAATTATTGAATAGTTTGCTTCCAAATGCAAACATGTCTTGGCATTTCATTAGAATTGTCTCCTTGGAGACAATTCTAATGAAATACCAAGATTTGTTTTCATGGAAAATAAGAAAAATATGCTCTATTTGTTTGTTGTCTGTATATTGTTTTCTGCAGCATGAAAAAGGTACCAGAATTTTGTTATTGCGTTTTGATACTCGCTACTTCTGATTTCAATTGGGTTTTTGACAATTTTAATTGGGTATTTAAGCAAATACGCAGCTTATCTGGAGCACTGGGTCATTGGTTAGTTTATATAGGAAAAATGTTTGGTGGTGGTGGACCTATAGATTTGCTACACAACAGTAGAGGGGTCAGTGCTTGTGGTATCGTTCAGTAATTTCACAAAATAAAACATGCACATAAGCAATATGTTTTATTGTTCATATCTAGGGCTCCAGATCACAGGTTCTTGGAGAGCGGTTCATATTTCGGTGTTTTATGGGTTATTTCAGTATCTGGTGGCTTGGGTACATTGTTACCAACAATGGCAACATATAATTTACGTCGCCTCCCGCGAGTTACACGTATAAGTACATATTTACAATGCAGGGATTCCGCTGGCGATCGCCACTTTCGCAATTGGCGATAAAAATAAACAATTGGCGATAAAAAATCATTTTTTTTCCCCCGAAAATTGTAATTTTTTATCGCCAATTGTTTATTTTTATCTTTATATTGGTTACTTTTTTTTTTTTTTCTTCTTCTTTTTTTTATTTTCCCCAACGGAATCCCTGCAAGGTGAGAAATGGAGCTTCTACCCGCGTATGTTTTTAACCAATAAATAATTATTTGTTAACCGATAACAATAAAACCGGTCCCACATTCTTTGTTTATATTAATGTAATGGACATGAACTGCCAATGCAAGTCAAATATTTATATATCATCGGAAAGAAGTCAAATATTCTCGGGTGGGTGGCAGGTGGGAGCATGTGATGGGTAATTTAACGATCGGGGTTCATCCTTACCGGAATCCTGACTAGAGACCTGGTTTGGCCCTCACATACGTCTTTGGCATTTTGTATGTGACAGTTGAATCTGGTTATACCCCTTATAAGAGTAATCCTACCGGTATTACTTTTAAATAGGGGAAGGGGCCAAGTGACTTTGGTGCGGTATGGACCTGGCACCAGGTCAGGTTATTCTAATTTCAGGGTTGAATATGTTGTATCTCGATGTAAATATTCCGTTCTGATTTTGGGATTTTCCCCCCAATGCAGCAGGTTAAAACGGGATCGAACCTGTTTGCCCGGCCTTACATGACCTTAGCTGTTGATAGGCCGTTAAACACCAATAAACAAACAAACAAACAAATCAAATATTCTCGGATAAATGTTTGAGCTCCCAAAGCGGATAAAATTTGGTTACACATCCTTAATACAATGACTTGTAAACCTCTTTACACTGCGACGTTCATCGGCTGACATACATTTGTCATAATAATAGTGTGATGGGGGATGTCGTAGTGGATTTTGACACATCGGCATCGCAGGAAATGGCTATCCAATCAAATGTCGTGCCACGCGTGTAATCTCCGCTTTGAAGGCTCGTTGGAAAATCGCGCAATCATGTGGCTTTTAATGTCTTAAATGTTGGAACAGATCAATGCAGTTTGCGTATTCTATCGGCATCAGCAAATTGATAAACACATGTATGTCTCCTTAATCGATAGAACCTGAATTTGTAAATGTTGGAAATTTTATTGGCCAAAAATATTGAAAAAGCTTTCTTCCTTTGGGTATTTTGACAGTAAGGAAGGGGCCTGCAAGTTTGGAACGGTGAATGTGTAGATAATTGACGATTTCTGTTGTGTAATGATTGAGCATTAGTAGTTGCACAAATGTGCTTCCCAGATTTTGATAATATTTGGCCACAATGTGTGTCTAGGGATGGTGCTTTGTTTTACATAGGTTCCACGTCCGACCGCCCAAGGTCAAGGTCACTGAGGACTTGATTTCACCTTGTTTGTATGGCAAATGTGTTAAAAAGTTTTTTTGTTTATTCAAGAACTTATGAACCACTTCACCAATTTTGATAATGTGTGGCCACAATGGTGGTGCTTTGTTTTGCATACGACCCATGTCCGACGACCCAAGGTGAAGGTCACTGAGGACTTATTTATTTTCATTATCAAGGCTTCAGTGACGGGATTAGTCTCGTAATAACGATGCCCTTGTTAGACTTTTTTTTTTTTTTTTTGAAGTGGCGATTTTTTTATTTTCCCCAGCGGAATCCCTGACTGAATGTGTAGGTCTAATTCATGAGAAAACATTTATGATTTTGAAATACAAGCCAGAGAACCACTGCTCTGTAACACAAACTCAGTATATCCATTTTCCTCATGTGATGGGTTACATTTCAGAGCTGCAGATAAAGTGCATATTGGCGTATTTTTAGCTCACCTGAGCGAAGCTCATGTAAATCAAAGATGTGTCATCCAAGATGGACGCCGAAAGGTCAAAAGGTTGTTCTTTTATTAGAGATTTCAAAATTCTTCTTCACATGAACCGCTTGGCCCATGGTAGCCAAACTTAAAAGTTATGGTCCATGGGTGAAGCATTTTCAGATTTGTTAAAATGGAGGTCATCGCTAATCCAAGATGACCGCCGTCTAAAAACAGCATAAATTCTTAAAAAATCTTCTTCTCATGAACCGCTAGCTGGATTTCGACAAAACTTGGTAGGAATGATCAATGTACAATGCTCTTTCAAACGTGTTAAAATGGTGACCCCGGGGTCAAAAATGGGCGTGGCCCGTGGGGTCAAATTGGGGTCAAATTTTATTATTGAACAAATATGGTCATGTCATATATCAAATTGAAGGTATCAACGAGGCGATCACTCTGGTGCATTTTTTGTCGAAATCGGATGGTTAGGTCATCCAAGATGGCCGCCGAAAGGTCAAAAGGTTGTTCTTTTATTAGAAATTTCAAAATTCTTCTTCACATGAACCGCTTGGCCCATGGTAGCCAAACGTAAGAGTTATGGTCCATGGGTGAAGCTTTTTCAGATTTGTTAAAATGGAGGTCATCGCTAATCCAAGATGGCCGCCGTCTAAAAATAGCACAAATTCTTAAATCTTCTTCTCATGAACCGTTGGCCGGATTTCGATGAAACTAGGTAGGAATGATTGATATACAATGGTCTTTCAAATTTATGAAAATGGTTACCCCAGGGTCAAAAATGGGCGTGGCCCGTGGGGTCAAATTTTATTTTTGACCGAATATGCTAATGTCATATATCAAATTGAAGGTATCGATGAGGCGATTGCTCTGGTGCAATATTTGTCGGAATCGGATGATTATGTCATCCATGATGGCCGCCAAAAGGTCATTTATTCCAGATTTTGAACGTCTTTTTCTCAGAAACCACATGGCCGATGATGGCCAAACTTCATAGTAAGTTAAGATCCTTGGGTGAAGCATTTTCAGATTTGGTAAAATGAGAGTCATTGCTTAATCCAAGATGACCGCCATCTAAAAATAGCACAATTTTTTTAAAACGCATGAACTCAATGTCACATTCTCCTCTGGTGTTCATGGAGTCAGGTGAGCGAATTAGGGCCATCATGGCCCTCTTGTTTACACTTATTTTAGCAGAATAAGCATTGATTATCAAAAGTGGGAGTACAAAATATTCACAGCAATGTGACAATACGCATTGATTTTCAAATTGAGTAGTGAAAATATGGTAATAAAGTTGAAAACTTACTTACTTGAGCTTCAAAAAGTGTTTGCTTTTTGCAGCTCAAAAAGTGATTTTTTTTTTTCTTTTTCTTTTTTAACATTTGTTCCCTATTTAACGAGGAAGAAAATCAATAATACATTTGTAAAAGTAAAATACGCATTGAATTTTAAATATGGGCGTATACAAAACTTATCTGGAGCCCTGTATTTATTACAGAGAAGCATGTCTGGTGCCATCAAATCAATGAAGCGGATCGTGATTGTAACTGGCAACAAGAATAAATTGGCAGAGTTCAAGCAAATCCTCGGTGAAGACTTTCTGTATGAGGTATACAGGCCCGTATGCAGAGGGGGTGTGATGGCCCGCTTAACCCTTTCACTGTTAACCCACAGGCCTGTATAGTGGTATTGGCAAACAGTGTAGATCCAGATGAGCCGGCTCGTAACGAGCCGTCTCATCAGGATCTGCACTTTTTGCAATTAATTTTCATAATTTTGAGAACAAAAACACCCAATGTTCATAAATGGACTGGTCTGAACATCATTTTGTGATGATTCAGATTGGTTGCAAAATTAACAAATCAAAATCCATTCCAGTTACTTAGGGGTGAAAGGGTTAATCTGCTGAGGTCTGTCCATGGATGTGCAAAAACAATGTGTAGCCCTTCGCGCCGTCGATAACGCACCCCCCTAAAACAATTCCTGCGTACGGGCCTGGTATATTGGACACAAACTAAACTTGGAAATTATTCTAAAGTGTTGTCAAAACATGTGTTTGATGAGAAAAATTGAAAATGATGGAATGGCAAACGGTGCAGATCCTGATCAGACTGTGCGGATCTACACTGGTTGTAAAATCCATTGGCCCCATTTCTTCAGTTACAGCCACATTTATGTACATGTAGGATTCTGTCTACTGCCCTCGCCACTGTTGTTTGTTGGATAATAGCTCTATAATCTGCGATGGGTAATTTAACAATCGGGAATCGTCCTTACCGGAATCGCGACAAGAGACCAGGTTTGGCCCTCAGATACGGTCTTGGCATTCTTGTATGTGAGAGTTGAATTTGGTTATACCCCTTATATGAGTAATACGATTATTTGTAATCCTGTTGCTTGTAGGCAAAGGGGCCAAGTGACTTTGGTGTGGTATGGACCTGGCACCAGGTCAGGTTATTCTAATTTCAGGACTGAATAGGGCTGAATATGTATTTTATATCTATGTAAATATTTATACCCCCTCCCTGCAACGAGTTGTGGGTGGGGGGGTGAGGGTATACTGGAGTCGGGTTGTCCGTCCGTGCATTCGTCTGTCACTAAACTTAACATCAGATAAATATGTTATAACTTCTATTTCCTTCATCCAAAATGCTTAATATTTCACACATGCATTCCTGTAAGGCTCTACTAGCATGCTGCGCCAAATCCACGACCGTCCAACCCCCACTGATCCCAAGGTCAAGGTCAAATACTTAGTCTCTTTAGAAAACTTAACATCAGAGAAATATGTTCTATTTTCTTACATATTTAGGGACACGTGGGCCCACGCAAGGGGTATTCCGCAAGCCTCGCTTACTGACAAATCTAGTTTTATTTTGCAGATCACAAATAAGGACATTGACCTGCCGGAATACCAGGGGGAGCCGGAAGACATTGCTAGGGACAAGTGTAAGCTGGCCGCGGACCAGATACAGGGCCCAGTGGTCACTGAGGACACCAGTCTCTGCTTCAATGCCCTGGGTGGTATGCCAGGGCCCTACATCAAGTGGTTCCTCCAGAAGTTAGGCCCAGCCGGTAAGGAGAGATTTGGGGAGTGTGCATCTGCACAGTCTGATCAGAATACGCACTGTTTGCCATTCCACTCAGTAGGCACAAACTGTTCTCTATATCAGACATTTTCTAGCAAAATAAACATTCATTCACCATTACCCCCACGTATTGATTGGCAGTATTATACATTTTATGTCGGACCTAAATTTCCACACTGATATCAGGGGCGATAACTGGCTTTCCTTAAAATGTTAACGAACATTACTATTTATTCTCTCTATTTATTTTTTGATGTGCAATGATCATACTTTATAATTTATAAAAAAAATTTGAAAAAATTCAGGTGGCACATTTAATTAGTATAAATAATTAAAAAATATCATGCCGCATTTGCATATGATACCACTGCGAGTCACTATCAGTCTAATAAATATTACTAAATGATTATATCTGTCTAGCGGGCACTTGTAATTTATAGAACTGGTGGAATAGTGACACAATTATACACTTATTTAATTCCTATAAAGAACATGTGCCTACTGAGTGGTCATGTAAACACCTAGCATGCTTCTGATAAGCAATACAGACGGCTATCAGGCTACATGAGTGTCACAGCCACAACAATCAGACAAAACATTTTGATCAACCATTCAGAGCTCCAGTTAAGGTGCGTATTTGGATAAATTTTCCAGGTATTTTTCTTATTTCTTCACGAAAAATGGCAAGTTGGGATTGCTTTAGAATCGTCTCATCAAGACGATTCTAAAGCACTCCCAACTTGTCAATTTTGGCGAAGAAATAACGAAAGTTTCCCCAAAGTTGATCAAATTACGCACCTTAACTGGAGCTTAACTTACGGTATGTACTGTATAATGTTTTATATCTGCATTTGGCGGGCTTTTGTTGAGTCTTTCTTTAGAAGTTGTGCTGGCCCAGCCGATATGGAGAGATTTGGGGTGTATGTCTATTAACAGTTAGTGTTTCATATTCGGCCATGTGTTGGAAATGATCATCCTTAATGACCGGACATGGTCTTTCGGTCAATCATTGATGAAAGAAACATGTGATATATGTTTATATTACATATTGGTATTTATAACTAACAAAGATGAGATGCAGGAGATATTTTATGCATTGTATTAGTTATAAATACATATATATAGTACCAGTTTTTATGCCCCAGGGGGCCGCTTCACTAAACTTTGTACAACTAAAATGTTTGTATGTGCAAAATTAGGATCTTCTGGAAATTTTAATTGATGGATATACAATTATTGAACATTATTTACAAGAAAACAGTATTAATGTGAAATTTACAGACTATCATAATTTTGCACTTACAACATTTTAGTCATACAAAGTTTAGTGAAACTGCCCCCTGGTTGGTAGAGTCGGGAGGCATATAGTGTTTGCAGGGCTCCAGATAAGGAATTAGTAATTGAGTATTTTCACTCCATCATTTCTAAAGCAATTGAGTATTTCAAAATGTTAATTGGGTAAAATAAAATAACACTACTGTTTACACATCAACAGACAGCAATTATTGAATAGTTTGCTTCGAAATGAAAACATATCTTGGCATTTCATTAGAATTCTTGTAGACAATTCTAATGAAATACCAAGATGTGTTTTCGTGGAAAATAAGAAAAATATGCTATATTTGTGGTCTGTTTTTTGTTTTCTGTAGCATGATAAAGGTACCACAAAATTGTTATTGCTTTTTGATACTCGCTACTTCAATTGGGTTTTCGCCAATTTTAATTGGATATTTACTCAAATACGCAGCTTATCTGGAGTCCGTGGTCCAGTTAAGAAGTTTGCCAGAGTTTCTCAATTCTGTCGTATCTTCTATACCCCCTAAAGGATTACTTTAATATTTCAATACATCATTCTCGTGCACAATTGCCACACATCCATGCTGTCCTTAATATGATCTTGACCTTTTGACCCGCACAAGTTTTCTTAAACACTTAATAGAAGTTTCGGTTAGAAAGTATGCCGGGGTTTCTCAATTTTGTCATAGCTCATACATCCCCCAAAGGATTAATTTAATATTTAAATACCCCATACATGCACAAATGCCACGCATCCATGCTAACATGTGTAACATGACCTTAACCCTTTCAACACAACCGTCCATAATGATGTTTGCAAATAGTTTGTAATGAGCCGTCTCATCAGGATCTGCACTGTATCGCAAGCAATTTTCATTTTTTAGGCGAACAACTCCCCATTTTCATAAATGGACTTGTCGGAAAATCATTTTGTGACGATTGGATTTGTCGGAAAATTAACATATCAAAATTAATTCCAGTTATTTAGCATACATGTATATCAATGAAGAAGTCCTTTCAATAAAATGTTGATAAGAATCAATCACCATATGTGGGTGTGACTGGAGAAATGGGGCTTATGATCTTTGCGACCAGTGTAGATCCAGATAAGCCTGTGTATACGCACAGTCTTATCAGTATCTGCACTGTTCGCCATTCCATCAATGAAACACCCATCATACTTGTAACAAGTATATCAATCGTTATTTAGTGTGCTATTTGATCAGGAGCTACACTGGTCACAAAGCCGACAAGCCCCATTTGTCCAGTCACAGCCACATTTTAGGTATCTGTAGTTGCCAATTATTTTTTGGTACATGTATGCTACTATGTTCTGTTCCAGGCCTGCACAAGATGTTAGCAGGCTTTGAGGATAAGACGGCTAACGCCATGTGTATTCTCGCCTACTCCAGTGGCGAGCCAGACTCCAAGGTTGAACTGTTCATCGGCAAAACTCCGGGGACTATCGTAGACCCGCGTGGCCCAACAAACTTTGGCTGGGATCCGTGTTTCCAGCCCGAGGGGTATACGGAAACGTACGCAGAAATGGCAAAGGAACAGAAAAATGAAATCTCGCACAGAGGGAAAGCAGTGGAGGCGTTTAAGAAATTTTTCGCGCAGAATAATGCAGATGGAGACAAATGATGGAAGTGAAACGCTGAAACTTTAAATAGATTTCGAGTGCGGTGATGCAGGTTAAATGAGATAAGAAATGGATAGTCAGGTTCGGACTCGCATAGTTCTCAATGAGCATTTGTCCCAGATTTAGATGAAATACAGCATGTTAGTTAAGTCGCCAAAAGAAAAAGTGACTCGTTAAGTATGTGACCGGTGTATCCATTCATGCTGATTAGGTCCCACACTGTTTGCCAATGTGGTGTTTAAACATTACCGATACCGATACAGTGCAGTCTCCGTTTTTGTTCCACCGTAGACAACACTTGCAAACTCAACGCGAACGCAACGCGAACGCAACGCGAACGCAACGGTTTGCTGTAGCGTTGTATACGTTGTTTAAACGTATAATACGGTTCGTACACGTGTAATACACATTGTCATACCGTTTAGTTTAAAAGCGTTGTATACGTTGTTTAAACGTATAATACGGTTCGTACACGTGTAATACACATTGTCAAACCGTTTAGGTTTAAAGCGTGTAATACGTTTAGCTTCAAGGCGTATAACACGCTTTGGCGTATACATATGTAGCTAGGTGAAAGAGTTGAAACGTGTACAACGCTTTACCTGGAAGCGTGTAGCTATATGAAAGCGTTGAAACGTGTACAACGGTTACACGTTTTAACACAAATACCTGTTCGGCCCCGATCTCTTCGAGGCGTCCTTGTTTCGTACCCTTTTTAAAATAATCGCGAATACATACCCTCAGATCGAGTTAAAAGTACATCGGCGGTGTGATTTAGCACTTCAATTGATCCCTAATCCCTGATGACTAATGAGTCACGCTTTTAACACGACAGATGTACCTTGTCGTTTATCAAAATGTTTGAGAATTGTAGATCACGTGAGCCGGCTCATCAGGATCTGCGACATTCCTATGTACATTTTATATACACAACAATGACGCCTAATATAGCGTAATGTAACAGTTCCTAACTTAATATGGAATAGCCCAGGCCGATAGTCCGTGTCAGTTAATTGGGGTTAAATATTACGAACACAGATAAACACAGTGCATGGTTTCTTTTTTATTTTATTTTAACATATCAGAAATGGCGAGTCTAGGAACTCTCGTATTATCTTTACGCTGAAGCCAGTCTATTTCAGTCACTAATCCGCTATACACCTGTCCCACGCGTGTGTTAAGATTAATCCATATTTGGAGAAACTGAATACACAGCGAGCTGCACACTGGTTTAACACGGATATGGCCCGCGGATATGTGTCATAAATTACTTGGTGGTCAAAACCGGTAAATTTACAAGGTTTATAGCGAAATAGCAGCCGACTGGCAATTTTTCTCGGACCGATTTTTAAGACTAGTTTTCAAATCTCAATCTGTCGGAGAGTTCAAAAATCGGTCCAGAACCGGAAAACTGAAAATGTTAGAAGCCCTGCAGTGAGTCTAGAAGTATATATACACACACGAAGAACGATCAGAGCATGCGCATTCTACGCGGTACAAGGTTGGCATACCAAAACGTGTAATGCGTTAAAACCCGTGGAAACGTGTTATACGTATAACACGGTTTCATCTGTACGGTGCTGTGTACATGTAGATGCGTGTAACCGTTCGTCAAAGAAAGCGTTAAATCGTTTAAACGGTTTACCTTAGCGTTGTATACGCTT
This sequence comes from Conchocele bisecta, assembly GCA_029237695.1. Lineage (NCBI taxonomy): Eukaryota > Metazoa > Mollusca > Bivalvia > Lucinida > Thyasiridae > Conchocele > Conchocele bisecta. The sequence continues at coordinate 67,770,637 of CM055268.1, forward strand.
ACAACCGTTGTATACGTTTACAACCGTTGTACACGGATTACATGCTTTTGAAACTCAATACGTTGTTTACAACCGTTGTACACGGATTACACGCTTTTGAAACTCAATGCGTTGAACACGGTTTGTTCGACTTTCGCGCATGCGCAAGAGTGGGGAAACGCAACGCATGGCCGAAAACGTATTACACGTAGACGACACACGGTTTGAAACGCAACTAACGGAAACTCCACGGATACGCAACGCACAACACTTTGTACACGTATAAACCCGGAACATTTTGACAGAAACAACTGTACCGTACAGAGCAGTTTCAGATGAGATGTTTCAGATATATTTTTTCTCGATGTAAATATTCTGTTCTGACTGGGGAGACTTTCGTTATTTCTTCGTCAAAATTGGCAAGTTGGGAGTGCTTTAGAATCGTCTCGATGAGACGATTCTAAAGCAATCCCAACTTGCCATTTTGATGAAATAAGAAAAATACCCGGAATATTTGGTCCAATTATTCACCTTAACTGGAGCTCTGGGGCTATGTACATGTAGTCAGTATTGCATGTATATACTCTATGTTTCTGTACTTGCAGCAGCATATCAGGCATATACTCCGTGCCCATATGTGATTTTGTCCCTATCATGTACGATAATAAAAATTATTTATGACGTCGAAAGTTGACGGAATTTTCCTATCAATTGCTATGTTTGTTTGTTTGTTTGTTTATTGGTGTTTAATGGCCTATCAACGGCTAAGGTCATGTAAGGCTGGGCAAACGGGTTCAATCCCATTTTAACCTGCTGCATTGTCGGGGGAAAATCACAACGGAATATTTACATCGAGAAAATATATATTCAGCCCTGAAATTAGAATAACCCGACCTGGTGCCAGGTCCATACCACACCAAGTCACTTGGCCTCTTCCCCTAAATTGGGATTATGAATAATCGTAATACTCACATAAGGGGTAAAACCAGATTCAACTGTCGCAGCCCCGTGCAGGCACCGGGGCGGGATCAACTGATCCTGAGAATAGTGCTGCAGTAGCCATTGCTTGTCGTAAAAGGCGACTAAACTGGCTTAACGATTGGGTTCATACTTTCCGGAACCCACTATACCGGATTTGGCCCTCGTGTACATTTTTGGCTTTCTTGTATGTGAGAGTTGAGTCAGGCTATGCCCCATATATAAAAGTAAGATTAGCGCTAATCCTATTACTTTTAGGGGATGGGATAAATGATGCTGGTGTGGCGAGGGCCTGGCACCAGATCAGGTTGTTCTAATTTCAGGACTGAATATATATTTTGATTGTAAATATTGAGTTCTGAAGTTGGGATTTACCCCCCTCGGACAGGTGGATACGGGACTCGACCCCGTTGACCCGTCTGCGTGTAGACTCCCTGAGGCTTGTACCTCTATGTCAGAAAAGCGGACGTTAAACACTATTCACTCACTCACTCAACTGTCGCATACAAAATGCGAAAGACGTATGTGAGGGCCAAACCAGGTCTCCAGTCGGAATTACGGTAAGGATGAACCCCGATCGTTAAATTACCCATCTCTGACACCCACCTGCCACCCACATCAATTGCTATGAAAATTTTGTCCAATTTCAACGTCATTTACAGAAACTATCACGGTATCTGTCGTATTCATATTGTAAAATTTCATTATTAGCCATGTTTTTTGAAAAAAGTTTTTGTGTTTGAGTCCATTTCTTTGTTACTGTACCACCTAGGACCACCAAACTTTCACAGCTTCATAATCAAGGGGTGCCCACCACATATCACTATCCAACATGTTACTTTTTTTTTAACTTGACCCTTTTTTTCCGCGCAGTCGACTTAGCCATTTTCAATGTTCACTTTTCGCGTTTACAATGTTAAGTTTTTGTGTTTAAGTCCATTTCTTTGGTACTGTACCACCTAGGACCACCAAACTTTCACAGCTTCATAACCAAGGGGTGCCTACCACATACAACTATCCAACATGTGACCATTTATTTTACCTTCACCTATTATTTCTACATAATTGACTTTTTGAACGTTAACTTTTTAACGTACGTCTGGTTAAATATTTTGGTTAAAACTTTTTTGTTATACTATATCTCTGCAACTGCTTCGCCCATTACCTTGAAACTTCACATGGGTGTTTATCATCGTCCATATTTTCACTCTAACCCCCAACTGTGCGGCCCCTGTGCGCAATGTCAAGGTCAAATTACTTTGAATTTATTTGTTAAAGTTTTTTTGTTTACTATATCTCTGCAACTGCTTCACCCATTACCATGATACTTCACATGGGTGTTTATCATCATTGTCGCACCCGCTTGCGGAAAGCGCGATATCGTCTGCATTTTGGCATACGTCCGTCCGTCCGTCCGTACGTCCGTGTGTCAGGTTAAAGTTTTTTCATTAAAGTTTTTCCATCTACTATATCTATTTTTTTAGTGTCCATGCCTCGCCCCAAGGCGCGACATGCAGGCCACGGCCATCTAGTCTACAAAAAGTGGGTATAATTATGTTATCCAAGTGTCCATGCTTGGAAAAAACCTGGCCTTCGTGGCTTTGCCTCGTTTCTTGTTTTTTGTTGTGAAATGAATACTATGTCACATTTAGAAACAAGATCCTAATTAACGGTAATTTCAATACACACCTCCCCATAATTTTAAAATGTTAAAACGACAATCTGTCTACAATTATACATCTTGTTACTGTATCATCCGAGTGTGTTCATGAGTTTTAAATACTTTGTTTTTTATACATTTAGTTTTATACAGAATTTATAAATAAAACGAGTGTATGCGTACATTACTCTGAATACCATTTGTTTGCTGTTTGGTGATGACATCATATGTGTCTGTGACTGGAGATATGGGGCTTATGGGTTCAGCTCCAGATAAGCTTTGTGTCTAAAACGTACTATACCCTCTGATTTCAGAATCATTGCGTATTTTACTTTCACAAATGGATTATTGATTGTCTTCATTAAAACACAAATGATAAAAAAAAATATAATGAATTTAAACATTCACTTATTTGAGCTTTATGACAGTATTTTCACTACTCAATTTGAAAATCAACGCATATTTTCACATTGCTGTGCATATTTTGTACTCCCACTTTTGATAATCAATACGTATTCAGCCAAAATAATTGCGTAAAATACGCCAATACGCACCTTATCTTCAGCTCTGGGCTTATGAGTTCTGCGACCAGTGCAGTCTGCACAGGATCTGCTCTGTTCTATCAACGCACCACCCCGCTCCTAACGAGCAGTATAGATCGTTATCGGGCTACAGGAGTGTGCTATATGATCAGGAGCTACACTGGTCACAAAGCATATAAGGCCCATTTCTCCAGTCACACACACAGGAGATGGGACCTCTTTCTCTCCAATGATATAATGGCCTTGTTTTACCAATTCAAACATGAGACAAAAACTTCAAGAGAAATGGCAAAAGTTTCTCAAATGCCCCACACAGCCACACATGCCGAGCACATATTCAGTTTTATAATCAGTGTCCTGTAGCCTATTTCACAAACATTGCAAAGTATACTTATCTAGCAAAGTATACTTTGAGGGAGACATTTTCAATTTAAGGTTAAATTTATTATTTTTTATTACCGGTATACTGAATTTATTACATTATCACAGCCATTTTGGCTGTGATAATGTAATAAATTCAGTATAATAATTCTGCATACTTTTAATCATCAATTATGTGCAGTGGTTAGTTCTATATGAAAGAATACATTTTGGGAAAAATAAATGATTACTCCCTCAAAGTATACTTTGCTAGATAAGTATAATTTGCAATTTTGATGAAATCGGCAATAGATTATTGTCGCACAGCCACATATATCGAGCACATCTTTAGTTTTATAATCAGTGCCCTGGGGCCCGTTTCACTAAACTTTGTACAACAAAAATGTTTGTAAGTGCAAATTTAGGATCGTCTTGAAATTTCAATCGATGGATTTTCATTTATTGAGCATAGGCTGCATATGCAGCCTATGCTCAATAAATGTAAATCCAATAATTGTTTACAAGAAAACATTGTTAATGTGACATTTACAGACTATCATAATTTTACAGACTTATCATAATTTTGCACTTACGAACATTTAAGTCGTAAGACGTTTAGTGAAACGGCCCCCTGATTATTGTATCTGTATTATCAGATGTTGGTGAGTCTCATGAGCAGTTTCCTGTAGTCTCCGCTAGTGTCGTCGTGTATTGCTCTCGATAATCCCATGTTGTACTTCTTCAGGTACGCCTCCGCCACATCCTGTAGGTCCGTCTGAAACAGGCAGGTGTGAAATAGCTGGATGGTTGGTTGGGAGATTGTGAAGGGTAAATTTAACGATGCTGTTCATCCTTACCGAAAGCCCGACATCCCTGGTTTGGCCCTCAGGTACATTTTTGGCTTCCGTGTTACTGAGAGTTGAATCCTTTTATATTCATTATAAAAGTAGTACGATTAGTACTAATCATATTAATGTTATTGAGTGGGGCGATTAAAGTGACTGGTGTGATGAGGACCTGGCACCAGATCAGGCTATTATCACCTTGCCGATAGGCAAGAGGGGATATAGTGTTAGTCCATGTATTGTATGTTCGTACGTTGGCAAGATCTCATTTTTTAACAACTCCTGAACAGCTTCACCGATTTTGATAATCTTTGTATGTCATGGGATGGTGCTTTGTTTTGCATACGACCCACATTTGACTGCCCAAGGTCAAGGTCACAGAGGAATAGGTGTGATATATGCAGGACTGTGTGTGACATAGGCAGAACTAGGTGTGAAATAGGAACGACTTGGTGTGATATAGGCTGAACTTTATGTGAAACAGGCAGGAATAGATGTGAAACAGGCAGAACTATATCTGAAATACTCAGGACTGTGTGTGAAGCAGGCAGGACTTTGTGTGAAATAGCCAGAACTAGGTGTGAAATATGCAGGACTTTGTGTGAAATAGCCAGAACTAGGTGTGAAATATGCAGGACTTTGTGTGAAATAGCCAGAACTAGGTGTGAAATATGCAGGACTTTGTGTGAAATAGCCAGAACTAGGTGTGAAATATGCAGGACTTTGTGTGAAATAGCCAGAACTAGGTGTGAAATATGCAGGACTTTGTGTGAAATAGGCAGAACTAGGTGTGAAATATGCAGGACTTTGTGTGAAATAGGCAGAACTAGGTGTGAAATATGCAGGACTTTGTTTGTGAAATAGGCGAACTAGTGTAAACCATGCAGGCTTTGTGTTAGCAGAATAGTGTGAAATATGCAGGACTTTGTGTGAAATAGGCAGAACTAGGTGTGAAATATGCAGGACTTTGTGTGAAATAGGCAGAACTAGGCATGAAATAGGCAAAACTTTGTGTCAAATAGGTAGGTGTGAAATTGGTAAGATGTGTAACAGTCGGAGTTGGTGTGCATTCCAACGACAAATGATTTATGCGATTCAGAGACTTAATTGTCCATGAGTAGCCACATCCAACCACATACAACTTCATACATGATAAATTCCCAGAACATTGTGTATCAAATCACCATTTCAAATACAAACACAATATTGTGAAGAACATATATTCAACAATGCATGCTGATGGCTGGCCTTCAGCCGGCATAGTTAAACTTTTAAAAGTCTATTCGCTGGAAAATTCTCAAAAACATGCTTATTCCTATTATCTGGCTGTGACATGAGAAATGGGGCGCATGGGATTTGTGACCAGTGTACCTCCTGTCAAATAGTACACTCCGGTAGCCAGATAACGATATTGCTTGTTGGCATCGTGGCAGGTCTTTCATTGATGGAATGGCGAATAGCGCAGATCATATTTATTTTTTTTAAATAATAAGATTAACCATTTGTCGGTACATGTACTTGTAACCTTTAGGCTGCTACACACAACAATTTTCGTCTGCTGTTGCTTTTATATATTGCCTTATTTCGCAATAAAAACATGTTTTGACTGCACTTCAGAATCATTTCCAATGGAAATGATTCTGAAGTGCTGTCAAAGCATGTTTTTGATGATAAAAATAGAAAATCAACAGCAGATGACAAAAAAATTAAGATAGCGGCGTAAGGGTCAAGTAAATATGTGTACACTTTCTGTTGCATGTCCTAACTATTATAACCCGATATATATTGTATTTTAACGGTTTTCATGAAACAAATAGCCTGTTGCTAAAAAGCTATCCCTGATGTACCTCACAGTGTGTGACTACTAGCTGCATGAGACGTTCATCGTCGGTTCCCGCTCCCAACATCGCCTCGTGGAAGCTGTCCACTAGGTAGTCTGTCGGGTCTTCTATGTACCTCACTGTAGATGGAACATTGTCTGTTTCACGAAATACAAATACGGATACTAGTATGGCAGGATATCACTTACACTCGGCCAGTTATAGCGTATGTTTGATTGCGTTGTGCAAATGAAAAATTGTTATTCCCATTACTAGTAACATGAACATTTTGATGCGCCCCTTGCCTCTATCATGGAGTTATGTCCCTTTTACTACTCAGAAAATGCAACTGTATGCGTGCAGTCTACTACTTCTCTAGTGTTCAGCTGATTTACTTCAGACTTGGAATACTTGTACACAACAATCAACTCAACTCAACATACAATTTGACCTTAATGTGAAATAGACCTACTTTTTTCCGCTACACTGACCATGCTTTGACGGGCATATATTGTGACCTCTGGCTCTATTGTTGGAATAGATTTCGTAAGTGCCAGTGAATATTGCGTCAAATTTGTGGGTGTGCCAATGTGAATGGATTTATTTGTAGGTTATATGTGGCAGTGACTGGAGGAATGGGGCTTATGGATTTTGCGACCAGTGTAGATCCAGATCAGCCTGTGCATCCGCAGTCTGATCAGGATCTGCACTGTTCGCCATTCCATCAATAAATCATCCATCTTGTGTCTAACAAGCAATATAGATCATTGTCGTGCTACAGGAGCGCTATTTGATCAGGAGCTACATGTACGCTGGTCACAAATCCCATAAGCCCCATTTCTCCAGTCACAGCCACATATGATCATGATGATACATGCAAAGTGTACCTAAGAACATGTGCGATTTTTCATGAATTATATTCACAGAAACTATGATATGTTCTGTAATTATATAAATGACGTCAAAAGGCAACAAACATGTCCTCAAGTTTGGACTTCATTAGCGGAAAATATAGTAAATTTTGTAAATCTTCGGTACAAAATCACATGCCGTGTGACATATACTCACTACAGTAGCCTATTTCATCAACATTGCAAAGTATACTTTACTAGCAAAGTATACTTTGAGGGAGAAATTTTCAATTTTTTGAAAAATTTATTAATTTTTATTATACTGAATTTATTACATTATCACAGCCATTTAATGGCTGTGATAATGTAATAAATTCAGTATAATAATTCTGCATACTTTTAATCATGATATATATGCATTTGTTAGTTCTATATGAAATAATGCATTACTTTGGTAGTAAAGTATACTTTGCAATGTTGATGAAATAGGCTACAGGTATACCTATTGTGATGTATGCTTCCCTGAGCGAGCCACTCATTTCCTGCTGTATTGCGTGGCTTATCGTGTGTTTCCGTATCTCGCCATACGTCCGAAACACCTCCTGCAGGTGGGGGATGCTCCTGGTGATGAGGATCCGGGTAAATACGTCTTCATCTGTGCCCAGTTTCTTCATTCCCGCCTATAGACGACATATAACACAAGAAGGAGACGGTGGAAGAAGTGGCTAATTCCACGAAGTCCAACTATATGATATAATTCCCTAGAGACAATATCTTCATAGAAACATGTGTGTCTTCATCCGTGCCCAGTTTCTTCATTCCCGCCTATGGAAATCATATATGAAGTGGTCAGTGGAAGAAGGGGGTGATCTCCAAGAGGGAGTGAGCCCCGTTATTCCACTGACCCCTTAATATGTTGCACTGCTATGTGAATTACGGTAACATGATATGATTTCTTCCTACAGACAAAATGCGTCTTCGTGCCAAATTCCGCCATTCCCGCCTATAGACGAAATATAACACATGACGGGGACAGTGTAAGAAGGGGCTAACTCCAAGTTGACGAAAGTTTCATAGTAAATGCAGAATTCTGTTTTCGAAAATTTCATCTTTGGACGTCATTTACAGAAAATATCACACTTTTGTATTCCAATTTAAATGTATCCATACAAAATCGCACATGTTCATTACTCCTAGTCTGCCACATATCACCGACCTTATATAGGTGTTTTAAGTCTTGTTCAATGAGATCGCCATCCAACATCTGTTCCTCACTCCGATTGGCCTGTAGTATACCCAGCAACACATGCTTGAAATGGCCGCTTGTGTCATCTCTTATATCCTCCTCCAGGCTCCCGCCAAACCCTGTAGGAAATAGGATAACTTAACCCTTTCAACACCAAGTAACTTAATAGGATGTTCCATGCCAATGTTTCACGCTATTTCATTAATTTTGTTCATTCAAATTATCCCATTCTTCTAAAAGGGTAATCTGTACGACGTTTAAAATTATTAACAAACAGAGGAGATCCTGATGAGACGGCTCGTTACGAGCCGGCTCATCTGGATCTGCACTGTTTGCAAACATTGTCTCTATAGAGGTCTGTGGTGTGAAAGGGTTAACTAAATGGTGTTTATAAACATTAATTTTTACCAAATCCCGATGTTACAGGTACAATTCGATTCGGAAATACGATATACCCGTAATTACCCTAAATATTCGGACACCAAAACCAATTGTTATAAGTGTCATAAACATTTATCAAGTTGATTATGTTGTCCAATGAGGCCTCCGAAGCATTCTGTGAAAATGGCAGATAGTGCAGACCCTGATCAGACTGCTCCTTCAGGAGCAGGCTGGTCTGGGTCTACACTGTTTGCTCACATATTGGTGTCCGAATATTTAGGGTAATTACGGTAATCTGCTATTAAATTATATTTGTTTACCAATCGAGCGTAGAAATTAGTTTATTAGAAATTAAATATGTGGACTATAACTATTTTATTGTTTGTCTCGCCCCTTCGTGTGCATATGCTTGGTTAATTGTAGCTACGCCCCTAAACGCACTTTTGAATTGCGATACTGTTTTGTTATTTGTGGTTTGGCACTGAAGTATGCATGCACATGTGATGACGGCGTGTATTTCGTGAATTTATGACAAGAAAGAGTGACATCTTGTTCTAAATATAGGCAATAAGACCGTTTTCACCAGACATGAGCTTAAATCTTACAGGTTGCTGTTGGATATAGTATGGATATAGTAACCAGCAAACTTGCTATATGCTGCTCAGCTACTGTATGAAAGACACCTCATGAAATAATGTTAACCCTTTCAACTGGAATGGATGTTAATGTTGCAACCTTAAAACTGTCGCAAAATGATTTTCAGACTTGTCCATTTAGAAAAAGGGGGTGTTTTTGTTCTAAAAAAATATTAAAATTACTTTCAAAAAGTGCAGATCCTGATGAGACGGCTCGTAACGAGCCGGCTCATCTGGATCTGAACTGTTTGCATAAACCGTTATAGCGGGCTTTCGGGTTCAATGGGTTAATATTGGCAAATATTTACCAATTCAACTGTTCACCCCTACAGACCATAAAGCCAACATTTTCAATCACTGTTGATCCAGATGAGCTGGCTCATAACGAGCCGTCTCATCAAGATCTCCAGTACTTGTCAGTAATTTTCAGATTTATAACACTATTCCTCACAAGATTAATGATCGATTGATGATCGAGTCCAAACATTAGCATGAACCAGTATATAACATTTATTTAGCTATGAAAGGGTTAACCATGTACATGTTTATTGACAGATGGACAGGGTAAATGCTATATGCACTGGACAACTATCATGGCGGTGGCATAATACTTTACATGACATACTTACTTTCCTTATACGCTTCCTTTATGCCCTGTATTTGGTAGTTGGTTCTGGTACACAGTATTTCTATCAATGTTCTTTCGTCCGTCCCCACCCCCTGAAACACACATGCCAATGGTCACCATTCAGTCTAACCAGAATGTTCTGGGCTCGGTTGCTCAAAGCTTCTGGGGGCCGTTTCACTAAACTTCCTACGACTAAAATGTTCGTAAGTGCAAATTTAAGATCGTCTGTAAATTTCAATTTATGGATTTACATTTATTGAGCATAGGCCGCATACGCAGCCTATGCTCAATAAATGTAAATCCAATAATTATTTACAAGAAAACAATGTTAATGTGAAATTTACAGACTATCATAATTTTGCACTTACGAACATTTTAGTCGTAGGAAGTTTAGTGAAACGGCCCCCCTAGCAATGCTAAGGATTTAACTGTCTGTTAAGCTAACAAGGCTTTGAGCAACCGGGCCCAGACTGTAACACAGGGCGTCTTAACCCTTGCCCTGACAGCCAGACAATTTGGCTTACATACAGCATTGGGCTCCACATTTAGTACCAGATTTTGTCTGTTCAATCACTGCGTAGTAAGATTAGCACTAATCCTAATTATTTTTAGTGAGTGGGGCTAAATGAATAAATTACCAGGTCCGGTTGTTCTAATTTCAGGGCTGAATCTATATTTTCCTGTCAATATTCAGTCTTGAATTGGGATACCCGACATAGGCACGACAAACGATGAAAGTACTACTGTTTGTTTCACGAAACCTGCCCAAATTTTACGGCCATATAAACAATGCAAAAACAATATTTTTTTTGATAATATTAAATTTTATCAAAATTTAAGAATGACCCTTCTTTTTATTTCGTGAAATTTGGTCAAATATTGAATTTATTACTAAAATTGATTTGTCTATGGGAATTTAACATGGGGGAAAATGAGGTGGAGGGGCTGCAGGCAGAGTCGAGAAATGATTTTTTTTTAAATTTTGAAAATCGGTCTAGTATTTCTGAAATTTGAAACATTTCCCCATGTTAATTAAATCCCCATAGACATCTTCATTTTGTGAAGATGTCTATGGGGATTTAACATGGGGAAATTATTTTTTCGCCATAACATCAATATAGGAACAAATTTCACTAAATAAAAAGAAGGATCATTCTTAAATTTTGCTTTAATTTAATATTATGGAAACAAAATATTGTTTTTGCAGTGTTTATATAGCCGTAATATTTGGGCAAGTTTCGTGAAACAGACAGTAGTATTTACACAGACCGTTGTGTAACATAAATGCACATGACATACCCGTACGGCTCTGTTCAGACAGTAGGCCTCATATTGTCTCCGTGGTAGGAGTAAATACAGGCACAGCTTCTCAAAATGGCCGCTCAGTTCGCTTATAAAGTCGTCGCCTAAATCCTGAAATAGTCGCATTTAACATAATCATTGATGGTGAAATGGTAGAAATGGAGGTGCTGCGTGATCTCTATGCCATTGATTATTACATTTAAACTACATGTAGTTTACTGGCAAGTTTAATAAATTAAATCGGCACACTTGCTAGACTCCTGTTATTGCATAAGCACAGCATCGTACGTGGAAGCGTATTGGTCACAAAACGTTTTCTGTAGCGATTTCGTCTGTATATTTATTACACTAGTGTATTGTGATTTTTAATACACTGTGTTATTACGTTGGAAATGGAGATCAAGTTGTCCTGGATCTATATTTCTAAAACAGCTTATGTTAATAATGACATAAACGTCATATGTGGCTGTGACTGGAGAAATGGGGCTTATCACTTTTGTGACCAGTGTAGATCCAGATATGCACTGTTCCCCCATTCAGTCGATGAGGCACCCGACATGCTTCGTATAAAATGTATATATCGTTTTCGGGTAACAGGAGTATGCTAATTGATTTGGAACTACACGGGTCACAAATCCTATAAACCTGCTTCCACAGATCCATAGCCATGGACGGCATTGTAGGCTGTGTTCAGACTGCACAGATGCGCACCTCATCGCAGGTGGAGAACTCGAACCCGTGAGATAAAATAAAATCCCATTCAAAACATCCCATTACCCCCACCAGCTGGGGCCCGTTTCACTAAACTTTGTACGACTAAAATATTAGTAAGTGCAAAATTATGATAGTCTGTACATTGCACATTAACAATGTTTTTGTGTAAACAATTGTTGGATTTACATTTATTGAACATAGGCTGCATATGTATATGCAGCCTATGCCCAATAAATGTAAACCCATCAATTGACATTTCCAGACGATCCTAAATTAGCACTTACGAACATTTTAATCGTACGTAGTTTAGTGCAACGCCCCCTGGTATCGTACTGTTATGTATGCTATGTCTCTAAAATATGGCATGTTTGTAGGTCACAGGTCTTCCACATGTGGATCTCCTCAGCACGGATACGCGCGAGCTACACTGTTTTCAAGCTCTAATACACCAATTTTTGGATAATAACTCGCATTTCAGTCCTATCAGGATAAAGAAAATCGTAGTTGAAAAGTCGTGATGACTCATTAGAACAATCAAACAGTTGTCAAAGTTTGAAAGGTCGTAACGACTCGTATTGGAACGATCAAACAGTTGTCAAAGTTTGAAAGGTCGTGACCGGCATTGGAACGGTCAACCAGTTGTGAAAGTTTTGAACGTCCTCGTAACCAGCATTGTAACGAGCATTCAGTTGACAAAGTTTGGAACCGGCATTGGAACGGTCAACAAGTTAATTATTTACCCTGCCATAGCATGTCTTGTAGTGTTCTTTGATGACTTGCAGCTCATCGTTGTTGTGAGCGGATAGCACGTCAATGATCGCCTTCTCGTCCGTACCTGGCGAAATGGTGTACATCATATTATTATTATATATATTTATAAATTATTATTATGCATTTTGTATCCGACGTTAATTTCCACACTGATATCATGGGCGATCACCGTGTTTCCTTAAAATGTTAACGGACATTATTTATTTTCTGTATTTATATTTTGATGTGCAATGATCATACTTTATAATCTGTCGAAAATATTATTTGTTCATGTGACGCATTTAATTAGTATAAATAATTAAAAAATAGCATGCCTCATTTGCATATGAAAATAGTCTGATACCACCGCGAGTCACTATCAGTAAAATAAATATTACTAAATGAGTATATCTGTATTGCGGGACTTTAGAACTGGTGGAATAGTGACACAATTATACCCTTATTTAATTCCTATAAAGAACATGTGCTTACCGAGTGGGCATGTACCTTTAACTGCAACTTGGAATTATGGTGCATTATATATTAGTTACAGTGGAACCTCACTAAACTGGACACCCTGGGAGGGTGTCCGGTTTAGTGAGGTTTCACTGTAATTCAGGCTTATAAGAACTACAATATATGTGTGTTTTACCATCATGAACAAGCATTATGAATGGGGATGAATGACAGTGAAACCCGTTACAATTCACCACAATGCGCATGTAGAACATGTAGAATGTTTGGTTAGCTACATATATATACCTAGTCCTTTCATGGCCTTCCGAAGGGCCACTGTGGTCCCATCCTTGTCCAATTCCGGTCCCCTCCCGATCACTGTTCCCTGCAAGTAAGTGGTAGGATAGTCAATCGTCACAGGTTGAAGTAACAGACAAAAGTATATAAATGCATTAAATACACTGAAAAGTATCGGTGAAAAACAAATACGTTAATGGATATTTGTATTTAAAAACATCCATTAACTTATTTGTTTTCACTTACTGATACCTTTATGTATATTTAATGCAGTTATGGAGCATGGTCCGTTACTTCAACCTGTGTCAATGAATTACTTCATGCATTGATACATTGCTGGTGGAGAACATAATATAGTCCGTAAATTAATTTGTCGAAACCATGCTTTCCGCCTGCTAAATACATGTAACAAAAGGTGGTATCCCGAACTGTGATGGATGAGTTGTGGCAAATCTATAAATTCCAAGATGTCCGCCATCTTTGATACATTTGTAACAGCATCCTATCTCCTTAAGTGAGCTCGCTATGGTTAATTATATGACCGTGGCTGCAACAGTATTATCAGTGCCTACATATCGGACGGACATTTTAGCCAAAATAAATCCATATTAATTTTCAAAATGGCCGCCACGTATGTATGTACTCGGTTATGTGACTCGTTTTATACAAACGCTTGCATTGTGAGATCCTGTAACTTGTTAACAGCTCCTTATCCTTATTAACCATTACTATGCTGAATTAAATTTTGTCGTCTGCTGGAAATGTTTTATTTTCAATATTTCTCGATAAAAACCTGTTTGGCAGCGCATGAGAATCGTCTCCAGGAGACGATTTTCATGTGCTGTCAAAACAGGTTTTTTTATTAAGAATTAAGGCAAACATGAAAAATCTTCGTGTCCCGCGTAATGAGGGTTAAATATAATCGCAAGATGTGTTCCGCCGTCTTAAAAACGGACCTTAATGACAATGGTAGACGGCTATCGGCTTGTATACAGGCAGTCTCGTAGACATATTATCATTTAATCTTTCTGTTCGGGCATGCCCCTTCAGTGATGAATAGCGACCAGCGTAGTCCCTGTAGGCACTACGCTGGTCACAAACATCTACATTTTACAGTAGAACCTCTCTAAACCGAACATCCATACAATATATGTCTGCTTATTGTTATGTGTTGATTGTCATCTCACACCGTTGATAACGTTTGTTCATGATCGCAAATCACATATACCTGTTTTGCTGTGACCATATGCCTGATGTACGGTGGAGCCACTCTAAACCGGACACCCTGGGGAAGGGTGTCCGGTTTAGAGAGATTCCATTGTATTATGTTACGTATTAATAAGTTTCTGTCTTTCTCAATCGGTCCATATAAGCTCGTACTGGAAACGTGTTTGCATTGCATATTATAGCATACGTGCAGGGGTGGCGGAAGTGGGTGGGGGGGGGGTAGGGTGGGTAGGCCATGCCCCCCACCCAACCCAATAATTGTGTTATCCTGTTTTGTTGGTAGGCCTGGCCCCCTCAATAGTTCTGTAATAAAGCACATATTCTCATCCTCAAACTTGCTGAGAATGCAGGAAATTACGTTTTACGCCTCTTAGATTTCAAAAAGTTCCGGGGGAGTACCCCTCGCACCCCCTAGCAACATTCGCCCGTTTGGGCCCTCAATCTCCCCCATAATTGTCCGGTTCCGCCGCCTATGACGTGTTATGTCGGACTATATGTTACACATGCTACTAATACTCCTACAGTGCATTGGTACCGGTATTGTTGTGTAGCCACATACTGGACGTTTACTGACGCTTGTATATGATACAAGCCATATGATTTTGCATCTCTCATGAAAAGTATTTACAAAATTTACCATATTTTCCGTAAATGACGTCGAAATTTGACGAAATGTTCAAAGCAAATGCGGCATAGCTATGAAAATGATGTCCACTTTCTACGTCATTTACAGAAAATATTACAATTTCTGTAAATATTGTTCATGAGAAAAAAAACGCAAATCTTCTTAGGTACAAATTCACACGGCTTGTCTCATATAGATATCGTGTCAAGGTTGCTGCTCTGACCAGACTAATTATAATTAATAATTAATGGCATTAAAACATAAACTAACAATTAGCCGCACTCCGAGTGTGGGCATTACTAGTATATCACGTAATCAATGGATAGTTCCAAACAACCCAGTTCAATTCTTGGATAGGAAAAGTGAAAGTGGATGGGTTTAACATCCCAGTAACATATCATTGTTACATTCGGGTTCAAGTATACTTTAAGGGAGTACTCATTTATTTTTTCCGAAATGCATTATGTCATAGAACTAACGACTGCATATATTTGATGATTAAAAGTATGCAGAATTATTATACTTAATTGATTACATTATCACAGCTAAAATGGCTGTGATAATGTAACAAATTCAGTATAATAAAAATTAATAAATTTATCCTGAAATTGAAAATTTCTCACTCAAAGTATACTTTGCTAGATAAGTATACTATGCAATGTTTGTGAAATCGGCTACTGGTATTGACATTCAGCCTATACGCCACAAACCGTCTGTGCGAATGACGGTAAATTTGGAATTTCAGTCCTGAAGTTGTCGATGTACATGTATTGCCCAACCGGTGGCGCGGCGGGCATACATTGGGAATTAGACACATACTATCGACATTATAATGCCCGCCTCTATACATTAAATACCGAGAGTGAAGACAACGATGTTCACATTAAACGAAAGTACGGTTATATTTGTGCACACATAATCGCCTCACCCCAGAGAGTTTTGATCGATTAATTACCTCCCTTGGTAAATCTTCAGGCCCGTACGCAGGTGGGGTGCGACGGGTGCGTACGCACCCCCCTAAATTCGCCGAGGTCCGCTATTTTTCAAACAGTAATCTCAACAAATCTTGAAATGCAATAAACAGGTAATTTGCATGAAAATGTCACAATTTACCACCGTTGAAATCCGAATTTAAATGACATAAAATGCAGGAGAGTGCATTTCAGGCCATCTAGGTTTAAACAATTTCAGGGGCGCACCCCCAATAGAAAATCCTGCGTACGGGCCTGATCTTTGGTATCTCTCGGTATGTATCACATAGAGGAGATTGCAGTACTGTCGGTTTCACGAAAGCCGAGTCTGCACTGTTTGCAATAACATTAAAGGTATATGCCCACTCAGTAGCATTCTGTCCACTTCGTCATCTTTTCGCGTTTAATGGTAAAAAAATAATGGCGTCAAAGGATCATTATTTTCGATTTACGAAATGGTGCGAGGGTTTCCGAGTGACTCAGTAGGTTATACTATAGGGAAACAGATAGTTTTGTGTATTATGTAGATAGGACATTTTCTGGCGAACTAAACATTCATTCACCATTACCCCACGTATTGATTGGCATTATTATACATTTTATATCAGACGTAAACAGTTTCCACACTTAAATCAGGGGCGATAACCGTGTTTCCTTAAAATGTTAACGGACATTACTATTTATTGGCTGTATTTATTTTTTGATGCGCAATGATCATACTTTATAATCTGTCGACATTATTATTTTTTCAGGCGACGCATTTAATTAGTATACATAATTAAACAATAGCATGCCTCATTTGCATATGAAAATAGCCTGGTACCTTTAATAAGTGTGAAAATATGAATCTGGCACATAATGCAGTCCCGGATCCGATTGTACAGCTATATAGGATGACATGTATCGACACTAGTCGAACTCACTATATTGACTCGTTTTCACAACAAATCATGCTACATTCGCTCTTTTTACAAGCAATAATGTCATAAACTGCACAATTCTGACCAGATTTATATAAATATATTCAACGGGAGATAACTAACTACGCTCCCTCATTATTGGTGAAAATCAAGTATCTACAGATGAAAAATGTACAATAATGATATATGGTTACCAACCTGGCAGTAACGAAGCGCCATTTTGACAAGCACTATTCTCTAACTATGTGATGTTTACAGTCTCTGTATAGATGTAATGGTTGACTTGATTCCGCCGGTCATGAGTAAAACTGGCGCTTGTTCACGATATACCACCTTATGAGAGACGCATGCGACCTTCAGACATCTGCGTAATTTTATTAAATACGTTCACAAAACTTACAATAATTTTCATAAATAAAGTCAAAAGTTGACAAGATTTTCAGAGTACATGCGGAATTATACTCTGAAAATCTTGTCAGCTTTTTGACGCCATTTACGGAAAATATCGTATTACCGCCATCGGGTGGTGTTTTGCAGTTAGAAAATTATCGTTCTGCAAGCACCTGCCAATGTACTAGTATTTGTTTGCCACCTTCAGATAATTATTCATTCAATAAGGTGCGATTCTGAGCAAACTGGTTCTATGCTGAACAAATCAAGCAACTGCATGGTGTATTTTTTCATGTTACATGCATTTAGATCGCATTCATTGATGAATTCATTAGAATTTGTATAAATCGATACGGCGATCAATGAGTACTGCAGGGTAGTTAACTCCTCCATGCATTATTTATGCAGTGTCACTGACAAACGAGTGAAAACAAAAGATTACCAGACACGCGTATAAATGGATTAAGCAGATTAGTACAATATAGTTTAACTATAGATTTGCATAGTAGTTCTGAACGTAACTGTACATGTACGTATTGTAACCTTTTTAAATGGGAATTAGTAAAGAGTATGTGTATGCTACTGGTAGTACGGAGCCCCGCAGGGGACGTAGAATTCTTTTTTTTTATTAATTCGTTCCCACGAAATAACAATTCGTTCCATCAATTTAACAATTCGTGGGAACGAATTAACAATTCGTTCCCACGAATTATCAATTCGTTTCCTAAATTTATCAATTCGTTCCCATGAAATAATTCGTTCCAACGGGAACGAATTGTTAATTCATGGGAACGAATGTAGATCCTGATCTGACTGTGTGGATGCACAGGCTGATCTGGATCTACGCTGGTAGCAAAACCCATAAGCCCAATTTCTCAAGTCACAGCCACAGATATTGAACCAAAACTCAAATACGCCCTGCTTTGCTATGACCAGCCACATGTTGTTTTGATACCCGTGAATTTAGGTAAATATTTGTGTTCCATTATATTCATGTTATAATGCAATCAAATCGCGAGCTGTCACTTCCGTGCTGATTGCGCAGATATCGCACACATGTCGATATCGCCGGTCCCAGATAGGCATACACTACCGCCCGCGCTAATCTTGCCAATATTTGTCAATTTCTTTATTATAAAAACTACCTGAACATCGTGCTTGAAAATCAAGCAGCTTGATTTTCTGAGCTAGAGATGTGCTACAGCTCAAGCTCAGAAAATCAAACTGCTCGATTGCGAGTTTGGCATTGTTAACAAATGTTCAGAAACGTTGATAATTTGGGGAAGAATAACGCAGGCTGGTGTGTATTGCTCCATTTGGATTTCAAGACGAGCAAATCGGCAATTCGGTACGGTATCCAGGGGCGGATACAGAAATAATTGCAGGGGGGGGGTCTGAAATTCCAAATCGGTGTAGCCGACCTCTGCGAGCGGCGAAGCGCGATGCGCGTTGCGCATTGTAAAGTGTCAACCAACCAACCAACTATTCGAGTATTGTAGATTTTTTATTTTTTTTTGCCGGGAGGGAGGGTGGGGGGGACCGGGGGGGGGGGGGGGCGGCCCCCCCCCCCCCGGGGGGGGGGGCGGACCCCCCCCCCCCCCCCCCCCCCGCCCCCCCCCTCCCGGCTCCCCCCCCCCCCCCCCCCGTATCCGCGCCTAGTATCTTATCTACTGTAGAGTCTGATCAGGACCAATGTATCCATTCAAGGTTTAACCACACTAAATACAGCAGAATTACATGCGCGGTTTATAGAAAAGTAGTACGTAGAAAAGTAGTACCGTAGGCAATGTTTGTTTGTAGACGTGACATGGTCAGTTTATGTACCGATCTATTTCCCAAGCATACATGTAGACACGGAAATAAGATTCTTCACAAAAACGACAGAAGTTTGGGTCAAAGCACCGAGACCACCAAATGCAGCTTAACAAAACGCGTTGTCATCAAAATCCGTTACATAATAATGACAAAATAAAATAATATGTACTTTGAATCGGAGGGCTTCTGGAAGTTCCAGTACTTGTTGTTGTAACTACGTGATCATACACCTTGATGTAATTCCGCAGTTTATCACAAAGCATATCAATACATTATAGTCTTTTCCGCATTCTGCTGCCGATGAATGTTTGGCCATTATCCACGTTAAATCTAACATATATTTCAATGTAAGTACATGTACTTTTTCATCAATGACAAAAAGTCACCTTCACCAATACATTTTATTTCATGACATTCCATCACATATTCATTTTACTTGCGAAAAAACAAGTATCCTATGGGAATGTGTTTACGGCATGGTGCATATATTTCCCCCATTTAATGACGGACTGCCGGTGCTTGTGTTGTTTTTTGGAAATACCAAATTGTACAATCCCAAAAATATATATTTTCTGGACAAATGACCATACTCTTTGAGTATACAGTTTTATCCCGTCAACACAGTGCGTATGTGCCGTGAAACACGGTGCCGTGAACATTTTTGATATCCTGTCAATACGACCTTATCACTGCGTATGAATATGTGCGGTTATGTGCTGGGGTTATTCTTTTGAATTTTAAAGTCATTTGTAGGTGTTGACGGGATAAATAGAATAGTAGGTTAGTGCCGTGAATGGGACAACATATCTGGCGCGGCACGGAAACGGGATGTGCACGGCAGAGCCTCGCCCATCCCGTTTCCTAAGCCTTGCCAGATATGTTTTCCCATTCACGGCACTAACCTACTATTCTCTATTTGTCTCACAATCGTTATATTAGTGGAAAGTGAGACACAGTGATCACAATTCTGGCGTCGTTTGCGTCGTCGAATGCGTCAACAAATGTTAGACGTACGCCAAAATGTTGCATATCACCCTGATATGTTGGTCGGATCTTTACCAAACTTCATCGACAGCTTCCTCGCATTAGTAGAGGGTGATACTCACCCCAGTGATCGCCATGTATTGCTGTATCTCCGAAGTAAGACACTAATACACACCTGTATGTATACGCATTCATTATTTACGCTACCTGTCAATTATATCGTATTAAATACATAGTTATGTAGATTTGCACCTCACAGTGCAAATGTTAAATAGATAATGCCATTTTTGAAAGCAATTTATAGGTTTATAAACACGAATATACAGCCATAGTTGTATACCATTCGGTTACAATGGGTACATAAAACACAATCCTTGAAAACACGTAGCAATACGAGCATGGATGAATATAAAATGTGTATACCTTTCTCAGATAGTTACGGAAGTGTATTTAAGACATACGTAGGAAACATGTAACATTTGTTCCAGGACAGGCACTATATTACTTTCATGCGTACTGTCCATAATTACCAGTGTATGCTAAGTTTTCACAGGAAGTTATCTGGAAAAGGTACGATGACATAGAGGGGACATGGAATAGAGCTACACACATAGAACTACAAACTACACACTACTGGTTTTTCGCCAGTGACAGCTATCACAATTGTCACTGGGTGGCTCTTGGCATTGAGCGTTTACAAGGATTCCACACGCAGTCTCCAATATGTTCTTCGGCGGAAGGATAATCAGGTTTGTACATGTACATGTCGTTTTTTGCGGACCGTACACCGCTGGTCGCGGAGTCCATATATACCGTCCCTGAGCCGAACCTGGTAAAGTTGATATCAAAAGACATTATTATGGTATGATATTTATCGGGTAGCTTTCTGTGCTTAGAAATGTGCATGAAAAACGATTTTGTTGAACGAAATGCAGAATTGTCATTACATCGACGTCATTCGGCAACCTAACGTGACGTAGTTCATTTGACCCATGCAGATTTATGTAAGCGTAAGTAGTTTTAAAACCGTTGTGACCCCGATATATGCGTAGCTAACCAAGGCATATCCCAGTTTGTTATCAGTCAGTACGTATTCGGTAAATTATGGAAGCGTCCTGGTGCCAATGCTATAGTATGTTTATCTCCTAATTAGGAGATACTAACTCCTAATTAGAAGAAGAAACTAATTTATAATTAGGAGATATTACGTCCTAATTAGGACTTACTATCTCCTAATTAGTACTTAGTATCTCCTAATCAGGAGTTAGTATCTCCTAATTAGGAGCTATATATATATATATACTTACTATCTGCTAATTATAAATTAGTATCTCCTAATTAGGAGATACTATCTCATAATTAGGACTTAGAGTTAGGAGTTATATCTCCTAATTAAGAATTACTATCTCCTAATTAGGAGTTAGTCTCTCCTAATTAGGAGATACACATATTATAGCATTGGCACCAGGACGCTTCCATAGTCGATGCATATAGCTAGTTACCTGATAAAGTATATGTTACAATAGAATCTATATAAAACGACCACACAGAAAACCACAATGTACTAAAGTGCCATGCATCTCTGATGTATGTATGTTCTTGATTGCAAAGTATACAAATATGCGTTATACTGTTAGTATGCCTGCGTTACAGTGTAACCTCTCTAAACCAGGCACCCTGGGGAATTCCCATGGTGTCTGGTTTAACGAGGGTACATTATATATGCATATACAGTGAAACCTTTCTAAACCGGACACCCTGGGAGGTTCCCAGGGTGTCCGGTTTAGAGAGGTTTCACTGTCAATCAGACATTTGATCATTCTGAGCCATAGTTGTGTACTATTCCATCATGAACAGACATTATCACCTGCGATACATGTCCAAGAAACCCAGCAATATTAGATAACAGAAGTTGTCCGGTTTAGAGAGGTTTGACTGTAACTATTTTATTTTCGCCGTATTTTCAAACTGAAGGATTAAATGTTGTGGCCCTAATTTCGATCGCTAATGACGTATTTTTGATAATAGCTTCATCAGTATCAATATACATATTGAAAGGCGATCGAGGCTTTTATTTCTGTTTATTTCTGCTTACTGTCTGTTTCACGAAACCTGCCCAAATTTTACGGGCATATTAACAATGCCAAAAAAATAAAAACAAAATAATAAAAAAAAAATTCTTCAAAATTTAACAATGAGCCTTCTTTTTATATTGTGACGAGGAGTCGAAAAACGAAAAACAATGGAAATTGATTCTGAAATCTAGCTAGATAGCTTGGAAATGATCTAACTAAGAAAACAAAAGTTACATTTTGAAAATCGGTCCACTATTTCTGAAAATAGAAAAAAAATCCCCACGTTGAATCCCCATAGACATCTTCACTCTGTGATGTCTATGGCCATTTAACATGTTGAAACATGTTTTTTCGCAATAAAATCAATATTGGACCAAATTTAAATAAAAAGTAGGCTCATTCTTAAATTTTCCTATAATTTAATATTATCGAAATATATATTGTTTTTGCATTACATGTATTTATATAGCCGTAAAATTTGGGCAGGTTTCGTAAAACAGACAGTAATTACGGATACGATATTCTGGCTCACTTCTAATAGGCCTGTTTCAAGAAAAATCATATACTCATGATAGTGGTGTTAGCACTTTCCATCTGGCGGTCTGTCCGTCAATCCGTCCGGTTTTCGTTTCCGTACTTTAGATTCCATTGACCGATTTACTCCAAATTTAATATGTGGCTTTCCCGCATGAGTAGCTTACCCTATAATTGAGACACACCATGTGATTGTGTGCCTTCGGACATCTGCGTAATTTCATTAAATACGTCTACAAAATTTACAATATTTGCCTAAAATGGAGCCAAACAAATTTCAGAGTACATGCGGAATTATATTCCGCATGTACTCTGATAATTCTGTCAACTTTTGATTTTATTTATTAAAAATATTGTAAATTTTGTGCATGTACTCTGAAAATGTTGTCAACTTCTATTGAACATTTTGTAAAAGTATTTCATGAAATTACGTAGATGTCAGAAGGTTCAAAATCAGATGGCGTGTCTCATATTGAAACTATTTTAGCAAACATTACATTTTAAATTCATGCTGGCGAGTCTCATACTCTTTTTATAACTTTTATTTCCATATATATCTTAGATATGCTTGCTTTAAGAGCATGTCACACAACTATAAAATGCCACAGTATCTAGATGAGCTTCAAATTTCTGATGTCTGATTTTCAAATTCAATCACTGTAACTGATAAAGTATATCAATCGAAAATCATTTTGTTATGCTGTAAAATAATCCCGAACACGGAGTTGTACGCGATGTTACTATCTTTTCTGATCAAATATTTCACGTACACTACACAGTTGGAAGACTTGGACATAGGACCCAATAATTGGCTCATTTGAAAAACGTTACCCCACCCACCCAGTTACTTACAATATACAATAAAACGCTATAGTGTCTATTGTACGGAAATTGGTGGGTGGGGTAACGGTTTACAAATGAGCCATTTATCAGGTCCTAGGTCTGAGTCTTCCACCTGTGGTACACTATGGGTTAAAATTGTCAGCCTATTAATGGCATTTTCTTTGTTTGTGTTAACTGTTATTTTGAATATACAGTGGAACCTCTCTAAACCGGACACCAGGAAAACACATTTAATCTCATGTTTGATGAGTTTCCTGGTCCTTTATCTCAGGTGATAATTCCTGTTCGTGATCGCATAACACACAACTATGGCTCGGAATGAACAAATGCTTGATTTACAGTGAAACCTCTCTAAGCCGGACACCCAGGGTGTCCGGTTTAGAGAGGTTTCACTGTATACTGAATACAGAAACGAGTCAATTTTTCTAACTGTTATCCCTATAGTGTTTCTGTTAAAGTTGTGGTCTCATTGTTTAGGCACACATTGTTCTTTCTATGAATTAAATACATGTAAGTTTATAATCGTCTAACTATTACACTAGTTTATTTACGAGTTCCCGCAATGCAGATGCAATCTTTTAGTAATCTTTAATTCGCTTATTTATTTTGCCGGAACAATGTCATATCTAAACAAATGGACGAACTATATGTCTCCCTACATTGCAACCTGAGATATGGGAGCCAGGTTTAACTGTTTAATACAAGGAAATTGTATTTTCTGTTATCGTGTTAGTCGACCTCCCATGACCACCCAACCGTATTCTAGCAATAATTATTTGAGTGTATGTAGATTTGGCGTTCCAGGAAACATAAACTCAAATAATTAATGCTAGCTCTACCTAGCGATAGGATTTAGTATCTCCTAATTAGGACTTAGTATCTTTTAATTAGAAGTTAGTATCTCCTAATTAGAAGACAGTTAGTAGCTCATCATTTCAACATCTGACACTAGGACGCTTCCATGTCACAATAGTTGTGGTTGTGACTGGAGAAATGAGGTTTATGGGATTTGGGACCAGTGCAGCTCCTGATCAAATAGCACGCTCCTGTAGCCTGATAACTATATACATGTACTGTATATTGCTTATTCGAAGCATGATGAATGTTTCATTGATGGAATGGCGAACAGTGAATATCCTGATCAGACTGTGCGAATGCACAGGCTGATCTGGATCTACACTGGTCGCAAACACAATACGTCCCATTTCTCCAGTGACAGCCACATTCACACTGTCATCGTGCTCTTCATGAATTAAATGTACTAATAACTTAGTATTAACCATTTATTTCATTCATAAATAACTGGAATGGAGTATGACTAGTTCAGACTAGTCCATTTATGAATAGAGGGTATATTTCGTTTTCAAAAATATGAAGATTACTTTCAAAAAGTGCAGATCCTGGTGAGACGGCTCGTTACGAGCCGGCTCATCTGGATCGGCACTTTTTGCATAAACCGCTTTAACGGGTCGCTGTTGATCGGTTAGTTAGTTTCACGTCATTATTCTCCATGACCTCCTCTTGACCGACAACGTCGACATTTTATGAACTATTAAACGAAATGATGCACAATAATACAGACTTTAATTTTGACGCCATACATGGTTATTTACATTTTTGAAGTTATCAATAAATATAAGGTAAATGCACAGGTGGAAGACTCGAACCTAAGTCCCAGGAAATGGCAAATTCACAAAAAGGAGTGGCGTAGCCACGATGGTCCAAGAAGTGCGAACAAGAAGTGGTCCAAGAAGTGCGAACTATTGGGGAAAGTCACAAGTGTGCATTTTTTTCTGAAGAAACTAACTACAATATATGTCAAAAGTATTGCTTTAAAATCAAGAGAATTTAATATAGAAAACAATTTCTTTTTGCCGGAAAAATCCAAACTCAATCCAACGTCGCACCCCTGCCCCCCTGCGCAAGAACATACGCCACTGAAAAGTCTCTCCCTCCCCCACCCCCTACCACCACATACACGAATTTGCATAGGCTAATCGTAATCCATGTATAGTCTATAGAAGTGAGTGCATGCCATGGATAAGATAACGCCTTGGAACGGCCGTTGTCTGAGTTCTAGGCTCGAGTCTTTCACACGTGTGTAATTGAATGCAAGTACTATTCTAGACTATCAGCTATTTGGTCTGTTTAATGTGCACAGTATAAAGTATCACAATAAACGGCAGGAGACGATGGTTATATTGTTGATGTATTAACGTTGAATTAATTTGTCAATTGCAATTAATTCGCTGAGGTAATGCTGTCTCGATTATGGATGAAATTACAGATGAAATCGAAAAATAAAATCGTCCCAAGTAATAACTGCTGTTTGAATATAATCGCAGTGAACTCGATGACATTGTTCAAAGAAACCAACCGAATTAACCTTTAGACCGTTACACACAACAATTGTCGTCTTGCCTTATTTCTCAATAAACTCATGGTTTGACAGCGCTTCAGAATCATTTCCAGTGAAAATGATTCTGAAGTGCTGTCAAAGCATGTTGTAAATTATTCTAAAGTGTTGTCAAAGCATGTTGCTGATGATAAAAACGGAAAATATAAAATAAACAGCAGGCGACAAAAAATTAAGATAGCGGTTTAAGGGTATGAAACAACGGGTATTGTTTAAAAACAATGACAAACACTGGAGATTCTGATGATGGCGTGCTACGAGCCGGCTCATCTTACGAGCCGACTCATTAAGCTTCCAGCGGATTGATTATATTGAGTAAATCGGCCAATGAACTCTTAAAACATAATACATTGGAACCTCTCTAAACCGGACACCCTGGGAGGTTCCACTCCAACTATTGATGTGAGTTGCAGTGATGAAAAGACACGACAATGAAACAAATTACAGCGAAACCCATCTAAATTAAACACTTATGAGTGTATGTATATTCGGCGTTCCAGGAACGCCAAATCTAAATAAACTGAAATAATTAATGCTAGCTCTAAATATTTAATGCTAGCGCTAATTATTTAGAGTTAGCATTAATTACTTGAGTTTACGTAGATTTGGAGTTCCAAAGAAACGAAACGTGAAAATAAATGCTTCCCCCGTAAAACCAAATTATAATGCGGAAACCGTCAACTGTCGTCAAAAGTGGATGTGTCTGGAGTAATGAGGCTTATGGTCTTTGCGACCGGTGTAGATCCAGATCAGCCTGTGCATTCGCGCAGTCTGATCAGGATCTGCACAGATCGTCATTCCGTCAATGAAACAACGTCCTTCTTTTAGCAAACAGTATACGTCTCTATCGTGTCATACGACTGTACTAGTAGACCAAGGAGCTACGCTCGCGACAATTGTCATAAGCTATATTCCTCCGGTCACAGCCACAAACATTTATGATGCATTCTAGAATGCAATATAATATGTCAGTGCAATAGAACCTCTCTAAGCCGGACACCCTGCGGACCCTATTGTGTTTATTATTTAGAGCTAGCTCCAAATGATTTAAAGATCTCTTCAAATGATTTGGAGCTAGCTCTAAATATTTAATGCTAGCTCTAATTGTTTACAGCTAGCATTACATATTTAGAGCTAGCATTAATGATATGAGTGTATGTATATTTGGCGTTCCAAAACGCTTCTATTATTTCCTTCCATATTTGTTTCTGACACTGAAAATGTTTTCAATACAAAATGTGTATATTTCCGATATTTATTCTCAATTTTCTCGGGATTTTACTAACAGATTTATATTTATCTTACTTCACTGTATGTAAAATAGTTAACTGGACACATTGCATACAGAGGTACACGTGTCTCAGACCATCAGATAAAACGTTATAGTCGTCTTTTAGAATTTGTCAAAAATATGGCGGCCATTTTGAAAAATGCCTGACATAATGAGTTTAGTTGTGGAATTCAGATAGCCATCAAATTGTTTTCAGTAACTTACTGAAATATATAGTGGCAGCTTGTTATTAGCCGATCTATTTATAGATCGGCTAATATATTGGTCATCCATCGAATTCTGAAAAAGTTTGTAGCAACCCTTTTCTCCGCTATTCGGTAATCTACGAACGCGAATTTTGCTGTATCACTTCCAAATTGCATCAACCGATAAAGTTTGCATTTTTGGCAATTATCTCCGTTTAAAATTTAAAACTTTAAATATAGCCAAATAACACAATTTTGAATACGTAATGAGCTGAACGCCGGAAGAGATTGAACCCAGAAGTTGTTTTTGTTGTTGAAGTCCATAGTTGGTTCTAATGGCCATATACGCTAACATACGCCGATTATTGGGCTAATTTAAAGCTTTTATTTATTAAACACAACAAGTTCCAACTAGTGTAGCTCCTGATTAAATAGCACACTCATATAGTCTGATAATGATCTATATTACTTGCTAGAAGCATGACGGTTGTCTCATTGATGGAATGGCGAACAGTGCAGATCCTGATCAGACTGTGCGGATGCACAGGCTGATCTGGATCTACATTGTTTGCAAAACCCATAAGCCCCATTTCTCCAGTCCCAGCCACATATTTACTATGAAACGATGCAATGACTGGAAGGACACTTGTGGCACTATATTAACCGTTTCAGAACCACAGGTCTGTATAGTGGTATTGGCAAACAGTACAGATCCAGATGAGCCGGCTCGTGATGAGCCGTCTCATCAGGATCTGCACGTTTTGCAAGTAATTTTTATATTTTTGAGAACAAAAACACCCCTTTTTTATAAATGGACTAGTCTGAGAATGGTTTTGTGATGGTTGGATTGGTTGCAAAGTTATCATATCAAAATCCATTCCAGTTACTTAGGGGTGAAAGGAGTTAATGTTTCTCGTAGTACAGGTTAAAGGTATATGCCCACTCAGTAGGCACAAAATGTTCTGTACAGGAATTAAATAAGTGTATAATTGTGTCACTATTCCACCAGTGCTAAACATTGAGAGTGCCCGCTATACAGATATAATCGTTTAGTAATGTTTATTTTACTGATAGTGACGAGCGGTGGTATCAGGATATTTTCATATGAAAATGAGGCATGATATTTTTTAATTATGTATACTAATTAAATGCGCCACCTGAAAAAATAATATTTGTTGACAGATTATAAAGTATGATTATTGCACATCAAAACATAAATAGTAATGTCCGTTAACATTGTAATGAAACACGGTTATCGCCCCTGATATCAGTGTGGAAATTTACATCTGATATAAAATGTATAATAAAACAACAATCAATACGTGGGGCAATGGTGAATGTGTCTACTGAGTGGGCATGTCCCTTTCAAAACCACAGGTCTGTATAGTGGTATTGGCAAACAGTACAGATCCAGATGAGCCGGCTCGTGACGAGCCGTCTCATCAGGATCTGCACTTTTTGCATATAGTTTTTATATTTTTGAGAACAAAAACACACCCTTTTCATAAATGGACTAGTCTGAAAATCGTTTTGTGATGGTTGGATTGGTTGCAAAATTATCATATCAAAATCCATTCCAGTTACTTAGGGGTGAAATGGGTTAATGTTTCCCGTTGTACAGGTTAATGGCGGGATATTGATTCTCAGACATGCGCAAAAGGTGACGAGAAATGGATGATTAAAACAGTGTGTCTTAGTATCGTATTTCTAAACCCAATTGATGTTTGTTAAAAATAGATATTTATAGGGGATTTTCTCAGGATAATCATTTGTACACGTGCGTTTGAAAAAAACTACATAAATCTGCAATTAATGTGTTTGTACTAATTTGTTTCGTCACCTTCTACGCACATCTGTGATATAGACCCTGTTATCTTATTATACAGGGTATGTATTATGTCGTGGTGTTGTATGTCCGTTCAGTCCGTAAACGTGTACAGCGAACTAGTCCTGCAGTTTTGCACTGATCAAATTCATACTTCCCTAGAAACAAACTTGCTACCCCGTTCCATACTTTTCGTGACGGTAGCAATTTGTGCTTTTTGCAGTCGGCTTGTTTGATATGGTAGCGATATCAAACTGTCAAAGCTGTATCAATAAATTATTAATAAAGAACATACACATGCATAAATTGGTTATTAATGTGTCAATGTGTTTATCTGACATTTACATGTATATCTTGTAAATTTGAAAGCTTCATTTCAATATGTTGAATGTTGAACAACAACTAGAGAAAAGATGGCTTACGGCATGTGAAAATGATTTCCCTGTTCTAATATTTTTGGCAATTTACTAGTTCTACATTAAATATTATTTGTTTAAAGGTATAACATATACAGTTTACTAAATTTTGACATAACATCAACAGGTTTGGGTATGCACTTCGGTTACTAAACTTCGTACGACTAAAATGTTCGTAAGTGCAAATTAACCCTTTGAACCCGAAAGCCCGCTATAGCGGTTTATGCAAACAGTGCAGATCCAGATGAGCCGGCTCGTAGCGAGCCGTCTCATCAGGATCTGCACTTTTTGCAAGTAATCTTCATATTTATTAGAACAAAAACACCCCCTTTTCATAAATGGACGAATCTGAAAATCATTTTGTGACCATTGGATTGGTCGGAACATTAGCATGTCATAGTCCATCCCAGTTCCTTATGGTTGAAAGGGCTAAGGATCGTCTGGAAATTTCAAATATGCAGACTGTGCTCAATAAATGTAAATCCAATACTTGTTTACAAGAAAACATTGTTAAAATTTACAGAATATCATAATTTTGCACTTACGAACATTTTAGTCGTACGAAGTTTAGTGAAACGGCCGAAAATTCATACTTTACATACATGACCACCATCAATTGTCGCAGTGAGCAACACGAAAATGTTCACTGCATCTCAAATCCTTACGGAGTTATCCCCCTTTTTTGACTCCGAAACTCCCATTTTTGGCTTGTACGGCGCTGTTCGGTCATGATCTACACTGTTCGCAATTCGATCAACGATCGAAACACCAATATTTCAGCAAGCAATATATGTATTACATTGGAACCCTGGGGGTGTCCGATTTAGAGAGGTTCCACTGTAAATCAGGCATAATGACACCACAAAACGTATAAGTGGTTTGCGATCATGAACAGACGTTGTCAACGGTGGGAGATGACAACAAACACATACAATTGTATGGGTCTCTGGTTTAGAGAGGTTCTACTGTTGTACGTTTAATGATCAGTGAACTCGCTTAATAAATGTTGCGGTAACTGGGGCCTAGGGCTCCAGGGGCCGTCTCACTAAACTGCGTACGACTAATATGTTCGTAAGTGCAAATTTAGGATCTTCTTGAAATTTCAATCAATGGATTTACATTTATCGCATATGCAGCCTATGCTCAATAAATGTAAATCCAATAAGTGGTTACCAGAAAACATTGCTAATGTGAAATTTACACACTGTTATAATTTTGTAATTATGAACATTTTAGTCGTATCAAGTTTAGTGAAATGCCTCCCTCCCCCCCACCCCCCGCCTCCCTCCCCTCCACCCCCCTCCCCCCTCCACCCCCTGGAGACATGCATGCACATCCGCAAAGTCTGACCAGTTTCTGGAATGTCCACCATTCCATCAATGAAACACCAGTAATATCTTTATCAGGTTACAGGAGTGTGACTGGAGAAATTGGGCTTATGGGATTTGTGACCAGTGCAGCTCCTGGCAGAATAACATAATTATGTTTGTCGTAAAATTTCATGACGTGTCTCTTATCTTTTTTATTGACTTGTATGTTTATTTTTGTCCTGAGTAATACGTTTATTCGCCAAGTTGTAAATAACAAACGGTACTGATATACCAGTATTCCTATCAGATCTTTGGCGTGGAGCAATATATAATGTTACTCCTTCGTTACATTGTTTATGATAAGGCTGTAATATTACATATTAAAGGCACGATACAGTAAAATGTATGCGTTGAACATAAATATGTGTTTCACAACGGATCGTGTTGAAAGTTGACATAAATTTCAGAGCTCATGCGGAATAAAATTCCGCATGAGCTCTGAAATTTATGTCAACTTTTGACATGGCTGAAGGGGTGTGTTTCCTTTGTTGAGAATGGTTATTAGTTGCGGGAAGTAACAGAATACTCCCGTATCATCCGTACCCAGATCTGGGTATGGACGATACGGGCGTATTCTGCAGAGTTACTTCCCGCAAATAAATGGTTATATTCTGCCATACAGCTCCGAATTTCCACAATGATTAGTAGGAAATAAAGTAACATATGTGACCATGGCGTGACTGGACAAATGAGGCTTATGGCATGTGTGACCAGTGCAGTTCCTGGTCAAATAGCCTGTTTCTGTGCTCTGATAGCGATCTATATTGTTTGTTAGAAACATAACGGGTGTTTCATTCCTGTACTGGCGAACAGTGCAGATCCTGATCAGACTGTGTGGATGCACAGGCTGATCTTGATCTACACTGGTCGCAAAACTCGTAAACCCCATTTCACCAGTCACAGCCACATGCGTGTTTCCATTTTCTTGCCAAACGATGTCATATGTTTCTACGAAGAGTAAGTGTTGTTGAAGACCATATAAATGGACCAGGCATTGGAATTACCCTTCTAATCATCGTACCTATATTTCTCGCAAAATATTCAAAATAAAATTGTAATATTTTCTGTAAATATCCTTCATTCGAAAAATGGTGTAAATCCGGGCGTGACCCTTTAACTAAGGTCAACGAAAAGTAATGTATAGTATTGTGGTTTCAAAACTATTGTTGTTACCAAAATCATTGGGAATGAATGAAAACATGGAAGATATTGCACGAGATACGAGTCCAGCCGTATTTAAGTACTTCCTATGTTATAACAAGGACAGAGATATATATCGAGATATAAACTGATTTCGGTAAAGATACCGTGACTGAAATTAAATATACAACGCTTTGTGATTGAACAGGACAATTGTTATTGTTTACGAACAATATAAATATAATTATAACTGCGGATTGAGCCAATATATATTGGGGTGTGTGGAAATTGTGTTATTGCCTTTGTGAGTAGCGTAGATCCAGATCAGACTACGCGGATGAATCCGCGCAGTCTGATCAGGATATACACTGTTCGCCATTTTGTGAAAGATGTCTGATACATGTAACGCAAAGCTTGCAAATTTACCTGCTTTTGTCAATAGCGTACTGATCACAAGCAAAAATCACTAGCTGTTATTCCTCTGTGAGTGATTTGGAAGAGGTTGCCAATTACGACAGTGCATCGGGTCAAGAACGGATTACGACAATGCTTCCGTCGATTACGACTTTAGCGGATGTTACATGAGCAACAATACATTCTCGGCAATTGGTGATCGGCTTTTGTGGTAGTGAACACGCGAGGTGGATTATAAAAGCAAGTACTTGCGCGTGTGCTTGTCTGGATGGTAACTGGGATGTTGCTAATCATCAACAGGCGGGAAACCAATAATGTCGTCTGATGATTTTAATTTCTAAGATATTTAACAACACATACATGTATTTGCAGAACATGAGACTCGTCTCCGTTTGGAGACACGTCTCATGCGATGTCGAAACAGTTTAGTTCGAGAAAAAAATAAGATAAAAATAAACAGCAGACGACACAATTTAATTCAGCGATTGTCTTATAGTGGTAGTTGATGCAACAATTCGTAATGCATTCGGTGGCGGTTATATAAGTGAGTTTGAAAAGAACACGCGTCTATTTGCGTTTCGTCATTACACTGGCGTCATTCGGTAACGTCACGTGACGCCGTTTGACCAACGCCTGCGAAAGTAGTTCCGGATATGCGTGTCTAGTTATGGCAGGATGCGACACTCTGTTATCAAGCGTTACGTGTCAGGTGAATGCACAGCACGTTATCTGATACAGTATCATTAATGAATACTACCGAGAAGTATTTGTGTGTTGAATATGTCAGTTTTCATATGAGACATGCCATGTGATTTTGTATCTAAGAACATGTGCTATTTTTTCATGAAATGTATTTACAGATACTATGATATTCTCTGTAAATGACGTGGAAATATGATGGAATACAATGAATTCCACATTTGCTATGAAAATATCGTCAACTTACGATGCCGTTTACGGAAAATATCGTAAATTTAAACTATGATATTCTCTGTAAATGACGTGGAAATATGATGGAATACAATGAATTCCACATTTGCTATGAAAATATCGTCAACTTACGATGCCGTTTACGGAAAATATCGTAAATTTTGTAAATATTTTTCATGAGATATCGCAGATGTTGTTAGTTACAAAATCACACGGCGTTGCACTTCTAGCTGTAAATAAAATAACACTTGAAGATTTAAAATGCTGTGTGCAGTAATTACTACCTGGATACATGAAGACACGAACGTACATATATATGTATCAAGGTGTATGATCACGTGGTACTAACAACAACAACACGTACTGACATTTCCAGAATCCATCTGATTCAAAGTACGTATTCTTTTATAGTGTCCTTATTACGTAACGGATTTTGATGAACTATGGCGCATCAAACGCGTTTTGTTAAGCTGAATTTGGTGGTCTCTGTATTTGCGCCCAAACTTCTGTCATTTTTACGAAGAATCGATGTCCGTGTCTCCGACACGGAAATCGATTCTTCGCAAAAACGACACAAGTCTGTGCTAAACTCCCTGGACCAGCAAATGCAGCTCATGAAGACGCGTTTGCTGCGCCATATTTCATCAAAATCCGTTGCATATTAAGGAAAATATCAAATAATACTTACTTTGGAGTGGGCGACGTTGTTGTTGTTGTAACCACGTGGTCATGCACCTTGTGTATAGATATTGTTCTGTGTTTGACAACGAGGAGGAATGTTTCAATAGGTATCTGTGTCCAAATTGGGATTGTTGGCTTTAATTGGTCAATTATGAAATGAAAGCATAATGGTGTATTTTCTCAGCTGGTTGGCAGTGTATACAGCTAAAAATGAAATTGTTCTTATTTACACGCAATGCATAAAATGTAATGTAATTATTTGAGGCAATTCCCACTCTTAAATATAAGATAACTACTAATATGTAATGTAACATAGAACGAAGCTGCTCTAACTCCCAACACAACAGACGAAATATGGGATTCGACCCCGTTAACACGGCCGAAAATAACCTTGGCTGTTGACAGGTCATTAAACACCATTCAATAATACATTTGTATACCGCAATCATTGCTCCATGTTACATGTAGCATAATAAAGGGGTTGAATAATGTTGTTTATATCTGAAGTAACCTATTATTCCTGATGTAGCCTAATATATACGAAGTACCGATTTTGCCGTTATTTTTGGCGGTGGATTTTAATAACTAAATCGTTGTCGATTCAGCTGAAGTGTGTCCATTTCCACAGTATATGCGACGTAACCAACGACACGGACATGTCCGTCATGATTTTAATGCTTATTGTAACAACTTTGGAGTCTAAAGCCAGTCAATATTGAAGCTGATCGTAAATAAATCGAAGATTTAATCGGATACAATGCTGAATCTACCTAGCGTAGACGCCGCCATTTTGTTTTGAATGACGTCGCTAGATTTGTGACGTATGGTGAGGGAATCACGTCAAAAACATGACGTCAAGCACGTACAAACAATTAGGTTCAATATCCGGTATAAACTAAATATATGATTAGTGCCGTCGAATATAAAATATATTCGGTTTCGCCCCGACAACTGTATAGGGGCTCTCTAAAGCTCGTCCCATGAAAGCTGTCTAAACTCAACCGAATATATTTTATATTTGACGGCACTATACACCATGTATTTACTATATACATAATACATGCAGTGCATAAAATATAGGGTAGCGTAGTATAAAACCTACATACAATGCATAACATGTAATGTGATATAGTCATGAATTACATGCCAATATACCTTGGCGACAATCAACACATTACCATCATCGTCTTAACTCTTTTTATGCTGAAGATTTTTCTGACAGGATATTTTTTATATTTTTATTTTTTCCTCACAGAAGTATATGTTGTTACCAGTCATTTGAACCGGCTCGCCGACATATACTTTCACTGAGAAAGGAAGAAAATAGAAAAACATGTTTGCAAATTCAGGTACCTGTGAATGGGTATCCCACATGAAATAAATGGGTTAAAGCTATTCCCTAACAGTTCTTTTGTAAACGTTCTAACTTTCTAACATTTCTGGAGTTGGTTAAATATTTCTATTAGGTACATTAGCCCTTAGACCGCTACTCACAACAATTGTCGTCTGCTGTTGCTTTTATATCTTGCCTTATTTCTCAATAAAAACATGTTTTGTTAGCACTTCAGAATCAGTTACAATGGAATGATTCTGAAGTGCTGTCAAAGCATGTTGAAAATTATTATAAAGTGCTGTCAAAGCATGTTTTTGATGATAAAAATGGAAAATAGAAAATAAACAGCAGACGACAGAATAATTAAGATAGCGGTCTAATGGTTAAAGGCGCAGTGCCGTATGTTAGTTGTGAACGGTAACTCTTGCAATCTACTCCAGCATGGGAGTAGATTGCAAGAGTTATCGTTCGCAACTATGCCTCGCATATGCATAGAAAGTGATTAAACAGAATATAAATCAAAGTACTGAATTTCCAGAACATAGGGTACTACAAGAATTCCGCCACGGAAGCGGTGTCGCGCCTGAAAATGCCTTGTCGGTACAAAACAATGTTGTAGCAGGATTTTTGTTAAAGTTTCTGCATTACTTTGACATCGCCATGTTTACTTGTTTTGTGAATGAAATAGTTGGCCCCCTGATCGAGTATATTAAAAAACATACAAATGACGTCATTGGGGAAACCGCTGGCAAAATTTTCAATGTATGGAAGCACAAACTTGTTAGAATTTATTTTTGTCGTATTTTCAGTACTTGCATTAATATGGTATTAATCTACGCTGGATGTGTTATACTGTCATTAATTTGTTCCCTGACTGTAATTTATCACTTACTGATTATTGACCCCCTTCCCTGAACGTAGAATTGACACTCATGTTGGCGTGTATTGGCCACCATAGACAAATGTCAATCAGGCAGAATTCGGGAATGTCACTAAAATCCGCTGTAAATCCATCGATAGAATGAGGATTAACATCAGTTAGACCCACACGTGCGAGTTTTGTTGCGACACAATCGCGATCATTAACAAAATCTGGGTCAACAGGTAGCTGTAACCCCTTGATATCGTTTGTGTGTTGAAGTCGCGTGTTTACACGTGTTTATCCGGTGGAGAGTATTCGGAGGGGAGCTAACTCTGCCGAAAACTATAGCTTGTTACTAAATTTAGCGATGAGCGCACGATTTGTGACGCAAATGGGGGCAAATAACAACTTGAATGCGTAGCAAAATAATCCTATGTATTTTTGTACGTAGAACATCCGTTGTTGATATTGTTCAGTGCAAGTAGTTTTTCATAATATTATTTTCAATTAGCGTTTGCGTATGACAGTTGAACGTTGAGTAACATAATGCATTTTGTTGGTATGGTTATTCCAAGATATCACTACGGATTAGCCCATCGAGGGGGGTCTGGGGCGTGGCTAACTGTCCGACGCGATTCCAATACATAGGCTACCCTATATAAAACTGGTTTAATTGTAGATGTGTATAGTATTTCGCCTGAAATAAATATAGGTACAGTGAAACCTCTCTATACCGGACACCCTGTGAGATCCCCAGGTCGTCCGGCTTAGAGGGGCTTCACTGTAAAACATTTGATCATTCTTAGCTATAGTTGTGCTCTATGCGATCACGAAGTGACATTATCACCGGAGATAAATGATTAGGTACCTCATCAAAAATAAGATCACAGGCGTTTTTTTGGTGTCCTGTTTAGGTGTTCCACTGTAAATGTATGGTCAAAATATATGGTTATTGTACTTAAAGGTACATGCCCACGCAGCAGGTTACACTGTATTACTTCTTTTCATGTTTTGTCATGCCTTATATGAGCCATTTGTCTACCCACTAACGAGTTATTTTTAATTACGGCGCCCGCGACCAGAAAGGGTATTTTCCGACCTCGTGCTATTTTTACCAACTCGCGTCACGTGACACGGTCAATCATATCACATCTTTGACATGCGCAGTGAAGTATCGGAAGTTGAGAAGAAAAATCTCTGTTCGAGTCCAAATCGAAATCTCCACGTAACTCTTTCCATTTGGTGATCTGGTCACCAATATTAACCACTCTCTCTCTCTCTGTACTGTGTGTCACTCAAACATTTCGCCTTTTTTTTTGGCCGACGCCTTTTCATACAATTTCCGTCCTGGACGTTTCGACATGTTGATTTTCTTGTTTACAAATTGGGAAGCCTACTGGCGTGCGTAGTATACTGCGCATGCGCACCGCAAGCCGTGATGTGAAAGTCGTCGTCCCCGCACATTATCAAAATAGACTGTTACCGCCGCGCGTCGCTAACAGTAAATTGATAATTAATAAATGATTATATTTGTATAGCGGGCACTCGTAATTTTTAGAACTGGTGAAATAGTGACATAATTATACACTTATTTAATTCCTATAAAGAACATTTTGTGCCTACTGCGTGGGCATGTACCTTTAAAATACCTATTATTTTTATATATAAATTAATTCAAGTAGAGTGTGGAAGGGTAACATATGTCTATAGGTAGTATAGTATTTCCATGCCACAGCTAAACATTTGTAGGGTTCACAAAAGTGCTTCCTGGTACACTAGCAGAAATGCATTACCAAATTACCTGCCCTGTCTACCTCAGTCTGAGCCAGTATCTACTTGAATATACGACAAACCATTTGGGATGGGTTGAAATAAATGAAGCATTTGATTGCTATACGCCACTTAACGACTGCACATATGCCACCTCACAATACCTATGGCTCCTATCGATATTGAATAGAATGTTTAAATACAAATGTTTAACCCTTACAATGATGGAACTGAAAAGTGTCTGCTCTTGTTTCATATTTCGTCTCTTCTCGCAATAAAAACATGTTTGGCAGCATTTTAGAAATGATTATAAAGTAATGTCAACGCATGCTTTTGAAGCGAGATAACGTCTTTATACATAATGCAATACTGCAGAGGTCCCACTGTAAATCAGACACATGACACGCGTGCTTTGTGATCATCGGAGATAAATGGCAATGAACCCGAGAGAGGTTCGACTGTAATACACAATGTTATATGAATGTCAAATTGATTTTGTTTTAAAATAGATATGTGAAAATGACACTCCAGAATCATCGTCTAAAGCACGGGAGAGGCGCTAAGATAGAACAGTGTAAGTACAGTGTATTAAAGATATAAATATATACAGAAGAAAGCATCAGTAAGACAATGAACACGTCGAAGTGTAGCCCCACTTTGTGAATCGTACGGCACACATGTACATTGTATTGATAGAAAATAAATACATACAGAAGAAAGCATCAGTAAGACAATGAACACGTCGAAACGTAGTCCCGCTGGACGAGCCGTGAGGACTATCCACAGACCCACCATACGACCAATGTCCGACACTGGACCACAA
The DNA here is from genome assembly GCA_029237695.1 of Conchocele bisecta. Classification (NCBI taxonomy): domain Eukaryota; kingdom Metazoa; phylum Mollusca; class Bivalvia; order Lucinida; family Thyasiridae; genus Conchocele; species Conchocele bisecta. The sequence continues at coordinate 67,809,921 of CM055268.1, forward strand.
TTCCGTAAGGCCAACAGAGACTGCATCGTGATCACCCAAGACATTCTCGACGAGTTCAAAACGGACGTTGTCGAGTCGCACAAGGTGTCACTTAATTTTAACGCCACCAAGTACAAAAGGAGTAATGTTTATAAACGTAAGTTGCCGCCAATGTTCGTGTCGCGACTTCGGCTTCTGAATGACCGGGCGGTCTCCAACATGACCGGAAAGTGCATTATTGCCAAGGAAAGGAGCAATGTGAGCTCTTCAATAACAAGCAGGTTCCCTGTGAAACATGTGTTGGACGACATCACAGCTTCGAAGTCGTCCGGGTTGACCATTCCCAGGTAACATGAGATGCATGCATTTCCCTCATACGTTCCCTGTTATATGGAACGTCAAATGTACAGAAAGTCAAATAATTAATGATAGCTCTAAACATGTAATGCTAGCTCTAATTATTTTAGCATTGCTTATTTGAGTTTATGTAGATTTGGCGTTCCTGGAACGCCAAATCTACATAAACTCAACTAAGTATTGCTAGTTCTATTTAGAGCTGGCTCCAAATGATTTATAGAGCTCTTCAAATGATTTGGAGCTAGCTCTAAATATTTAGTGTTATCTCTAAGTATTTAGAGCCAGCATTAATTATTTGAGTTTATGTCTACATATTTTGCGTTACGTTTTGACTTTTATTCCAGGAACGCCAAATGTACATAAACTCAATTGATTATTTCTAGCTCTAAATATTTAATGCTAGCTCTATTTATTTCGAGCTAGCAATACTTTTTTGAGTTTATGTAGATTTGGCGTTCCATAGTTCTATGACATTCTATTTTACACCCAATACCTTCCGTAATACTGCGATCGGACACAAGTGTGAAATACTGAAAATTCTATCTGAATACTCGCTTTGAAATAGAAATTCTGAAACATCATAGCTTGACCAGCGACCGGCTCAAGTAGCACTATATTTCGCGACGAGAACATATTGGTTGATTATGTATTAATTAATAATTACACTTATTTATTGCCATGTTGCAACTTTTAGATGTATTCATTTCTGTTCGAAATCCGGGTTTGGTGTGTCTCAATCCGACTGTTTGTTGTGTTCAGTTTCTATAGTGAAATATTAATATACATTGTATTCTGATTAGAGGATGTCGGTTCATGTTTACGCCCGTACATGGGCTTACTCATAAATCTACTAACTGCAGTGTACTGTATGTATATACGCCGTTTGTTATGTTGGGGACGTCTTTATATCGCGAAAATCCTTAAAAAATCAGTACTTTCTTTCTTTCAAATATCACTTTATTTCACAATATGTCCGTCGCGTTTTGCTGTGTGATACTATAATCATGCTAGCAGATACATTAAAAACATATGGATAACTTAATGTAATATGTCGTCACCCCGTTTTCTGTTAAGGTGGCAGAAATGAGAACATGCTGAAAGAAGCATCTTTCGCATGCTCGCAGAAAATGTCACCAACTTTCGATGTCATTTTACATTTGCAGGACATATGGCTGCTTTTCTATATCAATATCGGCAAGAAACGACGATGCGATAAGGGAGACCTCCACAAAGCCAATCTCAACTGTAAAATATGAATTAATTTAATTTCGCTACACCACCGCCGGCGCTAATCTTTACAATATTTTAATTTGTTTGTATTTAAAAAAAAGAAGAATATTGTGCTTCAAATCAAGCAGCTTGATTGACTGAGCATGAGCTGTGCTACAGCTCAGGCTCAGCCAATCGAACTGCTTGATTGCGAGCTCAGATTGCCAATAGATGTTCAGAAAGGTTGACATCTGGGCAAGATTAACGCAGGCTGTTGTGTGCAGTCGGCTTTTAATCACACGAATATAATCTAAATTCAAATCTGCAGTCTGAAGTCATTAAAGCAATCAACCTAGCAGGTAATATATTTTTTTATTGAAAATACTGTATCTTCATATAATTATGTTTTATCAAGATCTTAATTCGTATATAAAGAAGTACTTAAGTTGCACAATACAGCACATAATTCGGTTGTTGAACAAGCCGGACAGTCTTCCACGTGGGTCTAAATGTCTGACCCTGCACGGCAAAATGACCATACTCCGTGTTTGACCAGTGTAGTTACTGATCAACTAAGATACATATACAATCTGATACGGATTTTACGTTTTAGTTATTGAAGTGTCGCGAATTGTTTCCAGTTTAATAGCGAACGGAATAGGGCTTGAGCATAGGTTCTTGAAGAACGGTTCATATTTCGGTATCTTATGGGTTATTTCGGTATACTTGGTGGTTTAGGTGCATTTTACCGACATCAAATTTACGCCACCTCCCGAGAATTACACTTATAACCTTTGTGGGTATTTTGACAGTATAAAAGGCGTCCGAAAGTTCGGAACGGTGAATGTGTAGGTAATTTACGATTTCTGTCGTGTGTAATGATTCAGCATTAGTAGTTGCACAAAACTATGTAAATTATACGAAACCAACGAAATCCGCCCAATTCTACCCAAAATCCACCCCAAAGTACCCATATGACACCAACATACTGACCATCTGTTGAAACACCTGTGGGCTTGAGTGGGCTCTTCTGATGACAGGCTTAATGTGGGATACATTGGTCTCAAACATGTGGAGGTGACTGGAGAAATGGGGATTGTGGTATTTACGACCAGTGAAGACCCAGATCAGACTGCGCAGGTGCAGATCAGGGCCTCCACTGTTCACCAGTCGATCAGAGAAGCAACCGACATGTTTTAAACAAACAACAACGATCCATATAACGTATCAGGGGCCCGTTTCATTAAACTTCCTACGACTAAAATGTTCGTAAGTGTAAAATTATGATAGTCTGTAAATTTCACATCAACGATGTTTTCTGGTAAATAATTGTTGGATTTACATTTATTGAGCATAGGCTGCATATGCAGCCTATGCTCAATACATGTAAATCCATCAATTGAAATTTACAGGCGATTCTAAATTTGCGCTTACGAACATTTTAGTCGTAAGAAATTTAGTGAAACGGCCCCCTGGAGTATATGTGTAGAGATCAGCAGCTAGACCGGTCACACATATCATAAGCTCCATTTCTCCATTCACAGTCACATATATATGTATTTTGATCCGTATGACCTATGGCCGTTGGTACATATCTTAATATGGCAGTTTGATCAGAGTGTGAAGTGCTCTCTATCGAGTCCGTGAACCAATAACCAATATTTGTCATAAATAAAGTCCAAAGTTGACAAATATTTCAGAGTAAATGCAGAAAATAATTCCGCATGTACTCTGAAAATATTGTCAACTTTTGACCATTTACGGAAAATATTGTAAATTTTGTAAACGTCTTTCATGAAATTACGCAGATGAACTTGGGTGCAAAATCATATGACGTGTCTCAATTATGAATGGTCTGGTGTATGCTGAAGAGAAAGACAACGTCATGTTTTGTCATGAACTGGTCCCCTTGGGAAATTGAAATAACAACATAATAATGACAGCACATTTACATATGAGACAAGCCATGTGATTTTGTACCTAACAAGATGTGCGATATATCATGGAAAAAAAATACGACATTGATTGTCTGTAAATAATGTCGGAAGGTGACTCCATATTCTCCGTATTTCCAATGGAAATTCGTCAACTTTCGACATTGTTTACGGAAAGTATCACAGTTTTTGTAAATATTTTCTTGAAAAAAAATCGCACGTCTTCTTAAGTACAAAATCCCATGGCTCGTCTCGATTATAAAAGAAACAACTATACATTTGCACCAAGCTTACTCTGACCAGGATAACGATGTCACTAAGACATGAGCTTTGCGATAATGATAATGAATTTAGAGCATGATTAAGGTATATTGAGCATATGGTACGGCCTGATCAGGATTTATACTGGTCACCTACGAGGAGTTGTTGGTTTTGTAATGGAGCGGGCAATTATCGTATGAAACGTACGTGACAGAAAATAGAGGACCGATTGAACAATATGAATCGGTCAACCAAGGTTTTATTGATATTTAGACCAGTATAGCTCCGGATCGGCTGCAATAAACATGACGAATGATTACGCAATAGGACGTACATTAGGATCGTTAGTAACTTGTTTCGCTGACAAAATTAGGACCAGTGTAGGTCCTGATCAGACTGCGCGGACGCGCAGTCTGATCAGGACCTACACTGGTCAAATTCCAACTTGTGACATTTTCCCAGTTATTGTCTGATAGCATGGTAATGCTGCTTCGCAAATCATACTTTCCATAATACCCAAGACACACAAGATTATACTGCTTTCACAATTATTTTAATTTAGTGTCTATGTGTGTGTGTTTGTGGTAATGGTTATCTTATTAGCGTTGACGATTGAACCGTTTTGACGTATCGATTGTTATCTGGGATTTAATAATTTAAGTACAGTTGTACATGTACAATGCGCCAGCGAATTCAATATTCTGGAAATTGTGTAAGAATGAAGTAAATCACGGATATTTCCAATTTCGACGGATTTTCTGTTCAAAATGTGGCCTTCGAATAAGGCCATATCAATTTCTTCATCTGTTAAAGGTACATTCCCACTCAATAGGCACACACTGTTATTTATATAATTAAATAAGTGTATAAGTATGTCACTATTCCACCATTTCTAAAAATTACAAGTGCCCGCTATACAGATATAATCATTTAGTAATATTTATTTTACTGATAATGACGAGCGGTGGTATCAGGTTATTTTCATATGCAAATGAGGCATGATATTTTTTAATTATTTATACTAATTAAATCCGTCACCTGAACAAATAATATTTTCGACAGATTATAAAGTATGATCATTGCACATCAAAAGTTAATACAGAGAATAAATAGTAATGTCCGTTAACATTTTAAGGAGACACCGTTATCGCCCCTGATATCAGTGTGGAACTTTTACGTCTTTTATAAAACGGGCTAATGGTGAATTAATTTTATTTTGCTATACAATGTCTCAGATGATGTCTCCGATATAAATAATAGTTTGTGACTACTGAGTGGGCATGTACCTTTAAGCGTCCGCGTGCGGGTAGGTTTTGAGAGTGGTTCTATGAAAAAACAAACAAACTGTGTATGATAGTTTACTCTATTTACTGGTGAAGTAATATGGAAATTGATTTGGGAATTTGTCTAAGTTTTAAATCCGTTACGAATTTACACTTAATACGTTTAATAAGAGCGTTTTCTTATTATTTAGCCGCAATTTAAATTTATATTAAAAACTTCATCAACCCTTTGCACACTGCAAATGGTTGAGGAAGCTTTTAACATAAATTTACATTCGTTTTGTTGTTGAAAGCCTTGTTTGTTTTTACCGGATACGTAAGTAGGTGTTGTGTATTCATGTGGACTCTTAACAGAGAAGAACAATGGCATGGCCTAACTTATGCGATCGACGGATGTTTTCCTAATTTATGAAGAACAATACGATGTGACGACAGAAACCGTCCGTGCCTGGTTTGTTTGTTTTTTTGTTTGTTTTTGTTAAAATACACCAACACGCGCCTCCTTATCTGGAGCCCTGCAGTGATATTAATCATGAGAAAGGCCGGACATACAAACCTTGTTTTGGTTGGTGATAAATATATTCACCAGATCAACACGGAACTTAGTGCGATTCAAGGTCACCGGATGCGTACCAAGTTTCAGACGAATTTCGCTAAATATTACTATCCGGAGAGAAAAATATATTGGTAAGCAAAGTTCGATAATCATTGTTTATCCAGTCAACACAGTGCGTATGTGCCGTGAAACACGGTGCCGTGAAACATTTTTGATATCCAGTCAATACAATTTTTGCATTTTACAGCCATTTGTAGGTGTTGACGGGATAAATAGAATAGTAGGTTAGTGCCGTGAATGGGAAAAAATATCTGGCGCGGCACGGAAACGGGATGTGCTCGGCACAGCCTCGCCCATCCCGTTTCCTGAGCCTTGCCAGATATTTTTTCCCAATCACGGCACTAACCTACTATTCTCTATCTATTTTCCTTATTTCTGAACCAAAGTATATGTTGTGACCACTCATTTGAACCGTCTCTGCGAGACGGTTCAAATATACTTTTGATGAGAAATAAAGAAATTCCTGAGCCTTGCCGGATATTTTTTCCCATTCACGGCACTAACCTACTATTCTCTATATACTACACTACGAAATCAACTCGTAATGGTTATTGTTCACGTACCATGTCTGCTTCCATGCAAGTTCCCTTGCGATACTATGCTACGTTATTGACCGCTTGACACAGCAGCGCACATGTATGTTTAACCACGCTAAATCATCAGATATTCATGCGCGGTGTAGTGCGCGGTCAAAAGTAGTAAAATGTATCGAACCACGTGACACGCAGTGATTTTGTTGACTAATGGGAAATGACGTCAGTCTCCAGTAACCAACCAAACCACTGCGTGCATGTGATTGAAATATTTTCAAAGATGGCGACTAATATTCATTGAAAATGCGGAAGTGAACGTGTTTGATTTTAAAAAGCGAATTTAGGTTAGTGAGACGCGTTTTTAGTGCAGTTTACACTCGAAATTTTTCAGATTTATGTTAATGTATTAGCAACTGTAAAATCTATGCCGAAAACCCACCCAAGCAGCAGTTTCGACAAGCTGTAATACGTTGTATAGGCGAGTAACGATGACGACTTCGTGCGGATTTTTCTTTCAATGGTGACGAATGCGAGTTTTGTACCTTTCATAATTACATAATCTTCATAGCCGGGCACATTTGAATTGTTTTGTACATTGTTTAGAAAGGTGTTTCATGTATATACAAACAGTAATTGACCATCCAAGACAAGCTACAGCCACCTGACGTCCTGTGGTTTTTTATTGAGAAATAAGACAGAATACATGTATACACAACAGCAGACGACACTTTTCGTTTCCATAATTCTAAAGGTTGATGAGATACACGCTGATCGATATCAACGTGCTGTATTATGAATTGACGTTCATACAATGTATACCGGTCAATCCCGATATAAAAACTACTTTCACTGCCATTTCATTGGTTAAACAGCGGCACGCATAGTTCTGAGTACATAACCATAATGACAGTGCAATGCATGTTATGATGTGACTCTCTTTGATAACGCGCTTTTTTATGTTGTTCTCATTGTTTGCACATTTCAGATGGAAACGTATGTTGAATCTTCACTACTGCATTAGTTAAAATACTATTCAGATAGAATATAGAGAACACCAGGCTAGTGTCTTTGTGATATCACATTTATTAGGCAAGGCTCGAAAACGGTAGGAATTCCTTGGCAGGCAAGGCTCGGAAACGGTAGGAATTCCTTGGCAGGCAAGGCTCGAAAACGGTAGGAATTCCTTGGCAGGCAAGGCTCGGAAACGGTAGGAATTCCTCACCGAGGAATTCCTACCGTTTCCGAGCCGAGACTGATAAAGATGACATCATTAATACGGTATTCCATTTATCAGGTAAAGTTGTTGGCTACATGATAATGAGCAATTATGTCGCCGTTTTCAACGCGGACTTGTTTCCGTGACGTCATTCCACTGGCATAATTCGGTAACGTGAAGTGACGCCGTTCGACGAACGAAACGTTAGCTTTCAATTTGTTGTAACCCGGATATTCGTATCAAGTCAATACCTGATACAGCAATATGTTATCAGTCAGTATGTATTCGGCCAATACAAAGATCGTTACCCGATAAACCTTCATATCACTAAGATAATAATTGCCACTGTGCTCTATCCGATAAACATGGGGGAAATCATCTAAACTTATGTGGGTGCAGTTAGTGAAGTTAGAACCACAGGTTCTTGAAGAACGGTTCACGTTTCGGTGTTCTATGGGTTATTTCGGTATCACTGATGGTTCGGGTGCATTGTTACCAACATACAATTTACGTCACCTCCCGCAAGTCACACGTATGAGTACGAATTTATTTTAACAGTAAGAAAGTTCGGGACAGTGAATGTGTAGATAATTGACGATTTCTGTCGTTTGTAAAGATTGAGCATTAGTAGTTGCACAAGACTATGTACATTAAATTACCCAAAACCAACGAAATCTACACAAATACCCATATGACACCAGCATTCTGACCATCTGTTCAAACACATGTGGTCAAAACGTTTAGAAAATATCATTTAGCAGACGAGCTTGTCCACTCTTACTTGTTTCTTCTTGTTGTATTGCGTCTGTATAACAGGGGCCCGTTCCACTAAACTTCGTACGACTAAAATGTTCGTAAGTGCACATTTAGGATCGACTGATGGATTTACATTTATTGAGCATAGGCTGCAGCCTATGCTCAATAAATGTAAATCCAATGATTGTTTACAAGAAAACATTGTTCATGTGAAATTTACATAATTTTGCACTTTAAATACGAACATTTTAGTCGTACGAATTTTACTGAAACGGGCCCCTGTATATCAAGTTTGAATGTGTATTCGCTAAGGCTTATATGTGATTTATTAGTGCGCGAATAAGAAACCCTATTCCGCAAATACATGCCTTTGACCGCGATGTAGCGGTCTAGAGCAACCCATTGCGGAACGCTACGTCACGTGGTGCTATCGAATGACAAAGCCCGCGTTCAATTCAACGAAAACAATATAATACTTCCGCATGTGAGCAGAAACAAAATGTTGCCTGATAAAAAGAATACCACTCGTGTGCATTTTGATATCACGTTTATCAGACTTGTTTGGTACCGCGTATGATAGTTTTCGCACATACGCTGCATGTTTGTATTAGTCCAAATATAACTATATCTAATACTGTTGACCATATACCAATAATTCCAGCACAAAAATATTTACACAATTCCCTAACATTTGATTGGTCCGTAGCAAGTCTCTGTCCAAAATGTATATCCCAGTAAACTCCCATGCCGAACTACTTTCTGTAACCGTCAGGTGCAGTTAAAATAATTCTTAAGAAAACGGAAAATAAACACATTTTCTTGATGAATTTATTGCAACTGCTGGAATTTATCGGGGATATAAACTTGGAAAAGTCGCGGGAATACTGGACGAGGCCTTCCGGCCTTCGTCCAGTATTCCCGCGACTTTTCCAAGTTTATACCCCGATAAATTTCACAAAAAGGCCATTCATTCCTATAATAATTGTAAGACTTGAATTTATGGGCACAAACACCACATTACCCCACCACCTACGTTTTCCTTGTTTCGTATTCGATATCTTTTTCCAGAAATTAAAAAAAAAATCAATTCGTTGTTTGTACTTTTTGACGTCTTTTTGGAACACGTGTGATAAGATTTTTCCCCGAGGTGGGGCAGCTTATCTGTATACACTTCCATATTTACAATAAGGATGACACCAACATTCGACATGATTTGTGTGGAAGGTCTGCGAGCCAATTCCTACCATTAACATGTGGGTGGTTGGTCAGGTGAATGCGACGGCGTAAATTAACGGTGGGGTTCCTCCTTATAGGAATCACGATTTGCCTGGTTTGGCCTTCCGCTACGTTTTTATCTTTGGCTCTTTTGTTGAATTGGGTTAATGCCCATTATAAAAAAAATAGTCAGATTATTACTGATCCTACTGATTTTGGGAGGGGGCCAAGTGATTCTGGTGTGGCGAGGACCTGGCATCAGATCAGGATTATTCTGATTTCAGGGCTGAATATATAGTTTTTTTATTGTAAATATTCAGTTCTGATTAATACATGTACTTGAAAATGTACATCTTCGTGTACAGGTAATATATGGGATTTACTCGGCCTTAAATGACCTTAGCCGTTAAACAAACAAACATCCTGCCCTTAAAGATAAGATAACAACAACGAAAAGTATTCTTATCTATGTAGCTAAATATACGTTGAGCGAGTAATTATTCATTTTACTGACATGCATTATTTCATATAGAACTAACAACTGCTTATATTATTTTGATGATTAAAGCGAATTGTCATACTGTATTTATTTCATTATGATCACAGTATACTTTGAGGGAGAAATTTTCAATTTAAGGATAAATTAAATGGCTGTGATAATGTAATAAATTCAGTACAATAAAAATGAATAAATTTATCCTTAAATTGAACATTTCTCCCTCAAAGTATACTTTGCTAGATAAGTATACTTTGCAATGTTGGTGAAATAGGCTACAGAGTCAACGTTTCTGGACATATATTGGCAATCTCAACTCGCAATCAAGCAGCTGGATTGACTCAGCTCAGGCTCAGCCAATCCAGCTGCTTGATTTCAAGCACAATATTCAATTATTTTGAAATAAAAACATACTCAAATACTGGAACGATTAGCGTTGGCTGTGGTGTATGTAACATGAATATGTAATCGCGTAGGAAAATCGAGTATCAAGTATGATTGTGATAACCACATGTAGTCGGTGTGAGAAAGTGAAAAACATGCACTTGCTGAAATGTTTTCTATAGTCTTGAATTTTGTGTTTATTTTCATTCTGAGACATAGTAATACAAAAAACATTTTGGTACCATTTTTTTCCATCGCTATCTTGAATTCAAAATGACCACGATTATTGTCAATAATGCTGCATAGGTGTGGGGTTTTGCTAGATAATTGTGTTATAGTTATGTTTATATTTGTCAATTATACATTTGTGAATAGTCTATGGAAACAGATGTCGGAAACTATTTTGTTCTATGTTGCCCAATTCATAGAGGGCCACCATCTGCGATTTCAAAATGGCCACCCAATCGAAAATATATTTTACGATAACGAAAATATGTTTATTCTTTTGACAAAAAAAGGATATGGGTCTTTAATTTTTGAAATTCAAGAAGACCGAAACAAATGGTACCAATTTGTTTTTTTGTACTATGTCACATACTCTGTCATAAAACACAATTCCGAAGAGTATAGCAAACATTTCTGCATGTTCACTTTATGACACCGACTAATGTATGTCATGTGTTTTGTGCATACGCATGTTGCTGTGACTGGATAACTGGGGATTATAGCATTTACGGCCAGTGTAGTCCCAATTGCATCATAGTTCTTCTATTGTATTTGTAATCTATATCGTTGTAATAACTCAAATAAAATATACATAAGAAGAAAAAAAACACAATGCTGAACGTTTTAACTACATACATTGTATTGTATAAGCGTAATGACGGATTGTAAATTTGTGCTTGAAACGTTCTTCGTTTACTTTTTAATTCGTGGAGAGTGAGTGACCTATGAATTTTGCTAACAGTATTAGTTAATACACACTTTATTAGGCGACTTTGTTATAATAGCTTTGTCTCGTATTGTATAATGTTCTCTCAGTAACAATATAGCGAAATATTACATGCTACCCAGTGATTTACCCTCATTCTGGAGGGATTTATTTCCTTGAAGGAAATATTTTTTCCTATACGTTCGGGATGCGTAATTGACGTCACGATTTGACGTTATTTTCGGCGAAGAAACAATTCATACGCTAACGCCAAAATTGATAAATTTCAAAACGGCAAATTTCACATGTAATATATAATTCATTCCACTACCATTTTGAAATACCGGATTTATTTCCCTTGACACTCAGCACTCATTTCTTTATCGGATTTCCATATCGGGAAATAATAATAATATTTTCGACAAATTATAAAGTATGATCACTGCACGTAAAACAATAAATACATAGAATAAATAGTAATGTCCGTTAACATTTTAAAGAAACACGGTTATCGCTCTGATATCAGTGTGGACATTTACGTCCTATATAAAATATATAATAATGCCAATCAATACGTGGGATAATGGTGAATTAATGTTTATTTTGCCAGAAAATGCCCCAGATGATGTCTCTGATATAAAGAACATTTTGTGCCTACTGAGTGGACATTTACGGAGCCCCGCAGTGGACGTAGAATTATATTTTTTATTAATTAGTTCCCACGAAATAACAATTCGTTCCCTCAATTTAGCAATTCGTTCCCACGAATTAACAATTTGTTCCCACGAATTAACAATTCGTTCCCTGAATTTAACAATTCGTTCCCACGAAATAACAATTCGTTCCCACGTGGGAACGAATTGTTACATCGTGGGAACGAATTGTTAAATTCGAGGGAACGAATTGTTAAATTCGAGGGAACGAATTGTCATTTCGTGGAAACGAATTGTTAATTCGAGGGAACGAATTGTTATATCGTGGGAACGAATTGTTAATTCGATGGAACGAATTGTTAAATTGAGGGAACGAATTGTTATTTCGTGGAAAATAATTAATAAAAAAATCCATGTCCCCTGCGGGGCTCCGTAGACATGTAACTTTAAGCAACGTGCAAAGCTATACAGCCAATTGGCGTGCCGATGATACACCGGACGTACAGTGGGGTCAGCCTGTAAGTGCACACACGAACGAACACGACAGGTTGGTTCCAACCTGTCGTGTTCGTTCGTGTGTGCACTTACACGCTGACCCCACTGTAGTTCTATGTTAATACATATGAGTTAATACATATGAGACAGGCCATGTAAGTTTGTACCTTCGGACATCTGAGTAATTTCATTAGATATTTTTACTATATTTACAATATTTTTCGTAAATGGCGTCAAAAGTTAATGAAATGATCAGAGTGCATACGGAATTATATACCAGTTAGGGCGTCGCAATTAACAGTTTGGACCATAGGCATACATATTTCGCATACACATGGTGTGTAACGGTGACTCGCTTGACACTACTTCTCTCATCAAATTGAAGGACACATTAAACTGTCCCGTTTGTCTGAAGGTGTATACGACGCCCAGAGTTCTGGCATGTCTACACACGTTTTGTGAAGACTGTATTCAAGTACATATAATTAAATTGACCGAAACTAGCGGTGTATGTGACCAGATATGCTGTCCAGTATGTAGAGTGTTTACTCCGCCGCCTGGTCGCAAGAAGTTTCCTATCGAGTGGGCAAAACTGCTGCCAATGAACTATGCCATTTTGCCCATTCTGGGAACGATCGACACGAACCAAACCCCGGAGCGATATTGTGATTCATGCTGCGATGGAGATAAAAGCGTACCTGCGGTAAAATTCTGTTTCGATTGTCAACAATGCATATGTAAAGACTGTTTAGACTGTCATAAACGATACAGACGGTTACAAAGTCATTCAATGTCTGAACTCGTCGGGCTCTCCTCAACATATATAAACACCCAGAGACCGGTTGGGAACGTGGACGTTTGTGAACTACACCCGGATGAAGCAATACAGTATATGCTGCTATGTAGCAGCTGTGCCATAGTTAGCCACATGCCGTGCCGCAGTGTAACTGGTATTAATGAAATGGGAGAAACTTTGAAACAAGGCAGTGATTTTCAGCGCCTTCAAACTGAATTGAAAGGAGTTGGACCCATATTTAAAGAAATAACAAACGCTATTAATGTTAACATGGCTGAAATTGAAGCGGAAGCAACTCAACTTCCAGCTCGTGTGACGCAGTTGCAGACAAAACCGATCGCAGTTTTTGAAGGTTTGTATTCGAAAGTGGTAGCGCAGTGTGACACTTTAAAGAAAGAACATACTTTGAAACTGTCTGATGAAGTATTCAATTCAGAGAGTGCAGCGGCTGCGATTAAAAGCTCCTTGATCATGCTGGATGACGTGAAAGAAGACGGATCGAATTCCCAGTTATTTATCACTGTCCATAAAACTGAGAAACAAATGACTAACTATACAGAAATACTTGATAAGTTAATATCTAATGTTACCTTTGCACATTTGGAACTCTGCAGCTTGACAAAGAACCTCAGCTCGTTGTAGGTAAATCGAGTTACACAGTAAATGTTGAAGCATCTCCGTTTATTCCAGCAGCGATGAAAACTATTACCAGAGACAAGCCAGCACACAGCGACCGAGGAACTGCAGTTGTCAAGCTGACCAAGGGATTGACATGTCTTAAAGTAATTCATGCACAAGTCGATAATAAGTTAGCACCTAACCTTACCATTCCATATTTGGAACCTCGGTTCAACAAGGGAACTGTGCACATTGTAAACGTTACAGAGAGATTTCCAATTACTCCAGCAGTGAAGGCCCCTATTCCCAGATACAAGCCAACAGACCGAGGAACAGAAGCCGATGAATATTGAGGCGTCTCAAATTACTATAGCAGCAGTGACAGGCCAACACACAGAGACCGAGAAACTGAAGATTCCAAGCTGCACAAGGATCGTAATGCTAAAGCATCTCCAATTACTGCAGCAGTGAAGACACCTATTCCCAGAGACAAGCCAACAAAAACAGACCGAAAAACTGAAGATTCCAAGCTGCGCAAGGATCGTATTTTTGGAGCAGCCCCACCAATTACTCCAACACCTATTCCCAATCCAACAAGCAGCCCAGAAACAACTGACAAACCGTCACCGAAGAAACAAGACGGATGGTGCACTATTTGAAACTGTCTGGTGACTATTCAATTCAGAGAGTGCCAGCGTCTGCTATTAAAAGCTCTTTGTCAGGCTGTATGGAGAAAATAGATAGACTATCCAGTTATTTATCACTGTCGATAAAACTGAGAAACAATTGACTAACTATACAGAAATACTTGCGAGTTAATATCTAATGTGACCTTTGCACATTTGGAACTGCAGCTCGACAAAGAACTTCAGCTCGCTGTGGGTAAATCGAGTCACACAGTAAATGTTGAAACAGCAGCGATGGAAACTATTACTAGAGACAGGCCAACACACAGCGACCGAGGAACTGCAGTTGTCAAGCTGCACACACATAATATAGTAATGTGATGATTGTCAAGATACAGTATTAGAAGAATAATTGGCCATTGAGTCAAAGAACGATGATCAAATTTAAATAAAGTTTAGTTTGTTCAGAAATTGTTAAGCCACATGGCCCATGAAGTTAACAAGTATTCATAAATGTAAACACAAATGTCAATGTAGTAAATATAGTAAATATCATGCACATGTATATAATAATTGATAGATTCTTTCCGCATTTCGGCATTGCACTCAACTTCGATGATAATACTTGAGTATAATAGACATATATGTACTATTAGTATCAACTTGAAATATATGTAATCACACAAGAACAACACAAAAAAACAACAACACAAATATTATATATACAATGTATTATATAAAAAGTGGTTTTGACCAGTGTAGTCCGGGAATAGACCGCGTACAATCCCTGCCTATCGTCGTCATAATCTATCCGACTCAAGCACATATAATAATAGTTATTTTCGTATGTGTGTATACCATGCCTGTGGCCTTTTGATACTAATGACGTTCCGTGGTTCCACTGATTGCAAGAGGACTCACTCGAACTAATCCGGCCACCTGAGAGCACGCGAACATTTCTCACGCTACTTATAGTCCAACATATTAACATAGGACACGTTATAACAGTGACCAATGTTTATGTTGTGCCATATGTGCTATTTAGTTTAATCAGAGACCATACGTATTCTTCGTCCCAGATTTAACAAACAAAATGCTACACACAATATATGTCATGACAAGGGGGAGGAGATTAACGAAAATATAAATGTTCGTTTCGTATTTGAAATGCTAAATGCATGTGTATATCGAGATTTCGTTCAATGTTCGTATTTTCTGTTTTAAACAGCTCAATAAATTGTACCACGTTTGGTCTACGCCAGTATAGCATTGTTTTAAGTAAGTGTTCTGTATATATAAATATTTACACCTTCTATAAATTCATAATGCAAACGCCCATTCGACATACTGCATTTACATCCCAAAACAATACATTAGACTCACGTGACGTCGCGCGATGTTGCTGATTGGTTAAAGTTCGTTTGACGTCATTAGTTTCCACGAAGTTGTCACTATATACACGCTATCTGCACGCTATTGACCGGCAACATCGCTGTTCCATGAATTGCGACAAAATGACGTAAAACTACTTATTATTAAATTTAACGCCATATTTGGTTATTTCCTTTTTTGAAACTACCAGAAAATGCAGTGTAAATATAAGTAATAAAACCATGGGCTGTTGCGTTTACTGGGGTTCACAATACATTTGCTCTGTTTAAAGTCCGAAGACTCTACGCTCTTTAAACAGGCCAAATACTCCAGGCACTTTAAACAGACCAAATGTATTGTACAGCCCAGTAAACGTAACAGCCCATGGTTTTATACCTTAAATACATCGTGCATTTCAATATAAAATGATATTCATCTTCAAGGAAAGTACACATCATACATGTTCTATTTTATTATTGGTGTTCTATTCTATCTACGAGATTCTACTTCCAACCCAGGCTTTGTCAAATTATTAATTTTCCACTCGTACATATTAGAAAGCAACTCATCATTCCTATATGTTTTAATATTTATGCTGCACTGTCTATTCCAATTATCACATGTCCAGATCGTAAATTCACTCACCATTACGAGCGGACGAGTGGATTTGTTGAGGCCTGCAACCTACATGTATGTGATGATACTTTCAATCTCGCAAACGATGTTCTAAATTTAACTAAATTTATATCTCGCCGGTAATATTGCAATTTAAGCTCGCATACATTTTTATACAATAATGTTCTGTTTGATTCATTTATTCGTGCATGCCGTAACTGAATAGATCATCAGTTAGCCGTTGCTTGATAACGGATAAAAATGTATCAACATCTCCTACATCTTGATTTTACCATACATGATAATTGCCATTGCCAGATATGAGTATTTTAAGGACTCGTTCTATACCTGATCATTCTTTGATTGAAAGATATTTGCTTCGTAAATGTGATGAAATATATGTATAACATATATCATAAATATGTGAACACAGCCGCATTACTGTATCCTATACGGGACATGGAGTGGTCAAGTCGGCCATTTTGACTATTGCAGCATACGATATAATGTAGCTAATTCTCTCGATCTGTCCAGAAGTGTGTGAGTTTTTTTAGGGCGTGTGACCACGTCTTGCGCCCGGGATCTAGCGGGTTGACTGGTTGAGTCTGAGCTGTGCTCATATTATGCTTGTCGGCCGGCTGGTTTTCACGTCCAGGTGGTGGTTGCATGCTCAGATAACTTTTGTAATCGAGAGGCCAAATATAGTTGTGTCCTTAACATTAATTATCAAATAATCGATGTAATGTAAAATTACATATGAGTTTGTTTCAATGCGAAACTATTGAATAGTGCAATGTAAATGATTTTGTATCCATCGGTGTTCCCACACTTTAAATATACAATTTGTACTCCAAGGGCTTCGTTTTAAAGAGATTGTCTTTGTAAAAGTTTTACAAAATGTTAAGATCTACATTAAGAATGTTGTTCACTTAATTGGTGACATTATTTCACGTACATATCTGATACGCAGAATATTTAATACCGTTATTAATTGTAAATCATGGACCACCGATGGGGGCATTATTGTGAACGGATATGATCGCCTTTCTAATTGTTTGTGTGACCCTAGTGGCATTTCATTACTAATAAAATCCTAGCAACCATGTCTACTTTCCTTCTGTTCAAGTTTAGAATGTTGTATCTAAGGTCAATTGTCCGCTACGCTTCGTTCCAGATTTAAGAAATTTCACAGCATAACGACATGGATATTAAAATAGGAACTTTTAATGTAAAGGGTATGGGGTCAAAAAGCAAACGCTTACAACTGATGCAATGGATTAAAGAAAATGATTTTGCTATTTGTTTTATTCAAGAAGCACATTTTACTGCAAATGATAAAACACAATGGGAAAATGAATGGGACGGCGATGCTTTTTATACCCCCGCAACGAGTGTGCGTGTGTGTGCGTGCGTCCGTGCGTCCGTAAACTTAACATCAGAGAAATATTGTTATAACTTCTATTTCCTTCATCTAAAATGCTTAATATTTCACACATGCATTCCTGTATGGCTCTACTACCATGCTGTGCCAAATCCACGACCGTCCAACCTCCGCTGTTCCCAAGGTCAATGTCAAATACTTAGTCTCTTTACAAAACTTAACATCAGAGAAATATTGTTATAACTTCTATTTCCTTCATCTAAAATGCTTAATATTTCACACATGCATTCCTGTAAGGCTCTACTTACTTACGTTTCGTATACGTATTTGCATACGTTTCGATTCTGTTGCCCAAATATGGCACACGCATGTAAGAAGGACTACCATTGGTCAGATACAGTATGACAAAAATGAGGCCAGAATAATATGTATAAAAATATATCAGCAACAAACATGATGGAACTTGGATGGAAAATAACATTTTGTGAATTGGTTGCCATGGCAACCGTTTATTGTAATTATGTATTGACTATGTACATACATTTAATAACGCTATCCCAATGTTGGTTACTTGAAATAAAACGATGCTATTGTTAAAATGTTTATATAAACTAGTTGTTATTTGGCCGCCCTGGCATCCGCATACATGATTAGTCACAATAAGATTATTGGATTTAACTAGAGGTATATATTTTGTAATCATAATATAACCAAAATAACTGTCCATAAAGAAGTATAATATTGATATATTGGGTTATATTTTCGCATTGAAATATTTAAACCTGCAAGTGTACTCCACCATCCAGTAAAATGGACTAGGACCGATCTCAACCAATCAACGTAGAGATGACATAGACTATCAGTTACGCAAACTAATTATTGTGGACAAAACTGACTTTAGTGGACAAAACTGAATTCTGTCCCACAAAACTGAATTTTGTTCACAAAACTCAATTCTGTCTTACAAAATTGAATCCTTTATAACAAAAATGAATTTTGTATATCAGAATTTTACATAATTGGATTTTGTGATTTTTAGTGTTACAAAACTCAATTTTGTCTGGACAAAATTGGTTTTGTACACATAATTAACCTGTCCTGCATGGCGCCCCGTACTACTACCATGCTGTGCCAAATCCACGACCGTCCAACCCCCGGTGATCCCAAGGTCAAGGTCAAATACTTAGTCTCTTTACAAAACTTAACATCATAGAAATAAGTTATAACTTCTATTTCCTTCATTGAAAATTCTTATATTATTTCACTTGTGCATTCCTCTAAGGTTGTACTATCATGCTGTGACAAATCTTCGACCGTCCAACTACCGCTGATCCCAAGGTCAAGGTCACATACTTAGTTTCTTTACAAAACCTAACATCAGAGAAATATGTTATAACTTATATTTCTTTCATTGACAATTCTTAATATTTCATGCATGCATTCCTCTAAGGCTCTACTATCATGCTGTCACAAATTCCCGCTGATCTCGAGGTCAAGGTCACATACTTAGTCTCTTTACAAAACTTCACATCAGAGAAATCGGTTATAACTTCTATTTCCTTGCTCGGATCTGCTTCACATTTCACACACGCATTGCTCCAATGGACCTCTACCACCCTGTGACAAATTCACGTGCATGCCGCTCCCGCTAGGCCCAGAGTCAAGGTCACAAGCCCACACACTTGGAAATGTTTACATATTTTAGGGATACATGGGCCCACGCGGGGGTATTCCGTAAGCCTTGCTTACTGACCAATCTAGTTTCAGTGGGAATTTTAGTAATAAAGAAGTGGTGGGTATTCTAATATCACCAATTTTTGAGTATAAAATAAAACAATATATCGAAGCAGTAACCGGTAGAATGCAAGTTCTAACAATAAGTATATCAGACATTGATTATACACTAATTAATGTATATGGTCCGAATGAAAACAGCTTTAACTTTTACCAAAATATGGATAATTATATGGAATCTTTCGAAACTGATACATTAATAGTAGGTGGAGATTTCAACACAATTTTAGACCCGGATCTTGACAAGAAAAATGGAAGAAAAGATACAAATATAAAGACTCGAGACAAATTATTATCTATCATGAATAAATACAATCTACTCGCTATTTGGAGAATTTTTAACCCTAATTCAAGAAAATATACATGGCATTCAAATACTAAGCCGCCAATATTTTGTAGACTAGACTATTTTTTAATTTCTGAAAACATAATAAATCGCGTAGCAAATAGTAAGATTACCATAGGATATAAGTCGGATCATTCAATGGTATTTTTCTCCCTCATACACAATCTAATAAACGAGGTCCAGGTTACTTTAAATTAAATAATAGCTTACTCAGTGTTAAATGCCGAATATCAACAAAATATTAGACATAATATTTCTTTAGTTGCTGAAACGAATGAAGGTGCAATTCCTAATACATTATGGGAGATAATAAAAGGAACGATTAGAAACGAAACTATAAGATTTGCTTCAATAGAAAAGAAAAAAACAGTAAATATAGAAAAAATTTAACTGATGAAATAAATAAATTAGAACCAGAATACTATAATACAGAGGAAGACATTTTAACAGAACTAAATAATAAGAAAGACCAACTACATAATATACATTAAGAAAGGGTTAGAGGAATAATATTAAGAACCAAAGCCGAATGGATAGAGGGTGGAGAAAAGAATACAAAATACATTTCTAATCTCGAAAAGAAACGGGCAGAAAATAAAATTATAGTTTGAATATAAATAACAATATTATTACACATGACAACGAAATACTACATGAGCAGCAAGAATATTATAAACAGTTATATACAAAAAAAGACATGCAAGCAACTAATCATGATTTTTTCACGAATAATAATGAACATATATTATCGGAAGAAGAGAAACAAAATTGTGAAGGCAAGTTATCTGAATATGAATGTAAGAATTGCATAAAGGAAATGAAAAATAACAAAAGTCCAGGTTCAGATGGTATTACGGTTGAATTTTACAAACTATTCTGGAATGATATCAAAGATTATTTTATAAATTCTATGAATTATTCATTAGAGAACGGAAACTTGAGCGAATTACAAAAACAGGGAGTAATAACATTAATACTAAAAAAAGACAGTGATGTATCCATTCTTACAAACTGGAGACCGATATCCCTTCTTAATTTCGATTATAAGATTTCTACAAAAGCTATTGCAAACAGGCTGAACAAAGTATTGCCATCAATAATAGATCATTCACAAACTGGATTCATTAAGGGGAGATACATTGGATAAAACATCAGAACATTATGCGAATCGGTAGACTTTTTTAATGAAAGTAATTCTCCGGGTTTATTATTCTTTGCAGATTTTGAAAAAGCCTTTGATACAGTTGAACACGAATACCTTCTAAAGGTCATGC
The DNA here is from genome assembly GCA_029237695.1 of Conchocele bisecta. Taxonomy (NCBI): domain Eukaryota; kingdom Metazoa; phylum Mollusca; class Bivalvia; order Lucinida; family Thyasiridae; genus Conchocele; species Conchocele bisecta. The sequence goes on from CM055268.1 coordinate 67,831,060, forward strand.
AATATCTTAATTTCGGCAACGATATTAATAAATGGATTAAACATTTTTATTCAGATGCAAAAAGTTGCGTTACAAATAACGGTTACTTTTCAGATTTTTTCTCAATAAACTGAGGCGTCCGTCAATGCTGTCCATTATCACCATACCTATTCATAATTGCAATAAATTTATTATCAAAAGCAATAGACAATGAAAAAGATATAACTGGGGTTAAAATGAGTAACATAGAACTTAAAAAGACAATGTTTGCTACATTTATATTAGATGGTACACAGAAATCATTCGAAACATTAATATACCTTATATATGAATTCAGTAAAATTTCGGGCCTCAAACTCAATACAAAAAAGTCTACAGTACTTCGGGTGGGTTCCCTAAAAAATACAACACTAATTTGTTGCCCTGCAAAGAATGTTGTATGGACATCAACAAGTGCAAAAACATTAGGCATTACTGTTTCAAATGATAATAAAAATATGCACGAACTAAACCTTACTCCGAAGATACAAGAGTTCGTCAAAAGTCTTGAGACATGGAACAAAGAAAACTAAGTTTATTAGGTAAAATTACTGTGATCAAAACATTTGCTCTTCCGAAACTTATATATCCATTAACAGTCTTACCTGACCCACCAGACAGCATAATTAACATAATTGAAAATAAATTGTTTGATTTTCTCTGGGATGGCAAACCCGATAAAATAAAGCGGAACACAATAATTCAAACATATGAACACGGGGGTTTAAAGATGGTCGATATAGACACTTTTATAAAAGCGATAAAAGCATCATGGGTAAAAAGAATATGTGATGATAAAAACCATGGCCAGTGGAAACTGATATACACACAGAAACTTGAACCATTTGGTGGGAAACTAATTTTCGAATGCAATATAAAACCACAGGATATAAAACATATATGTAAAGAACATACTTTCCTATTCAATGTGTTGGCATCATGGGCTAACATCAATTTCTCAGAAAAAAACGAGAGTATATCAAAAGAAATTATATGGAATAATTATAATATGAAGTATCAAAACAAAACAATATACATCAAATCTTGGCACGAAAGGGGTATCAAATTTATAGAAACAGTTATATGATTATAGAGTAAACAGATCTATCGGTTTTAATGATTTTGCGGAAATGTATAATATAAGGGCAGATGATTTTATCAAATACCAAGGTTTAGTAAATAATATTAATCTGCAATGGAAAGAAAAAAGTAAAACAGAAAACATAAATACCGTACAAACTCTGAAACCTATTTTACAAAAAGTACAGACAGGCAATGGAGTAAATAAACTTATATACACTATACAAACAAATAAAACAATTATAGAATCAATGCAATCAGAGCAGAAATTGACGAACGAAATTCCCGACTTTAATTTCGAATCGAAAAATATATACACAACTTGTATGCAATTTACAATAGATACCACACTACGGAATTTTCAGTATAAATATTTAACGAGAATCATAGGCACAAATAAATTATTACTTAATTGTGGCATGGTACCAAGTAGTTTATGTGATTTTTGCAGCATGAATGTGGAAAATATAAAACATTTATTCTGGGAATGCCCAAACGTACAACATGTATGGTCACAGCTAAGAACATTCTTAAATGAAAGAGGTGTGGTTTATGAAGTGAATTTTAATACGATTTCATTTGGTGTAAACCAAACAAATATTATCGCTAAACAATTTAATTTAATTATCATACTGACAACATATTTCTTGATTAAATATAAATATGAAAAACAAGAATTGTCATTTAATTTGTTCATGCAATATTTGAAAAGCCGAATTAATATTGAAAAAGAAATAGCCACAATGAAAGACAAGCTAGATCTACATATAATACAATTTCAACTTTTAACACCCACGAAAGAATTATTAATAAAATAAAAAGACGATCAATATGTACAAGGTACCAAGCGTAGCAAAGTTAATTACATGCTTATTAACAATATATGTCAACTATATTATAGTATTGACATAAACGTTATAAATCACATGTATTACGAATTACGAGAACAGAAGGCAGACCTCTTTATCTTTTTTCTCTCTTTCCTAAAATTATCTTCTTAAAAAACTCTTCTTAAAAAAGCGCACTTTCTAAATACATTATGTATGCTCTTTTTTAGTGACATGTCATGTGATTTCAACTATGTTTTGTTATACAATATGTACATGATGTATTTAAAAATTGAAAATAAACCATTTATTAAAAATAAAAATGTAGTTAATCACATGATGAAATTCCAATACAACGGACTCCTGTCAATTATATTACATCAAACTGTAAAATATGTCAGTTTTCTGTACAGGTGTGTGCATGTAGTTTTAACAACATGAATCACCATTGTAAATAGCATCATACACAAAACATCGCATAATGTGTCACTTTTACATGGCAAACCACACAACACATACCACATATATCTACTACTGTACTATGTTGTTAGTTATCAAATCCAGTGACATGTAAGCAGTTACCTAGTGTAGTGTCACTGGTGTCTACTCTCATGCTATGTGAGTAAATATGGCTTTACCTATGGGTAACGTGTACACTAACATTATGATGTACATCAGATTGAAAAGTTTATACGTTGAAATTTATTTTGCGATTAATGGGAGAATTATTCATATATCTCGTAATTGGTATTTTTTTTACTGGCATCTATTTATAGCGCGCTGTTGTCATATCTGTCTATGATGTATTGCACCAAATTGTATTAGGTTTACTGTCATAGTATTTGCTGTATGTGTCAAACGCCGCTCGAAGTGGTGAAACTGTACGATGGCTTGTACATACAGATGGCGGAGATGGCAACTCAATGTACTACATAGTATACAGTAACAATACAATATTCGCATATCTTATACTGCTATATCACATTACTCTTATTAAGCAATTATTATCTTTCTATGACCTAATTCCTTAATCTATGACGCTTAGTTGCGTTTGTTTGTGTGTTCAGCTATATCATATTATAAATGCTTCAAGAGAAACAAATTAACAAATAAAAACATTAATTTCTGAATGATACTAGTATACTGAAGGAAATAGTAATACTAATGATAAACAAATTAATAATAAAAAATGCACAAACTGTTCTTTATATAAATTAAATAAGTGTATAAGTGTGTCACTATTACACCAGTTCTAAGAATTACAAGTGCCCACTATACAGATATAATCATTTAGTAATATTTATTTTACTAATACTGACTCACGGTGGTATCAGGCTATTTTCATATGCAAATGAGGCATGATGTTTTTTAATTATGTATACTAATTAAATGCGTCACTTGAAAATATAATATTTTCGACAGATTATAAAGTATGATCATTGCAGATAAAAAAAGTAAATACAGAGAATAAATAGTAATGTACGTTAACAATTTAAGGAAACACGGTTATCGCCCCTGATATCAGAGTGGAAATTTACGTCTGATATAAAATGTATAATAATGTCAATCAATACGTGGGATAATGGTGTATAGCGGCACTCGTGTTTTTTTAGAACTGGTGGAATGTGACTATGACTCGCAAAATGTGGCTTATGGCATTTATGACCAGTCTAGCTCAGACAGTGTGGATGCACATGCTGGTCTATATTTACACCGGTCGCAAAACCCATAAGCCCCATTTCTCCAGTCACAGCCACAGAGTTGCAATATTGTCAATTAATGCAACTGTTCACGTTTAACTAGCCCATTTCTGTCAGAGTGAGTCACGTGTAATTCTTTTATTATAGTGGCATGTGTTAAATGTAACATACACGTTTATATTTGAATACTGACGAAAACACCAGGGATCCGTTTCACTAAACTTCGTACGACTAAAATGTTCGTAAGTGCCAAATTATGATTACCAATGTTTTCTTGTAAACAAATATTGGATTTACATGTATTGAGCATAGGCTCCATATGCAGCCTATGCTCAATAAATGTAAATCCATCAATTGAACTTTCCAGACAATGATAAATTTGCACTTACGAACATTTTAGTCGTACAAAGCTTAGTGAAACGGCCCCCAGGACCTATGGGCCTATATGTCACTGTCAAATGGTCAGTTAACTGCGAGTATGCTACTGAAGTCAGGCGCAACATGGAAGTGTGTCTATACTGATCGCACAGACCATAATCCCCATATCTACCGACACATATGAGACACGTCATGTTAATGTGTACATAAGAAAGAACATGTGCGATTTTCATGAAAAATATTTACAGAAACTGCGATATTTTCTGTAAATGATATCGAAAGATGACTAAATTTTCATATCGAATTCCGTATTTGCTATGAACAGTTCGTAAACTTTCAACATCATTTACGGAAGAAATCGTAAAGTTTGTGAATAGTTTTAATGAGATATCGCATTGTTCTTACGTACAAACTCGCATGGCGTGTCTAATATGGTCATGGTGTCTCACACATTTGGATATGATTCAAAAAATTGTTTCCTTTTCCTTTTATATATTTTCTACGGGACATTAGTCAATGTATTAGAAATAGGTCAAGATACATGGTGCTATTGAACAGTCCGAATAAAGGTACTGTTTCTTAGATATTTCAGAAAATAAATATGTGTTTGTTATTGGAGGAATGGGGCTTTCGGGCTTTGCGACCAGTGTAGATCCAGATCAGCCTGTGCATCCGCACAGTCTGATCAGGATCTGCACTGTTCGCCATGTCGTCAATGAAACACCCGTCATGCTTCTAACAAGTAGTATAGATCAGGCAACAGGAATGTGCTATTTTATCAGGAGCTACACTGGTCACAAATTCCATAAGCTCCATTTCTCCAGTCCACGCCACATATATTCAATATGTGTTTGTTCGCTATTTGGTAAATTAGTTCCACCATGGCTGTTACAGGAGGCACAATTCGTGAAACATAACACCTATTTGATTGTGAGATATCGCTGTGGCGCTTATGTGACTTGTGACCAGGGTAGCTCCTGATCGAATAGCACACTCCTGTAGCCTAATACCAATCTATATTGTTTGTTACAAGCATGTTGGGTGTTTCATTGATGGAATGGCCAACAGTGCAGATCCTGATCAGACTTACAGATTGAACTGAAACTACACTGGTCGCAAAATCCATAAGCCCCACTTCTCCCGTTACAGCCACATTAATGATAAGTATACTACATATAGAAATAGGTTTTCGGCAAATAACTTGTTTAATTTATGTGTATACAATTTTAATTGGCAAATATCGATTGCACAAAGCACAAACTTATTTTTCATAACTAGTCTAATTTTTTATTTTACTAAACCCCATTTTTTAGGTAACTCATAGTCACACGTGTCGGTACCATTGGGTACATAAATGCGATACATTTGTACAATTAACCCATTCCCTTCGAAATACACCTTTACGGGTATGAAATTTATTAAACATTGTATTTTTATTTTTGTTATTTCTCAATGAAAGTATATGTTGTGACCACTCATTTGAACCGTCTCGACGAGACGGTTCAAATAGTGGTCGCGACATATACTTCTGAGCGCATAGAAAGAAAATATTCAGGATTTTCCGTAAACATAATCGCATATCCTCAGTATGAATAGTGGTTAAGTTATGTTCTGTTGTCACATTCTGCGCACATCTGACACCCAGTTCCTTTAATGCTATCTAATTACTTGCCGTAATTAATGGTTTAGTTAGTCGTTAGTACGCCTATGGTGGATTATACAATTTGATTAATGTTTATTGAGACAAGCCATATGATTTTGTACCTAAGAAGATGTGTAATTTTTCATAAAGAAATACGATATTTTCCGTAAATGAGGACGACAGTCGACAACATATTCAGAGAAAATGCGGAATAAAAGCATGTATATGTACTGCTATTTTATCGTCCCATTAAATGTGGAATATAATTCCGAATAAGCTGTCGGCGCTGGCATTTACAAAAAAATATCCCAATTTCTGCAAATAGTCTTCATGAAAAATCGCACATCTTCTTAAGTACAAAATCACATGGCTGGTATCTATTGTTGTAATAAAGTTTGACATGCTGGACAGTGCTATTGAAATGTGGTACGAAATTGAGCTCGCAAACTACAGGTATGTTATACAGAGATATGTTTTCATCAATTGTCAACAATGTATTTATTACATATATCTTGGCGGCCATTTTGGATTCTGGGTTGCCTAGAACGCTAAAATGTTACCCTACGTTGGTTTAATTTATGTTTATCATCCACACATGAGAAACGCCATGTGATTTTGTACCTTCGGACGTAAATGGCGTAAAAAGTTGACACAATTTTCACGTTGAATAAAGTCAAAAGTTGACAAATTTTTCAGAGTACATGCGAGTCAAAAGTTGACAAATTTTTCAGAGTACATGCGACCGCATGTACTCTGAAACATTTGTCAACTTTTGACTTTATTTATGAAAAATATTGTAAATTTTGTGAACGTATTTAATGAAATTACGCATGTGATTTTGTACCTTCGGACGTAAATGGCGTAAAAAGTTGACATATTGAATATATGTGGCGGTGACTGGAGAAATGGAGAGTATGGAGTTTGTGACCAGTGTAGCTCTTGATAAAATAGCACACTCCTGTCGCCTGATTTATATAACTTGTTAGAAGCATGACGGGTGTTTCATTGACGACATGGCGAACAGTGCAGATCCTGATCAGACTGTGCGGATGCACAGGCTGATCTGGATCTACACTGGTCGCAATTGTTTTGTAAACTTTTAACTTTATTTATGAAAAATATTGGAAATTGTGTAAACGTATTTAATGATATTACGCAGATGTCCGAAATCATATGGCGTGTTTCATAGAAGTATGCACTTACTGCATCTGATTTCGTGATTAGTTCCGATTTTTTTACCTTTTGTCTGTTGCTGTATTTCAATGGCGTTCATCTTGGATTTGACCTAGTTTCATGTATTTCCTCAAGATAGATTTTGGTAAACATTTCTTTCTTCAATAACTAAAATGAAAGACTTGAAAACAGTTGAGACACCAACTTTGCAAGGCGGCGCGAGACGGACGAAATGGGTGCTTACAATCAAATGAATACTACTAACTGCAATAAACGTATGCATCTTTTGCGCATTTTGTATTAATGTATAGTTGTATACTGCTAAATAACGCAGCTCTGGTATTACCGCCCGTATCGCATCGCCGTGTTTCACATTGACAACACAATCATGTGAATTTCTCATGAGGCAATTATTTGACAAAGGCTGAATACATTTTCGAAATTCACTGATCAATAAGAGTATGAAGGATGGAAATATCGAGGAACTAGCACGAATGAAGTTGAATTATGATATTCATTAAACTAGTTTACTGATTTCATAAGAAACGATGCTATGCTAAGACAAGTTTTGTATGCAATTAGTCAACGAGTTTAACCCTTTGAACCCGAAAGCCCGCTATATCGGTTTATGCAAACAGTGCAGATCCAGATGAGCCGGCTCGTAACGAGCCGTCTCATCAGGATCTGCACTGTTTGAAAGTAATTTTCATATTTTTGAGAAAAACAAATACCACATTTTTATAAATGGAATAGTCTGAAAATCATTTTGTTGCAAAACGAACAAAACGAGCAAAACGAACATATCGCAGCCAATTCAGATACTTAGGGGTGAAAGGGTTAATAAATATTATAATCTCTTTATTGCATAAGCACATCATTAATTACACCAGTGTATTACAAGTTTGAATGCATTGTGTTAAAGGTACATGCCCACTCAGTAGGCACAAATTGCTCTTTATGGGAATTAAATAAGTGTTTAAATGTGTCACTATTTCACCAGTTCTAAAATTTACGAGTGGCCGCTATAGATATAATCATTTAGTAATATTAATTTACTGATAGTGACTCGCGGTGGTATCAGGCTATTTTCATATGCAAATGAGGCATTATATTTTTTAAGGAAACACGGTTATCGCCCCTGATATCAGTGTGGAAATTTATGTCTTAAATAAAATGTATAGTAATACCAATCAATACGGGGTAATGGTGAATGAATGTTTGTTTTGCCAGAAAATGTCTCAGATGATGTTACTAGCCCTGATATCACTAGGGGGCAGTATCACCTATCTGACGAGATTTCGTGTTATTTATCTCGTCCAATTTATCTCGTTTTGACGCACACTTATGTACATAGAAGATACGTATTACATGCGTGGTGAATTGATATGGTGTTTATTAAACGAGTTTACTGATTTCATAAGAAACGAGGCTATGCCCAGTTTGTTATGCAATCAGTCAACGAGTTTAATAAATATCATATTAAGTCATCACTAATGTTAGATTATATTTATTGCATAAGTACATAGTCATCCGTTAAAGCTGTACTGGTCACCAAACATGTTGTCTGTAACGAGTTAATTAGTATAATTATTAAGTTGATAACAATTTCCGGAATATATGGGATGCGGAATTATATTGTTCCGCCTGTACTGTGACCTTTTTGTCGAATTAATCATTTACTGGATCATTTACGGAACACATGGTGTTTTTTGGCATGAAAATTCTGAGTTGTCCGAATGTACAAAATCACATGGCGTAAGTTGAATTGTCGGTATAACGGCACGCGACATCGTATGCAACCTACGGCTGTGGATTTTAATTTATGACATCCAGGGGCAGGATTATACACATACATGTAGATATCTAAAATGGGTGGAACATGTGAAAATCAACACATTATCCATATGATACGTGCCTGTTCTATTAAGTTGTATTTATTGCCTTAAATCAACTGTTTCTCATACATATACATTATTGCAGGATTTACTGATGCTATAAATATATGTGTGTAACTACATAGTTATTACTGCTTACCTCGCAAAGAAGACAATCATGGACGCGTTTCATTAAACTTCGTACGACTAAATTGTTCGTAAGTGCAAATTTAGGATCGTCTGTAAATTTCAATTGATGGATTTACATTTATTGAGCATTTATTGAGCATAGGCTGCACATGCAGCCTATGCTCAATAAATGTAAATCCAATCATTATCTACAAGAAAACAGTGTTAATGTGGAATTTACAGACTATCATAGTTTTGCACTTACGAACATTTTAGTCGTACGAAGTTTAACGAAACGGCCCCCTGTTTCGAAGTTTCTCCTACATCCCCCGCATGGAAACCGCGCTTTCATAGAGCGACCCTTTGCCATTATCCTCTTTGATGTTAATCTAACACTTTTTTAATGTAACACAAGTCTGTACACGTACGAAATGTAACACTAATTTATATGTTTAAACACAATCAAATCTTAATTCTGAGAATATATACAATGCAGTATATACGAGATTTACTGTATGCATATAAAAATAACAAGGCCATTATATACCTAATTCATAATTAAGTTATCAATTGAGTTATCAATTTGATTGGATTATATTTTGTCTATTAAAGACGATACATAATTGACCGACTGTCGTCTTCAGAATATGTGAAACACATTGTCATCTAACCAAATAACAACATATAAACGCCACACCTGAACTGGAATAATAGCAACTCATATATAACGATAAGCCGCGAAACGACAGTAGCTGGGCCGGAAAACATATTACATCATACTTGGCATACCCCAATATCGATCATTCCCTGCCTGATATGTTCTGCCCACAGGTGACTGGAACACAACGCATGTCAGTATCATTTTTACTATAAGTGTAAGGTCAGCAACGTAGTAAAACATGTGTATATTTCAAACCCGTTAAAATGACAGGAATCGGTAGGTTACTATGACAAGTTCCATGGAATATTTATAAACATACAACATCCAGTGTCACAGTGCTGTTTACCGGGTTAAAATACAATGTGCATGCGATATAGCACTAGTTTTGTCACCCCATTCTCTCCACAGTTGGAAGACTCGGACCTATGACAGCAACAAAATGCCTATTAAAAAATCCCATTACCCCACCCACTTGGTATCGTACATTACCATCTTCTATTTATAGAAGGTGGGTATAAATGTGGCTATTATAGAAAGAGCCCTCTCTTTTCCGATTCGCACAAACACAATAAACATCGATTAAATGTATGAAATATGTCTCTGGCAATCGATAAAGGTATTAGGTGTATGAATATACTCACTTCAAATCGCTGTTTCAAGTATTTATTGAGTTATTCGCGTTTTGATTACCCCATCCAAAGCGAAAGTTGCGTGTACGAAAGAATCTCACACAGAATCGGAGGCCGTCCGGCGTGGATTATCGGTCATATTTGGCCGATAGCTGATCGCTAGCTCAAACTAAAGTGGTGCACCATGACCATACACATTAGCAACTCCAACCATACAAAGTTCGTCCAATTGTGATCGTTCACCGATCTAAAAAAACTATTTTCTGTCTAATTTCGTTCATTATCTGGAACCGGGTCAATGCACCATCTTCCATAATACAACCGGAAGCGTCTATGTAAAGAACATCTCTGATTGGCTAAATCTAAACTGTAATGACGTCATTCAACCTATTTCGGGATTCCGGAAGACATAATCTGATAGTACGCGAATCATGAATGAAAGTAGAAAAAAAGGTGTTTTTTAGATCGGTGAACGATCACAATTGGACGAACTTTGTATGGTTTGAGTCTCTAATGTGTATGGTCATGGTGCACCACTTTAGTTTGAGCTGGCGATCAGTTATTGGTCAAATATGACCGATAATCCACGCCGGACGGCCTCCGATTCTGTGTGAGATTCTTTCGTACACGCAAATTTCGCTTTGGATGGGGTATACAAAATGCGAATAACTGAATAAATGCTGGAAAGAGCGATTTGAAGTGAATATATTCACACACCTAATACCTTTATCGATTGCCAGCGACAGAAATCATACATTTAATCAATGTGTATTGTGTTTGTGCGAGTCGGAAACGATAGGGCTCTTTCTATAATGGCCACAATGTTATCCACCTTTCTTTATATAAGATTGTAATGTACGAGACCAAGTGGGTGGGGTAATGGGATTTTTTTTTTAATAGGCATTTTGTTGGTGTCATAGGTCCGAGTCTTCCACCTGTGGTTCTCTTCAGAAAATGTCGTCGAAATCGACGGCCCCTTGTTACAGCAAAACTCGCGTGAAATGATGTCATTTCCAGAAAGAGCCAATCGGAAAGCGCTTGCTGTTCCAGGGGACCATCGATTTCGACGACTTTTTGTGGGGACGATTATGTGGACAAATAGTGCTGTAAACAGACACCAAGTACTCTTTAACCTGCTAAATGACACTGTGATGCTGAACGATGTCTTTTTACAAATATTCATCATGAAATGCTATGGTAAGGTAACAATTTCTATCATTTTAACGGGTTTGAAAAGGTGCGTGTTTCACAGCGTTGCTGACCTTTTTATTTATATTAGAAACTACTGTCTGTTTCACGTTAACCTGCCCAACTTTTACACCTATTTGAACACCCTAAAACTCTTATTTTTTGGCATAAAATCATTTTTCAGCAAAATTTAGCAATGTGCCATCTTTTTATTTTTTTAATTTCGGTCCTATAATGAAGTAATAGCCATAAATCAAGAATTGAATGCAGGGTTGCAATGTTAAAATGTCACGTGCGGTCACATTTTCAAATGTTTTCTAGCATCGAAATGCTTGCTGGATTTCATCATTAAAAAAAAGACACTAACCTTGTATTTATGAGAGCAAATCTTGCCAGGTTGAAAAATAAAGGAATCGAGCCTCCATTTCTCGGTGTTCGTACACAAATTCCAGAAGGAAATGCCGAGAATTTGGTCAAAATACAACATGATGTCATCATCATCTGCTACAGCTTTCGTATCTATTGACAACGACAAGCTGAGGTTGGCACGCTGTTCCTACCACGCAAAATTAATTGCACATATCCTCGCACATCGACACCGGTGTAAATATAATGGTATGACTTGGGAACACCATATATACGTCATTCCCTGCGGAAGTATACAGTCACTTCCTGTGAGCCAGTTTCTTTGCCGGACGAATTTCCGGCGGACAAATTGGTTTACTAAATGCTGATTGGTTGGTGAAGGTCACCAGTTTAATCGAATCATGTTCGTTAGCATTCACAATTTACAATACATTAGGACGTATTAGCAATAGTATCAGATCGACTTGGAACCTTATGGATGAATGATATTCGCTAAATATATGAAGATTAAATGATTAATTGATATATTTTAATGCAAATTGTTTAAGTTATATGCCAGAAAATGATGTTAATAAACAAATTTATTAAGAATTTGTGTTCGGTTCGCAATAATAGTTGTTGTTGTTGTTGTTTACCGGAAGTGATTATTGCAATAGTTGTTTCTTGTTTTATTGTCAACAACTAAAATTCGGTGAAATGAATTTATAAGGCAAGAGCCCATCCATGACTGTTTATTCGAAATAACTTTGTTATTAGACGGATTTTCTTGAAATAAAAAGTAGGCTCATTTCTAAAAAATAGTTTTACATTGTTTTATATAAAACAATAAGCAGTTTGGAGTGTTTTTATAGCAATCAATCTTGGGCAGCACTTCGTGGAACAGACAATAGATATTATCGGTGATTTTTTTTCTGGCACCTGTGGTTCTGCCCTGACCAACCGTCAAATATCATCATTATATAGGATAACATTGTTACGGCTGAATCTCCATATATCACATGCACTCACATTCAGCCTTTTTCACGGTCTTACATACCGGCTTCGTGCGATAGGAGAACGAACTAGCTAGGTTAAATTAACCGCCTCATTGCCTCCTTCATTTAATGCACATATTTCGACAGTATGGCAGATATTAGTAAATTCGGAAACACACGGGCCTGCCATTTTTGGGCTCAAATGCCCGGGTTTGGAAGGTCCTCGAGCCAATTCCTACCCTTAAATATAAGATGAAAAACACATCTCATAATGTACATGTCATCATCATCATGTACAGTTCTTTTTGGCTATACGCTGTTTATTTGCCATCTGAAATTCTTATTGGCCCACAACATCATATGTTTATACATTATATCTGCGCAAAACAAAGACTCCACTACCTCAATAAAATATCCCCATTATCCATATTATATTATCATATACGCCACTATTATCCACCATTACGCCCCAATTTCCACCATTATCCACCATGATATATACGCCACTATTATCCACCATTACGCCACAATTTCCACCATTATCCACCATGATATATACGCCACTATTATCCACCATTACGCCACAATTTCCACCATTATCCACCATGATATATACGCCACTATTATCCACCATTACGCCACAATTTCCACCATTATCCACCATGATATATACGCCACTATTATCCACCATTACGCCCCAATTTCCACCATTATCCACCATGATATATACGCCACTATTATCCATCATTACACCACAATTTCCACCATTATCCACCATGATATATACGCCACTATTATCCACCATTACGCCCCAATTTCCACCATTATCCACCATGATATATACGCCACTATTATTCACCATTACGCCCCAATTTCCACCATTATCCACCATGATATATACGCCACTATTATCCACCATTACGCCCCAATTTCCACCATTATCCACCATGATATATACGCCACTATTATTCACCATTACGCCCCAATTTCCACCATTATCCACCATGATATATACGCCACTATTATCCACCATTACGCCACAATTTCCACCATTATCCACCATGATATATACGCCACTATTATCCACCATAACGCCACAATTTCCACCATTATCCATCATGATATATACGCCACTATTATCCACCATTACGCCACAATTTCCACCATTATCCACCATGATATATACGCCACTATTATTCACCATTACGCCCCAATTTCCACCATTATCCACCATGATATATACGCCACTATTATCCACCATTACGCCCCAATTTCCACCATTATCCAACATGATATATACGCCACTATTATCCACCATGATATATACGCCACTATTATCCACCATGATATATACGCCACTTTTATTCACCATTACGCCCCAATTTCCACCATTATCCACCATGATATATACGCCACTATTATCCACCATTACGCCCCAATTTCCGCCATTATCCACCATGATATATACGCCACTATTATCCACCATTACTCCACAATTTCCACCATTATCCACCATGATATATACGCCACTATTATCCACCATTACGCCCCAATTTCCACCATTATCCACCATGATATATACGCCACTATTATCCACCATTACGCCACAATTTCCACCATTATCCACCATGATATATACGCCACTATTATCCACCATTACGCCACAATTTCCACCATTATCCACCATGATATATACGCCACTATTATCCACCATTACGCCACAATTTCCACCATTATCCAACATGATATATACGCCACTATTATCCACCATGATATATACGCCACTATTATCCACCATTACGCCCCAATTTCCACCATTATCCACCATGATATATACGCCACTATTATCCACCATTACGCCACAATTTCCACCATTATCCACAATGATATATACGCCACTATTATCCACCATTACGCCACAATTTCCTCCATTATCCACCATGATATATACGCCACTATTATCCACCATTACGCCACAGTTTCCACCATTATCCAACATGATATATACGCCACTATTATCCACCATGATATATACGCCACTATTATCCACCATTACGCCCCAATTTTCACCATTATCCACCATGATATATACGCCACTATTATCCACCATTACGCCCCAATTTCCACCATTATCCACCATGATATATACGCCACTATTATTCACCATTACGCCCCAATTTCCACCATTATCCACCATGATATATACGCCACTATTATTCACCATTACGCCCCAATTTCCACCATTATCCACCATAATATATACGCCACTATTATTCACCATTACGCCCCAATTTCCACCATTATCCACCATGATATACGCCACTATTATCCACCATTACGCCACAATTTCCACCATTATCCATCATGATATATACGCCACTATTATCCACCATTACGCCACAATTTCCACCATTATCAACCATGATATATACGCCACTATTATCCACCATGATATATACGCCACTATTATCCACCATTACGCCCCAATTTCCACCATTATCCACCATGATATATACGCCACTATTATCCACCATTACGCCACAATTTCCACCATTATCCACCATGATATATACGCCACTATTATCCACCATTACGCCCCAATTTCCACCATTATCCACCATGATATACACGCCACTATTATTCACCATTACGCCCCAATTTCCACCATTATCTACCATGATATATACGCCACTATTATCCACCATTACGCCCCAATTTCCACCATTATCCACCATGATATATACGCCACTATTATCCACCATGATATATACGCCACTATTATTATTCACCATTACGCCCCAATTTCCACCATTATCCACCATGATATAATACGCCACTATTATTCACCATTACGCCCCAACCCCAATTTCCACCATTTATCCACCATGATATATACGCCACTATTATCCACCATTTACGCCCCAATTTCCACCATTATCCACCATGATATATACACCACTATTATCCACCATTACGCCACAATTTCCACCATTATCCACCATGATATAATACGCCACCTATTATCCACCAATACGCCACAATTTCCACCATTATCCAACATGATATATACGCCACTATTATCCACCATTACGCCACAATTTCCGCCATTATCCACCATGATATATACGCCACTATTATCCACCATGATATATACGCCACTATTATCCACCATTACGCCCCAATTTCCACCATTATCCACCATGATATATACGCCACTATTATCCACCATGATATATACGCCACTATTATTCACCATTACGCCCCAATTTCAACCATTATCCACCATGATATATACGCCACTATTATCCACCATTACGCCCCAATTTACACCATTATCCACCATGATATATACGCCACTATTATCCACCATGATATATACGCCACTATTATCCACCATTACGCCCCAATTTCCACCATTATCCACCATGATATATACGCCACTATTATCCACCATGATATATACGCCACTATTATTCACCATTGCGCCAAAATTTCCACCATTATCCAACATGATATATTCAAAAAGAACGTTATTCTTTTCCTTATCGCCAGTTTATATGTTGCGACAGCTATATCCATATGTGGAAGATAATACAATTATGTTGGCTCCCAGTATTAAAAATAGCATTATAAGATAAAATAAATACTGTTATTCAACATTAAATATGCAAACAGAACGTTCAACCACAGGCGATTGAACTCCCCACCCACATAGCCCCATTAGATAAATCAATCTGGTTCGACTAGTACGTATATAGAATATACAGTTATAATAGTATGGGTGGGTGGGGGGGGGGGGCTTTGTAGTATCGTACTATCGTCATCGTAGTATCATACTATCGTCATCGTGGTATCGCCTTCCGGATGGACACGCGCATGCGCATTGTTTGTCTGCGAAAATGGCGGTACGCCTTAATCAAGGTGGGGATCACGTGGTTTCCGAAATGCACGACGTTATGTTTTGTAGATGTGTTTACAGTAGATTCTTTATGAAATTTATAAGTTATTGTAAAGAACTTTCAGAGCACACATAAAACACATATTCCAGCGTATTTGGTGCGCTACATATCATCAAAATCCGCCAGATGTTAGGAAGATTTTAATGAAAATCGACTGTAAAAATGACGTCACAGATTAAGTCACGTCGGAAAATCGGGTTCGGAAATCACGTGATGACACACCTTGTTAATAGCGCAAACAAGAATTTCGGCGCAAACGGCGCAAACAAGATAAATTGTTCATGAATTAAATCAATTTAATGATGATTATAATTTATTATGTATCAAAATACCGGCGAATTACCTCGTCATCCATTGTTTTGATGCGAATGCGCATGTCCATCCGGAAGGCGATACTACGATGACGATAGTACGATACTACGATGACGATAGTACGATAGCACGATGACGATAGTATGATACTACGATAAACATTGTTCTATTAAGGCCATCGTAATATCGCTATCGGGTCGATACTACGAGATCACGACAGTACGATGACGATAGTACGATAATACGATGGCGATAGTGCGATATAATACCGTAGCATCGTCATCGTACTATCGTGGTATCGCGCTATCGTCATCGTGGTATCGTACTATCGCCATCGTAGCATCGTACTATCGTCATCGTACTATCGTACTATCGTACTATCGTACTATCGTAGTATCGACCCGATAGCGATATTACAATGGCCTTAACGGAACACCGTAACAATCAGTTGGCTTCCGGTAATACACTAACTTATAATCTCAATTTGTGGCACGTATTGTAGAAAAAGTTTACGATGTGAAAACGCGAATTCGCAAAGCATCGTCTACAGTGACATACATTTATGACAAATAAGGTCAATTGTTATGACATTTCTGAATGAATACAATTTTCGTAATTTTATATTCCTACGCTAAATCACCTTATAATTTGCAAAAAACCCGGAAGTCATTTCTTTTGTTATCTGTCAAGGAAGTTATTTGAAATACATGTACAGACTGTATACCTTTATGAAATAACATTGATATATGTGTTAGCTGTGACTATATTATCTATACTAACTAATAACTTGTGATGAAGGAGTATAACGTCATTATTACGAATGCTTAATGTAAGTGACTGTGGCATTGGATAATTATCTGTACTTTACATGTAAAGAAATGTAATTTTAAATTATATGCACACCCCATGTTATATGTTATAATAAAATACAAGTGAGTGATCTAGTTGGTGAGCATTTACAAGAAGAGTGATGAAATATACTACAAGTGTTTCAACGTCGGCCTGAAGGCTTAGAGGATTGTTTATTAATTCAAATACACAGATATTCAAACATATTTACACGACTGAGATAGGTTAACCATTTGTATCGTATATGCAATTACATCATGTACATGATAGCCAAATATACACTTCTCCATTTCTAAAATTAGTGATGGTCAATGGAGAAACCGTATTTACTCCGATAAGCAGGTATATACTCGAATATAAGGCATAGGACGGTGTGCTAATTTTCTTTGAAATTCAAAAATTAAATTGCATGTGTATGGTACATGTAACTGATGCTGTGTATAAAACCACATCATGCCAAGTAGTAATTTTGGGTTTTGGTAAATAAGTACTGGACAGGAAACCCCTCCACTCATATGTAACTTGCGGAAAATTGCGGCTAAATTTTCAAGACAACTTACATACAACGAGACCTTAACAAGCAACACTATTTTACGTAAATGGCGTCAAACGTTAACGAAATAATCAGAGTTCATGCGGAATTATATACCAGTGAGTGCGTCGTAATTAACAGTTTGGAACATAGGCATACCTAATTCGCATAACATGGCGTGTAACGGTGACTCGCTTGACACTACTTCTCTCATCAAATTGAAGGACACATTAAACTGTCCCGTTTGTCTGAAGGTGTATGCGACGCCCAGAGTTCTGGTATGTTTACACACGTTTTGTGAAGACTGTATTCAAGTACATATAGTTAAATTGACCGAAAATAGCGGTGTAAGTGACCAGATATGCTGTCCAGTATGTAGAGTGTTTACTCCGCCGCCTGATCGCAAGACACGTCCTTTCGAGTGGGCAAATCTGCTGCCAATGAACTATGCGATTTTACCCGTTCTGGAAACGATCAACACGAATCAAACCCCGGAGCGATATTGTGATTCATGCCGCGATGGAAATAAAAGCGTACCTGCGGTAAAATTCTGTTCCGATTGTCAACAATGTATATGTGAAGACTGTTTAGACTGTCATAAACGATACAGACGGTTACAAAGTCATTCAATGTCTGAACTTGTCGGGCTCTCAACAGATATAAACGCCCAGAGACCGGTTGTGAACATGGACGTTTGTGGACTACACCCGGATGAAGCAATAAAGTACTTCTGTGAAGACCATAATATGCTGCTATGTAGCAGCTGTGTCATAGTTAGCCACAGGCCGTGCCGCAGTGTAACTGGTATTAATGAAATGGGAGAAACTTTGAAACAAGGAAGTGATTTTCAGCGCCTTCAAACTGAATTGAAAGGAGTTGGACCCATATTTAAAGAAATAACAAAGGCTATTAATGTTAACATGGCAGAAATTGAAGCGGAAGCAAATAAACTTCCAGCTCGAGTGACGCAGTTGCAGACAAAAGCGATCGCAGTTTTTGAAGGTTTGTATTCGAAAGTGGTAGCGCAATGTGACAATTTAAAGAAAGAACATACTTTGAAACTGTCTGATGAAGTATTCAATTCAGAGAGTGCAGCGGCTGCGATTAAAAGCTCATTGATCATGCTAGATGACGTGAAAGAAAACGGATCGAATTCCCAGTTATTTATCACTGTCCATAAAACTGAGAAACAAATGACTAACTATACAGAAATACTTGATAAGTTAATATCTAATGTTACCTTTGCACATTTGGAACTGCAGCTTGACAAAGAACTTCAGCTCGTTGTAGGTAAATCGAGTCACACAGTAAATGTTGAAGCATCTCCGTTTACTCCAGCAGCGATGGAAACTATTACCAGAGACAGGTCAACACACAGCGACCGAGGAACTGCAGTTGTCAAGCTGCACAAGGAATTGACACGTATTGAGGCAACGCATGCACAAGACGATAATAAGTTAACACCTAACGCTACCCTTCCACATTTGGAACCCCAGCTCAACAAGGGAAATGAGCACGTTGTGGAAAAATCCAGTCACACAGTAAATGTTGAAGCATCTCCAATTACTCCAGCCGTGAAGACACCTATTTCCAGTGACAAGCCAACACACAAAGACCGAGGAACAGAAGTTATCAAGCCGCATCCAGGTAATACAGTACATGGTGATAGTCAAGCTAGTCATCGTAATATGGAATCCACCGAGGAATTGACAGGTACTGAGGCAACGCATGCACAAGGCGATAATAAGTTAAAACATTACGCCACCCTTCCAAATTTGGAACCTCGGCTCAACAAGGGAAATGAGCACGTTGTGGAAAAATCTAGTCACACAGTAAATGTTGAAGCATCTCCAATTACTCCAGCCGTGAACACACCTATTGCCAGTGACAAGCCAACCAAAAGAGACCGAAAAACTGAAGATTCCAAGCTGCGCAAGGATCGTATTGGAGCATCTCCACCAATTACTCCAACACCTATTCCCAATCCAACAAGCAACCCAGAAACTGACAAACCGTCACCGAAGAAACAAGACGGATGGTGCACTATCTGTTAAGCCACATGGCCTATGAAGGTAACACGCATTCATACATCTAAACACAATATGTCAATGTAGTAAATGTAGGAAATGGCATGTACTTGTATATAATAATTGATAGATTCTTTCCGCATTTCGGCATTTTACTCAACTTCGATGATGATTCTTGAGTATAATAGACATATATGTACTATTAGTATCACCTTGAAATATATGTAATCGCACAAGAACAACACAAAAAAAACAACAACACAAAACAAAATATTATATATATTATATAAAAAGTATGTACTTCAAAAGTGGTTTTGACCAGAGTAGCCCCGTAATAGACCGCGTATAACCCCTGCCTATCGTCGTCATACACTATCCGACTCAAGCACATATAATAATCGTTATTTCCGTATGTGTGTATACTATGCCTATGGCCTTTTGATACTAATGCCGTTCCGTGGTTCCACTGATTGCAAGAGCACTCGAACTTTTCTCACGCTTCTTATAGTCGAACATATAAACATAGTACACGTTATAACAGTGACCAATGTTTATTTTGTGCCATATGTGCTATTTAGTTTAATCCGGGACCATACGTATTCTTCGTCCCAGATTTAACTAACACAATGCTACACACAATATATGTCATGATAAGGGGGAAGAGATTAACGAAAATATAAATGTTCGTTTCGTATTTGAAATGCTAAATGCATGTGTATATCGAGATTTCGTTCAATGTTCGTATTTTCTGTTTTAAATAAATAAATTGTACCACGTTTGGTATACGCCAGTAGCATTGTTTTAAGTAAGTGTTCCGTATATCTGAATATTTACACCTTCTATAAATTCATAATGCAAACGCCCATTCGACGTACTGCGTTTACATCTCAATACAATACATTAGACTCACGTGACGTCGCGCGATGTTGCTGATTGGTCAAAGTTCGTTTGACGTCATTAGTTTTCACGAAGTTGTCACTATCTGCACGCTATTGACCGGCAACATCTCTGTTCCATGAATTGCGAAAAAATGACGTAAAACTACTTATTATTAAATTTAACGCCATATTAGGTTATTTCCATTTTTGAAACTATCAGAAAATGCAGTGTAAATATAAGTAATAAAACCATGGGCTGTTACGTTTACTGGGAAGCACAATACATTTCGTCTGTTTAAAGTGCGTGGAGTTCGAAGACTCCACGCTCTTTAAACAGGCCGAATACTCCACGCACTTTAAACAGACCAAATGTATTGTACAGCCCAGTAAACGTAACAGCCCATGGTTTTATACCTTAAATACATCGTGCATTATAATATAAAATGATATTCATCTTCAAGGAAAGTACACAGCATACATTTTCTATTTTATTACTGGTGTTCTATTATATCTACGAGATTCTACGTCCAACCGAGGCCTTGTCGAATTCTTAATTTTCCACTGGTACAGATTGGAAAGCAACTCATCATTCCTATTATGTTTTAATATTTATGCTTCACTGTCTATTCCAATTATCACATGTCCAGATCGTAAAGTCCCTCTCCATTACGAGCGGACGAGTGGATTTGTCGAGGCCTGCGACCTACATGTATGTGATGATACTTTCAATCTTGCAAACGATGTTCTAAATTTAACTACAAACCTCATATGTCGCCGGTAATATTGCAATTTAAACTCGCATACATTTTTATAAAATAATGTTCTGTTTGATTCATTTATTAGTGCATGCCGTAACTGAATAAAGTCATCAGTTAGCCGTTGCTTGATAACGGATAGAAATGCATCAACATCTCCTACATCTTGATTTTACTATACATAATAATTGCCATTGCCAGATAGGAGTATTTTAAGGACCCGTTCTATACCTGATCATTCTTTGATTCAAAGATAATTGCTTCATAAATGTGATGGAATATATGTATAACATATATCATAAATATGTGAACACAGCCTAGTTACTGTATCCTATACAGGACATGGAGTGATCAAGTCGGCCATATTTGTGTATTGCAGCATACGATATAATGTAGCTAATCACATGATGAAATGCCAATACAACGGACTCCTGTCAATTATATTACATCAAACTGTAAACTATGTCAGCTTTCTGTACAGGTGTGTGCCTGTAGTTTTAAAAACATGAATCACCATTGTAAATAGCATCATACACAGAACATCGCATACTGTGTCACTTTTACATGGCAAACCACACAACACATACCACATATATCTACTACTGTAGTATGCTGTTATTTATCAAATCCAGTGACATATAAGCAGTTACCTAGTGTAGTGTCACGGGTGTCTACTCCCATTCTATGCGAGTAAATATGGCTTTACCTATGGGTAACGTGTACACTAACAATAGGCTGTGGATCAGATTGAAAAGTTTACACGTGGAAATTTATTTTGCGATTAATGGTAGAATTGTTCATATATCTCGTAGTTGGTATAGTTTACTGGCATACTATTTATAGCGCGCTGTTGTCATATCTGTCTATGATGTATTGCACCAAATTTGATTAGGTTTACTGTCATAGTATTTGCTGTATGTTCCAAACGCCGCTCGAAGTGATGAAGCTTGTACATACAGATGGCGGAGATGGCAACTCAATGTACCACATAGTATACAGTAACAATACAATATTCGCATATCTTATATTGATAAATCACATTACTCTTATGAAGCAATTATCATCTTTCTATGACCTAATTCCTTAATCTGTGACGCTTCGTTGCATTTGTTTGTGTGTTCAGCTATATCATATTATAAATGCTTCCAGAGAAAAAAACATAACAAATAAACGCATGAATTTCTGAATGATAGTATACTGAAGGAAATAGTAATACTAATGATAATTTTTTTTTTACAAAATGTTCTTTGTAGAATTACAAGTGCCCGCTAAACAGATATAATAATTTGGTAATATCTATTTTACTGATAGTGACTCACGGTGGTATCATGCTATTTTCATATGCAAATGAGGCATGATATTTTTTAATTATGCATATTAATTAAATGCGTCACTTGAAAATATAATATTTTCGACAGATTATAAAGTAGGATCATTGCACATAAAAAAGTAAATACAGAGAATAAATAGTAATGTACGTTTAAGGAAAAATTCATGGAAACACGGTTATCGCCCCTGATAGCAGTGTGGAAATTTACGTCTGATATAAAATGTGTAATGATGCCAATCAATACGTGGGGTAATGGTGTATAGCGGCACTCGTGTTTCTTTAGAACTTGTGGAATAGTGACACACTTATATACATTTATCTAATTCCTATAAACAACAGTTTGTGCCTACTGTGTGGGCATGTACCTTTAACTAATACTAGAACACGAGGCTAGTTTATCAGGCTCGGAGACAGTAGGAATTCTTCGACGAGCCTCGGAATTCCTACGCAAATCGTTGTACAGTGAAACCTCTCTAAACCGGACACCCTGGGAGTTCCCCGTGTGTCCGGTTTAGAGAGGTTCCACTGTAAATTAGACATACGAAAATGTCAATGCATGCGGGTATGTTTTGCGAACATGAACAGGCATTATCATCAGGCACAGATGGCAATGAAACGCATAACATTAAGGATACAGAGACTACCTGCGCGTCCGGTTTAGTAAGGTTCTACTGTATTGTCTGACAAATTTGATATGTGACTATGATTCGCAAAATGTGGCTTATGGCATTTATGACCGGTCTAGATCAGACAGTGTGGATGCACATGCTGGTCTGTATTTACACCGGTCGCAAAACCCATAATCCCCATTTCTCCAGTCACAGCCACATAGTTCAATATTGTCAATTAATGCAACTGTTTACGTTTAACTAGCCCATTTCTGTCAGAGTGAGTCACGTTTAATTCTTTTATTATAGTGGCATGTGTTAAATGTAACATACACGTTTATATTTGAATTCACCAGGGGGCCGTTTCACTAAACTTCGTACGACTAAAATGTTCGTAAGTGCCAAATTATGATTACAAATGTTTTCTTGTAAACAAATATTGGATAAACATTTATTGATCATAGGCTGCATATGGGCCTATATGTCACTGTCAAATGGTCAGTTAACTGCGAGTATGCTACTGTAGTCAGGCGCATGATGGAAGTTTGTCCATACTGATCGCACAGACCATACTCTCCATATCTACCGACACATATGAGACACGTCATGTTAATGTGTACATAAGAAAGAACATGTGCGATTTTTCATGAAATCAATTTATAGAAACTGCGATATTTTCTGTAAATGATGTCGAAAGATGACGAAATTTTCGCATCGAATTCCGCATTTGCTATGAACATTTCGTAAACTTTCAACATAATTTACGGAAGATATTGTAAAGTTTGTAAATATTTTTCATGAGATATCGCACATGTTCTTAGGTACAAACTCGAATGGCGTGTCTCACGTGGTCATGGTGTCTCACACATTTGGATATGATTCAAAAACTTGTTTCCTTTTCCTTTTATATATTTTCTACGGGACATTAGTCAATGTATTAGAACTAGGTCAAGATACATAGTGCAATTTAACAGTCCGCTTAAAGCTACTTTTTCTCAGATATTTCGGAAAATAAATATGTGTTTGTTATTGGAGGAATGGGGCTTTCGGGCTTTGCGACCAGTGTAGATCCAGATCAGCCTGTGCATCCGCACAGTCTGATCAGGATCTGCACTGTTCGCCATTTCATCAATGAAACAGCTTTCATGCTTCTAACAAGCAATATAGATCAGGCGACAGGAGTGTGCTATTTTATCAGGAGCTACACTGGTCACAAATTCCATAAGCCCCACCATTTCTTCAGTCACCGCCACATATATTCAATATGTGTTTGTTCGCTATTTGGTAAATTAGTTCCACTCTGGCTGTTACAGGAAGCACAATTCGTGAAACATAACACCTTTTTGATTGTGAGATATTTCTGTGGCACTTATGGGATTTGTGACCAGAGTAGCTCTTGATCGAATAGCGATCTGTATTGCTTGTTATAAGCATGTCGGGTGTTTCATTGATGGAATGGCCAACAGTGCATATCATGATCAGACAGATTGAACTGAAACTACACTGGTCGCAAATTCCATAAGCCCCACTTCTCCCGTCACAGCCACATTCATGATAAGTATATACTACCTGTAGAAATAGGTTTCCGTCCAATAACTAATTTAATTAATGTGTATACAATTTTAATAAATTATTTTTCATAATTAGCCTATTTTTTTATTTTACAAAACCCCATTGTTTAGGTAACTCATAGTCACACGTGTCGGTACCATTGGGTACATAAATGCGATACAATTGTACAATTAACCCATTCCCTTCGAAATACACCTTTACGGGTATGAAATTTATTAAACATTGTATTTTTATTTTTGTTATTTCTCAATGAAAGTATATGTTGTGACCACTCATTTGAACCGTCTCGACGAGACGGTTCAAATGGTGGTCGCGACATATACTTCTGAGCGCATAGAAAGAAAATATTCAGGATTTTCCGTAAACATAATGGCGTATCCTCAGTATGAATAGGGTTAAGTTATGTTCTGCTGTCACATTCTGCGCACATCTGACACACAGTTCCTTTAATGCTATCTAATTACTTGCCGTAATTAATGGTTTAGTTAGTCGTTAGTACGCCTATGGTGGATTATACAATTTGATTGATGTTTATTGAGAAAAGCCATATGATTTTGTACCTAAGATGTGTAAATAAATACGATGTTTTCCGTAAATGAGGACGACAGTTGACAACATGTTCAGAGCAAATGCGGAATAAAAGTATACTGCTATACACAATATATGCATCGCCCCATTACATGTGGAATAGAATTCCGAATAAGCTATGACACTTTCATCAACTTTCGGCGTCATTTACCAAAAGATATATATCACAGTTTCTGCAAATAGTTTTCATGAAAAATCGCACATTTTCTTAGGTACAAAATCACATAGCTGGTATCTATTGTTGTAATATTGTTTGACATGCTGGACAGTGCTATTGAAATGTGGTACGAAATTGAGCTCGGAAACTACAGGTATGTTATACAGAGATATG
Source organism: Conchocele bisecta (assembly GCA_029237695.1). Taxonomy (NCBI): domain Eukaryota; kingdom Metazoa; phylum Mollusca; class Bivalvia; order Lucinida; family Thyasiridae; genus Conchocele; species Conchocele bisecta. The sequence goes on from CM055268.1 coordinate 67,857,440, forward strand.
TTTTCATCAATTGTCAACAATGTATTTATTACATATATCTTGGCGGCCATTTTGGATTCTGGGTTGCCTAGAACGCTAAAATGTTACCCTACGTTGGTTTAATTTATGTTTATCATCCACACATGAGAAACGCCATGTGATTTTGTACCTTCGGACGTAAATGGCGTAAAACGTTGACACAATTTTCACGTTGAATAAAGTCAAAAGTTGACAAATCTTTCAGAGTACATGCGACCGCATGTACTCTGAAAAATTTGTCAACTTTTGACTTTATTTATGAAAAATATTGTAAATTTTGTGAACGTATTTAATGAAATTACGCATGTGATGTACCTTCGGACGTAAATGGCGTAAAAAGTTGACATATTGAATATATGTGGCGGTGACTGGAGTAATGGAGAGTATGGAGTTTGTGACCAGTGTAGCTCTTGATAAAATAGCACACTCCTGTCGCCTGATTTATATAACTTGTTAGAAGCATGACGGGTGTTTCATTGACGACATGGCGAACAGTGCAGATCCTGATCAGACTGTGCGGATGCACAGGCTGATCTGGATCTACACTGGTCGCAATTGTTTTGTCAACTTTAGACTTTATTTATGAAAAATATTGGAAATTGTGTAAACGTATTTAATGAAATTACGCAGATGTCCGAAATCATATGGCGTGTTTCATATAAGTACATGTATACACTTACTGCATCTGATTTCGTGATTAGTTCCGATTGTTTTACCTTTTGTCTGTTGCTGTATTTCAATGGCGTTCATCTTGGATTTGACCTAGTTTCATGTATTTCCTCAAGATAGATTTTGGTAAACATTTCTTTCTTCAATAACTAAAATGAAAGACTTGAAAACAGTTGAGACACCAACTTTGCAAGGCGGCGCGAGACGGACGAAATGGGTGCTTACAATCAAATGAATACTACTAACTGCAATAAACGTATGCATCTTTTGCGCATTTTGTATTAATGTATAGTTGTATACTGCTAAATAACGCAGCTCTGGTATTACCGCCCGTATCGCATCGCCGTGTTTCACATTGACAACACAATCATGTGAATTTCTCATGAGGCAATTATTTGACAAAGGCTGAATACATTTTCGAAATTCACTGATCAATAAGAGTATGAAGGGTGGAAATATCAGAGGAACTAGCACGAATGTTGAATTAATATGATATTCATTAAACTAGTTTACTGATTTCATAAGAAACGATGCTATGCTAAGACAAGTTTTGTATGCAATCAGTCAACGAGTTTAACCCTTTGAACCCGAAAGCCCGCTATATCGGTTTATGCAAACAGTGCAGATCCAGATGAGCCGGCTCGTAACGAGCCGTCTCATCAGGATCTGCACTGTTTGAAAGTAATTTTCATATTTTTGAGAAAAACAAATACCACCTTTTTATAAATGGAATAGTCTGAAAATCATTTTGTTGCAAAACGAACAAAACGAGCAAAACCAACATATCGCAGCCCATTCAGTTACTTAGGGGTGAAAGGGTTAATAAATATTATAATCTCTTTATTGCATAAGCACATCATTAATTACACCCGTGTATTACACGTTTTAATGCATTGTGTTAAAGGTACATGCCCAATCAGTAGGCACAAATTGCTCTTTATGGGAATTAAATAAGTGTTTAAATGTGTCACTATTTCACCAGTTCTAAAATTTACGAGTGGCCGCTATAGATATAATCATTTAGTAATATTAATTTACTGGTAGTGACTCGCGGTGGTATCAGGCTATTTTCATATGCAAATGAGGCATTATATTTTTTAAGGAAACACGGTTATCGCCCCTGATATCAGTGTGGAAATTTATGTCTTAAATAAAATGTATAATAATACCAATCAATACGGGGTAATAGTGAATGAATGTTTGTTTTGCCAGAAAATGTCTCAGATGATGTTACTAGCCCTGATATCACTAGGGGGCAGTATCACCTATCTGACGAGATTTCGTGTTATTTATCTCGTCCAATTTATCTCGTTTTGACGCACACTTATGTACATAGAAGATACGTATTACATGCGTGGTGAATTAATATGGTGCTTATTAAACGAGTTTACTGATTTCATAAGAAACGAGGCTATGCCCAGTTTGTTATGCAATCAGTCAACGAGTTTAATAAATATCATATTAAGTCATCACTAATGTTAGATTATATTTATTGCATAAGTACATAGTCATCCGTTAAAGCTGTACTGGTCACCAAACATGTTGTAACGAGTTAATTAGTATAATTATTAAGTTGATAACAATTTCCGGAATATATGGGATGCGGAATTATATTGTTCCGCCTGTACTGTGACTTTTTTGTCGACTTAATCATTTACTGGATCATTTACGGAACACATGGTGTTTTTTGGCATGACAATTCTGAGTTGTCCGAATGTACAAAATCACATGGCGTAAGTTGAATTGTCGGTATAACGGCACGCGACATCGTATGCAACCTACGGCTGTGGATTTTAATTTATGACACCCAGGGGCAGGATTATACACATACATGTAGATATCTAAAATGGGTGGAACATGTGAAAATCAACACATTATCCATATGATACGTGCCTGTTCTATTAAGTTGTATGTATTGCCTTAAATCAACTGTTTCTCATACATATACATTATTACAGGATTTACTGATGCTATAAATATATGTGTGTAACTACATAGTTATTACTGCTTACCTCGCAAAGAAGACAATCATGGACGCGTTTCATTAAACTTCGTACGACTAAATTGTTCGTAAGTGCAAATTTAGTATCGTCTGTAAATTTCAATTGATGGATTTACCTTTATTGAGCATAGGCTGCACATGCAGCCTATGCTCAATAAATGTAAATCCAATAATTATTTACAAGAAAACAGTGTTAATGTGGAATTTACAGACTATCACAGTTTTGCACTTACGAAAAGTTTAGTCGTACGAAGTTTAGTGAAACGGCCCCCTGTTTCGAAGTTTCTCCTACATCCCCCGCATGGAAACCGCGCTTTCATAGAGCGACCCTTTGCCATTATCCTGTTTGATGTTAATCTAACACTTTTTTAATGTTACACAAGTCCGTACACGTACGAAATGTAACAATAATGTATATGTTTAAACACAATCAAATCTTAATTCTGAGAATATATACAATGCAGTATATACGAGATTTACTGTATGCATATAAAAATAACAAGGCCATTATATACCTAATTCATAATTAAGTTATCAATTGAGTTATCAATTTGATTGGATTATATTTTGTCTATTAAAGACGATACATAATTGACCGACTGTCGTCTTCAGAATATGTGAAACACATTGTCATCTAACCAAATAACAACATATAAACGCCACACCTGAACTGGAATAATAGCAACTCATATATAACGATAAGCCGCGAAACTACAGTAGCTGGGCCCGAAAACATATTACATCATACTTGGCATACCCCAATATCGATTATTCCCTGCCTGATATGTTCTGCCCACAGGTGACTGGAACACAACGCATGTCAGTATCATTTTTACTATAAGTGTAAGGTCAACAACGTAGTAAAACATGTGTATATTTCAAACCCGTTAAAATGACAGGAATCGGTAGGTTACTATGACAAGTTCCATGGAATATTTATAAACATACAACATCCAGTGTCACAGTGTTGTTTACCGGGTTAACAAATACAATGTTCATGTGATATAGCACTAGTTTTGTCACCCCGTTCTCTCCAGAAAATGTCGTCGAAATCGACGGCCCCTCGTTACAGCAAAACTCGCGTGACGTGACGTCATTTCCAGAAAGAGCCATTCGGAACGCGCTTCGCTGTTCCAGGGGAACATCGATTTCGACGACTTTTTGTGGGGACGATTATGTGGACAGATAGTGATGTGAAACAGACACAAAGTACTGTTTAACCTGCTAAATGACACCGTGATGCTGAACGATGTCTTTTTACAAATATTCATCATGAAATGCTATGGTAAGGTAACAATTTCTATCATTTTAACGGGTTTGAAAAGGTGTGTGTTTCACAGCGTTGCTGGCCTTTTTATTTATATTAGAAACTACTAAAAAAAAAAAAAATAGATATTATCGGTTCTGCCCTGACCAACCGTCAAATATCATCATTATATAGGATAACACTGTACGGCTGAATCTCCATATATCACATGCACTCACACTCAGCCTTTTTCACGGTCTTACATACCGGCTTCGTGCGATAGGAGAATGAACTAGCTAGGTTAAATTAACCGCCTCATTGCCTCCTTCATTTAATGCACATATTTCGACAGTATGGCAGATATTAGTAAATTCGGAAACAAACGGGCCTGCCATTTTTGGGCTCAAATGCCCGGGTTTGGAAGGTCCTCGAGCCAATTCCTACCCTTAAATATAAGATGAAAAACAAATCTCATAATGTACATGTCATCATCATCATGTACAGTTCTTTTTGGCTATACGCTGTTTATTTGCCATCTGAAATTCTTATTGGCCCACACAAATCATATGATTATAAAATATATCTGCGCAAAACAAAGACTCCACTACCTCAATAAAATATCCCCATTATCCATATATATATACGCCATATTATCGCCATAATTTCCACATATTTGATATATCATTATTATTCCACCATTACGACCATTACCGAATTTCCACCATTATCCACCATGATATATACGCCACTATTATTCACCATTACGCCCCAATTTCCACCATTATCCACCATGATATATACGCCACTATTATTCACCATTACGCCCCAATTTCCACCATTATCCACCAAGATATATACGCCACTATTATTCACCATTACGCCCCAATTTCCACCATTATCCACCATGATATATACGCCACCATACTATTATCACCATTACGCCCCAATTTCCACCATTATCCACCATGATAATATACGCCACTATTATCACCATTCGCCAGATATATCGCCACTATTATCCACATCGCCCAAATTTCCATTATCCAACAATATATTCAAAAAGAACGTTATTCTTTTCCTTATCACCAGTTTATATGTTGCTACAGCTATATCCATATGTGGAAGATAATACAATTATGTTGGCTCCCAGTATTAAAAATAGCATTATAAGATAAAATATATACTGTTATTCAACATTAAATATGCAAACAGAACGTTCAACCACAGGCGATTGAACACCCACCCACATAGCCCCTTAGATAAATAAATCTGGTCCGACTAGTACGTATATAGAATATACAGTTATAATAGTATGGGTGGGTGGGGGGGGGGGGGGGGGGGGGCTGGGGGGGGGGGGGGGGGTTTGTAGTATCGTACTATCGTCATCGTAGTATCATACTATCGTCATCGTGGTATCGCCTTCCGGATGGACACGCGCATGCGCATTGTTTGTCTGCGAAAATGGCGGCACGCCTTAATCAAGTGGGGATCACGTGGTTTCCGAAATGCACGACGTCATGTTTTGTAGATGTGTTTACAGTAGATTCTTTGTGAAATTTATAAGTTATTGTAAAGAACTTTCAGAGCACACATAAAACACATATTCCATCGTATTTGGTGCGCTACATATCATCAATATCCGCCAGATGTTAGGAAGATTTTAATGAAAATCGACTGTAAAAATGACGTCACAGATTAAGTCACGTCGGAAAATCGGGTTCGGAAATCACGTGATCACACACCTTGTTAATAGCGCAAACAAGAATTTCGGCGCAAACGGCGTAAACAAGATAAATTGTTCATGAATTAAATCAATTTAATGATGATTATAATTTATTATGTATCAAAATACCGGCGAATTACCTCGTCATGATTATTATATGGGCCGCGCCATACGAAAACCGGGCTTAATGACAACGTCATGAAAAGCGGTAAACGAAGTCGGAAAAACGACGTTTGCAGCATCGCTGTACAATTTCACATTTTGCCCTCCCATTTACGTTTACTGGTGTTAATTAACATTAAGTGTGAACAGAAAACGGAAAATTATAACTTACTGAAACTTTCACTAATATGAGACGCGAGGCCTTGCACCTAGTACACATATTATGACGTCATAACTTGACGTCACGTACTTGTGACGTCACTGAACGTGAATTAATGTTTGACGTTATGGCCATGGTGTCTTGATAAAATATTATACTTGCACGAGTTCCTCGCAGCATCAATGACTTAGAAATGCTTCAGGCGCTGTGTATTGTCGCCTAACTGTCGTTCTTTGACATTGTAGCTCTTTTTCGTCGGTTATCCTTATGCATTCAAAATTGTGAACGCATAATTTAACTGGCTACATATCAGCGAAGTCTTCGCTTACACTGCACCTTGAATCCTAAATAATAATCTTAAATATGAACAACCTAGTGTATGCCAACGGTATTACCATCTATTATCTTGGAAAATTGAGACACTTTTGAACAATTCAATCCAGTACTTAGCGAATGATATGCCATTTAATGCCACTAATTTTATCATAAACGTAGGTAGACACGCAGCTATATAATGACATAATTATCCAGGGTTTGTATTGAATTTGGCAAAACAAATGCATCAAAATCTCTCTAATAGATTCAGAATCAGTGATTTCAATGCAGCTCCTTCATTGTTTGTGTATAAGCAATACATAATGCACAAAACACACAGTGAGGTCGGTGGAGTTTTCGAAAAGTCTTGACATTAATTGGAAATTTGATGGTCATAAACTTGCTTTTCGCACGATTTGTAGTATCAAATCATCAGCGTATCACTTGACTGCATAATAATGTATGTCTGAATCAGGCGATGGTAATCAGGCGATCCTCAAGGAAGACACACGGTGACAAGTATAAGGTATCACGCTAGCAAATCTGCCCGACGTCGTGTTTTGTTACAAAGTTAATGTTATAAGAGTCTACTTCCTACTTTAAAATATGTCGTCGCATACGAAATGTTAAATTATGTCGCTATTATTCCCCAAAATTATTTCAGACAGCAGCAAACAACAGGGAAACGCCAACACTCTGCCTTATTTGAAAAGTATTCATACGGAATTACGCTACTTGGGCCGCAATCCAAAACATGACATTACATTAATAGCAACTGCAATAAACATTATTTTCATAGTTTGTCTTGGCCTAATGGGAAACACTTGCAAAGGCTACGAGATATCCAAATTTGGTTGACATGCGATAAAAGATGACAAATTTATAGGACTTGTCCGGGTATTTTATCAACAATATCCCTTGCATATATACGCCGTTGATAAAAACGTCGTAATTTCAACGTCATTGATCTAAAACGTCCTATAAGTTTTTACCACGCGTCATAAAAATACTTCTAAAATGAAAAATAATTGGGATACATTGATAATTGTGGCGGCATATGGTTTTTTAAAGATGTACAATTCAGAATACGCGAAAAAGTAAAAAATGAACTTGTTGTCATTAAGCCCGGTTTTCGCATGGCGCGGCTCAATTATGTATCAAAATACCGGCGAATTACCTCGTCATCTATTGTTTTGATGCGAATGCGCATGTCCATCCGGAAGGCAATACTACGATGACGATAGTACGATACTACGATGACGATAGTACGATAGCACGATGACCGTGACGATAGTACGATACTACTATACACATTGTTCTATTAAGGCCATGGTAATATCGCTATCGGGTCGATACTACGAGATCACGACAGTACGGTGACGATAGTACGATAATACGATGCCGATAGTGCGATATAATATCGTAGTATCGTCATCGTACTATCGTGGTATCGCGTTATCGTCATCGTGGTATCGTACTATCGCCATCGTGGCATCGTAGTATCGTCATCGTAGTATATTACTATCGTACTATCGTCATGGTAGCATCGTACTATCGTCATCGTACTATCGTAGTATCGACCCGATAGCGATATTACAATGGCCTTAACGGAACACCGTAACAATCAGTTGGCTTCCGGTAATACACTAACTTATAATCCCAATTTGTGGCACGTATTGTAGAAAAAGTTTACGATGTGAAAACGCGAATTCGCAAAGCATCGTCTACAGTGACATACATTTATGACAAATAAGGTGAATCGTTATGACATTTCTGAATGAATACAATTTTCGTAATTTTATATTCCTACGCTAAATCATCTTATAATTTGCAAAAAAACGCGGAAGTCATTTCTTTTGTTATCTGTCAAGGAAGTTATTTGAAATACATATACAGACTGTATACCTTTATGAAATAACATTGATATATGTGTTAGCTGTGACTATATTATCTATATTAACTAATAACTTGTGATGAAGGAGTATAACGTCATTATTACGAATGCTTAATGTAAGTGACTGTGGCATTGGAGAATTATCTGTACTTTATATGTAAAGAAATGTAATTTTAAATTATATGCGCACCCCATGTTATATGTTATACTAAAATACAAGTGAGTGATCTAGTTGGTGAACATTTACAAGAAGAGTGATGAAATATACTACAAGTGTTTCAACGTCGGCCTGAAGGCTTAGAGGATTGTTTATTATTTCAAATACATGTACACAGATATTCAAACATATTTACACGACTGAGATAGGTTAACCATTTGTATCGTATATGCAATTACATCATGTACATGATAGCCAAATATACACTTCTCCATTTCTAAAATTAGTGAAGGTCAATGGAGAAACCGTATTTACTCCGATAAGCAGGTATATACTCGAATATAAGGCATAGGACCGTGTGCTAATTTTCTTTGAAATTCAAAAATTAAATTGCATGTGTATGGTACATGTAACTGATGCTGTGTATAAAACCACATCATGCCAAGTAGTAAATTTGGGTTTTGGTAAATAAGTACTGGACAGGAAACCCCTCCACTCATATGTAACTTGCGGAAAATTGCGGCTAGATTTTGAAGACAACTTACATGCAACGAGACCTTAACAAGCAACACTATTTTCCGTAAATGGCGTCAAACGTTAACGAAATAATCAGAGTGTATGCGGAATTATATACCAGTGAGTGCGTCGCAATTAACAGTTTGGAACATAGGCATACATAATTCGCATAAACATGGCGTGTGACGGTGACTCGCTTGACACTACTTCTCTCATCAAATTGAAGGACACATTAAACTGTCCCGTTTGTCTGGAGGTGTATACGACGCCCAGAGTTCTGGTATGTTTACACACGTTTTGTGAAGACTGTATTCAAGTACATATAGTTAAATTGACCGAAAATAGCGGTGTAAGTGACCAGATATGCTGTCCAGTATGTAGAGTGTTTACTCCGCCGCCTGATCGCAAGAAACGTCCTTTCGAGTGGGCAAATCTGCTGCCAATGAACTATGCGATTTTGCCATTTCTGGAAACGATCAACACGAACCAAACCCCGGAGCGATATTGTGATTCATGCCGCGATGGAAATAAAAGCGTACCTGCGGTAAAATTCTGTTCCGATTGTCAACAATGCATATGTGAAGACTGTTTAGACTGTCATAAACAATACAGACGGTTACAAAGTCATTCAATGTCTGAACTTGTCGGGCTCTCAACATATATAAACGCCCAGAGACCGGTTGTGAACGTGGACGTTTGTGAACTACACCCAGATGAAGCAATAAAGTACTTCTGTGAAGACCATAATATGCTGCTATGTAGCAGCTGTGTCATAGTTAGCCACAGGCCGTGCCGAAGTGTAACTGGTATTAATGAAATGGGAGAAACTTTGAAACAAGGCAGTGATTTTCAGCGCCTTCAAACTGAATTGAAAGGAGTTGGACCCATATTTAAAGAAATAACAAACGCTATTAATGTTAACATGGCTGAAATTGAAGCGGAAGCAAATCGACTTCCAACTCGTGTAACGCAGTTACAGACAAAAGCGATCGCAGTTTTTGAAGGTTTGTATTCGAAAGTGGTAGCGCAGTGTGACAATTTAAAGAAAGAACATACTTTGAAACTGTCTGATGAAGTATTCAATTCAGAGAGTGCAGCGGCTGCGATTAAAAGCTCCTTGATCATGCTAGATGACGTGAAAGAAAACGGATCGAATTCCCAGTTATTTATCACTGTCCATAAAACTGAGAAACAAATGACTAACTATACAGAAACACTTGATAAGTTAATATCTAATGTTACCTTTGCACATTTGGAACTGCAGCTTGACAAAGAACTTCAGCTCGTTGTAGGTAAATCGAGGCACACAGTAAATGTTGAAGCATCTCCGTTTACTCCAGCAGCGATGAAAACTATTACCAGAGACAGGTCAACACACAGCGGCCGAGGAACTGCAGTTGTCAAGCTGCACAAGGAATTGACACGTATTGAGGCAACGCATGCACAAGACGATAATAAGTTAACACCTAACGCTACCCTTCCACATTTGGAACCCCAGCTCAACAAGGGAAATGAGCACGTTGTGGAAAAATCCAGTCACACAGTAAATGTTGAAGCATCTCCAATTACTCCAGCCGTGAAGACACCTATTTCCAGTGACAAGCCAACACACAAAGACCGAGGAACAGAAGTTATCAAGCCGCACCCAGATAATACAGTACATGGTGATAGTCAAGCTAGTCATCGTAATATGGAATCCACCGAGGAATTGACAGGTACTGAGGCAACGCATGCACAAGACGATAATAAGTTAAAACATAACGCCACCCTTCCACATTTGGAACCTCAGCTCAACAAGGGAAATGAGCAAGTAAATGTTGGAGCATCTCCAATTACTCCAGTCGTGAACACACCTATTCCCAGTGACAAGCCAACAAAAAGAGACCGAAAATTTGAGGATTTCAAGCTGCGCAATGATCGTAATGCTGGAGCATCTCCACCATCACCGAAGAAGAAGACGGATGGTGCACTATTTGAAACTGTCTGATGACTATCCAATTCAGAGAGTGCAGCGGCTGCTATTAAAAGCTCTTTGTCATGCTGTACAGTACTGTCATTTCGGCTGATGCTGTATGGAGAAAATGGATAGAATATCCAGTTATTTATCAATGTCCATAAAACTTAGAAACAATTGACTAACTATACAGAAATACTTGATAAGGTAATATCTAATGTTACCTTTGCACATTTGGAACTGAAGCTCGACAAAGAACTTCAGCTCGCTGTGGATAAATCGAGTCACACATTAAATGTTGAAACAGCAGCGATGGAAACTATTACTAGAGACAGGCCAACACACACCGACCGAGGAACTGCAGTTGTCAAGCAGTACACAGATAGTATAGTAATGTGATGATTGTCAAGCTACAGTATTAGAAGAAGAATTGGCCATTGAGTCAATGAACGATGATCAAATTTCAATAATGTTTAGTTTATTCAGAAAATTGTAAGCCACAGGTAACAAGTATTCATACATGTAAACAAAATATGTCAATGTAGTAAGTGTAGTAAATGGCATGTACTTGTATATAATAATGGATAGATATTGCACTCAACTTCGATGATAATACTTGAGTATAATAGACATATGTACTATTAGTATCACCTTGAAATATATGTAATCACACAAGAACAACACAAAAAAAACAACAACACAAAAGAAAATATTATATATATTATATAAAAGTATGTAATTCAAAAGTGGTTTTGACCACAGTAGCCCCAGAATAAACCGCATATAATCCCTGTCTATCGTCGTCATACACTATCCAACTCAAGCACATATAATAATCGTTATTTTCGTATGTGTGTATACCATGCCTATGGCCTTTTGATACTAATGCCGTTCCGTGGTTCCACTGATTGCAAGAGGACTCGAACATTTCTCACGCTACATATAGTCCAACATATAAACATAGGACACGTTATAATACCAATGATTCAGCGAAGTCAGTGACCAATGTTTATTCTGTGCCATATCTGCTATTTAGTTTACAAAATATGTATATGTGTTTGTATTATTATTCAATCAGGGACCATACGTATTCTTCGTCCCAGATTTAACTAACACAATGCTACACACAATATATGTCATGACAAGGGGGAGGAGATTAACGAAAATATAAATGTTCGTTTCGTATTTGAAATGCTAAATGCATGTGTATATCGAGATTTCGTTCAATGTTCGTAATTTCTGCTATAAACAGCTCAATGGGCTGTTGCGTTTACTGGGGTTCACAATACATTTCATCTGTTTAAAGTGCGTGGAGTTCGAAGACACAGAACATCGCATACTGTGTCACTTTTACATGGCAAACCACACAACACATACCACATATATCTACTACTGTAGTATGCTGTTATTTATCAAATCCAGTGACATATAAGCAGTTACCTAGTGTAGTGTCACGGGTGTCTATTCCCATTCTATGCGAGTAAATATGGCTTTACCTATGGGTAACGTGTACACTAACAATAGGCTGTGGATCAGATTGAAAAGTTTACACGTTGAAATTTATTTTGCGATTGATGGGATAATTGTTCATATATCTCGTAGTTGGTATAGTTTACTGGCATACTATTTATAGCGCGCTGTTGTCATATCTGTCTATGATGTATTGCACCAAATTTGATTAGGCTTACTGTCATAGTATTTGCTGTATGTTCCAAACGCCGCTCGAAGTGGTGAAGCTTGTACATACAGATGGCGGAGATGGCAACTCAATGTACCACGTAGTATACAGTAACAATACAATATTCGCATATCTTATATTGATATATCACATTACTCTTATGAAGCAATTATCATCTTTCTATGACCTAATTCCTTAATATGTGACGCTTCGTTGCGTTTGTTTGTGTGTTCAGCTATATCATATTATAAATGCTTCCAGAGAAAAAAACATAACAAATGAACGCATGAATTTCTGAATGATAGTATACTGAAGGAAATAGTAATACTAATGATAAAAAAAATTTAAGAAAAATTACAATATGTTCTTTGTAGAATTACAAGTGCCCGCTAAACAGATATAATCATTTGGTAATATCTATTTTACTGATAGTGACTCACGGTGGTATCATGCTATTTTCATATGCAAATGAGGCATGATATTTTTTAATTATGCATACTAATTAAATGCGTCACTTGAAAATATAATATTTTCGACAGATTATAAAGTAGGATCATTGCACATAAAACAGAAAAATACAGAGAATAAATAGTAATGTACGTTTAAGGAAAAATTTAAGGAAACACGGTTATCGCCCCTGATATCAGTGTGGAAATTTACGTCCGATATAAAATGTATAATAATGCTCGGAAACAGTAGGAATTCTTCGACGAGCCTCGGAATTCCAACGCAATTCATTTTACAGTGAAACCTCTCTAAACCGGACACCCTGGGAGTTCCCAGGGTGTCCGGTTTAGAGAGGTTCCACTGTAAATTAGACATAGGAAAATGTCAATACATGCGGGTGTGTTTTTCGAACATGAACAGGCATTATCATCAGGCACAGATGGCAATGAAACGCATACAATTAAGGATACAGAGACTACCTGCACGTCCGGTTTAGTAAGGTTCTACTGTATTGTCTGACAAGTTTGATATGTGACTATGACTCGCAAAATGTGGCTTATGGCATTTATGACCAGTCTAGCTCAGACAGTGTGGATGCACATGCTGGTCTGTATTTACACCGGTCGCAAAACCCATAATCCCCATTTCTCCAGTCACAGCCACATAGTTGCAATATTGTCAATTAATGCAACTGTTTACGTTTAACTAGCCCATTTCTGTCAGAGTGAGTCACGTTTAATTCTTTTATTATAGTGGCATGTGTTAAATGTAACATACACGTTTATATTTGAATTCACCAGGGGGCCGTTTCACTAAACTTCGTACGACTAAAATGTTCGTAAGTGCCAAATTATGATTACAAATGTTTTCTTGTAAACAAATATTGGATAAACATTTATTGATCATAGGCTGCATATGGGCCTATATGTCACTGTCAAATGGTCAGTTAACTGCGAGTATGCTACTGTAGTCAGGCGCATGATGGAAGTTTGTCCATACTGATCGCACAGACCATAATCCCCATATCTACCGACACATATGAGACACGTCATGTTAATGTGTACATAAGAAAGAACATGTGCAATTTTTCTATGAAATATATTTACAGAAACTGCGATATTTTCTGTAAATCATGTCGAAAGATGACGAAATTTTCGCATCGAATTCCGCATTTGCTATGAACATTTCGTAAACTGTCAGCATCATTTGCGGAAGATATCGTAAAGTTTGTAAATATTTTTCATGAGATATCGCACATGTTCTTAGGTACAAACTTACATGGCGTGTCTCACGTGGTCATGGTGTCTCACACATTTGGATATGATTCAAAAACTTGTTTCCTTTCCCTTTTATATATTGTCTACGGGACATTAGTCAATGTATTAGAACTAGGTCAAGATACATAGTGCAATTTAACAGTCCGCTTAAAGCTACTTTTTCTCAGATATTTCAGAAAATAAATATGTGTTTGTTATTGGAGGAATGGGGCTTTCGGGCTTTGCGACCAGTGTAGATCCAGATCAGCCTGTGCATCCGCACAGTCTGATCAGGATCTGCACTGTTCGCCATGTCATCAATGAAACAGCTGTCATGCTTCTAACAAGCAATATAGATCAGGCGACAGGAGTGTGCTATTTTATCAGGAGCTACACTGGTCACAAATTCCATAAGCCCCATTTCTTCAGTCACCGCCACATATATTCAATATGTGTTTGTTCGCTATTTGGTAAATTAGTTCCACTCTGGCTGTTACAGGAAGCACAATTCGTGAAACATAACACCTTTTTGATTGTGAGATATTTCTGTGGCACTTATGGGATTTGTGACCAGAGTAGCTCCTGATCGAATAGCGATCTGTATTGCTTGTTACGGTCGAGACGGTTCAAATGGTGGTCGCGACATATACTTCTGAGCGCATAGAAAGAAAATATTCAGGATTTTCCGTAAACATAATGGCGTATCCTCAGTATGAATAGGGTTAAGTTATGTTCAGCTGTCACATTTTGCGCACATCTGACACCCAGTTCCTTTAATGCTATCTAATTACTTGCCGTAATTAATGGTTAATGGTTTAGTTAGTCGTTAGTACGCCTATAGTGGATTATACAATTTGATTGATGTTTATTGAGACAAGCCATATGATTTTGTACCTAAGATGTGTAAATAAATACGATATTTTCCGTAAATGAGGACGACAGTTGACAACATGTTCAGAGCAAATGCGGAATAAAAGTATACTGCTATGCACAATATATGCATCGCCCCATTACATGTGGAATAGAATTCCGAATAAGCTATGACACTTTCATCAACTTTCGGCGTCATTTACCAAAAGATATATATCACAGTTTCTGCAAATAGTTTTCATGAAAAATCGCACGTTTTCTTAGGTACAAAATCACATAGCTGGTATCTATTGTTGTAATAATGTTTGACATGTTGGACAGTGCTATTGGAATGTGGTACGAAATTGAACTCGCAAACTACAGGTATGTTATACAGAGATATGTTTTCATCAATTGTCAACAGTGTATTTATTACATATATCTTGGCGGCCATTTTGGATTCTGGGTTGCCTAGAACGGTAAAATGTTACCATACGTTGGTTGAATTCATGTTATTCATGCACATATGAGAAACGCCATGTGATTTTGTACCTACGGACGTAAATGGCGTAAAAAGTTGACAACATTTTCAGAGTACATGCGGCCGCATGTACTCTGAAAATTTTGTCAACTTTTGACTTTATTTATGAAAAATATTGTAAATTTTGTAAACACATTTAATGAAATTACGCAGATGTCCGAAATCGTATGGTGTATTTCATATAATTATACACTTACTGCATCTGATTTCGTGATTAGTTCCGATTGTATGACCTTTTGTTTGTTGCTGTATTTCAATGGGGGTCATCTTGGATTTGACCTAGTTTCAAGTATTTCCTCAAGGTAGATAGATTTTGGTAAACATTTTTTTCTTCAATAACTATAATCAAAGACTTGAAAACAATTGAGAAACTAAATATTGAAAGGCGGCGCGAGACGGATGAAATGGGTGCTCACAATCAAATGAATACTACGAACTGCAATACAATTATGAATGTTTTGCGCATTGTTTTCAATGTATAGTTGTATACTGCTAAATAGCGTCGCAGTTCTGTAGCCGATTTCATCAACATTTCAAGGTATACTTTTCTAGCAAAGTATACTTTGAGGGACTAATCATTTATTTTTCCCGAAATGCATTATTTCATATAGAACTAACGACTGCATATATTTGATGATTAAAAGTATGCAGGCTTATTATACTGAATTTATTTCATTATCACAGCCAAAATGGCTGTGATAATGTAAAGTCAGTATAATACAAATTAATAAATTTATCCTAAAATTGAAAATTTCTCCCTCAAAGTATACTTTGCTAGAAAAGTATACTTAACAATGTTGGTGAAATAGGCTGCAGGTATTACTGCCCATATCATATCGCCGTGTTTCGCATGATGCAATTCTTTGACAATGGCGGAATACATGTTCGAAACTCACTGATCAATAATAGTATAAAGAGTGGAAATATCATAGGAACTACATGTAACACGAATGTTGAATTAATATGATATTCATTAAACGAATTTACTGATTTCATAAGAAACGATGGTATGCTAAGACAAGTTTCGTATGCAATCAGTCAACGAGTTTCATAAATATTGTATTATCTTTATTGCATAAGCACATAATCATACATTGCCACTGTACTGTGGCATTATCCACCCATTACCCACCATTACGCCCCATTCTCCTCATTATCTAAAACTTCAACCATTACGCCATTTAGTGACACCGGGTGCCGTCTTCAGTTTCTGTTTACACCGCGAGACAAAATTACAACCAACATCTACGGTGTTCCGTTAAGGCCATCGTGATATCGCTATCGGGTCGATACTACGATAATACAATAGATACTATTTGGTAAATTGGAAATTGGTTCCACCATGGCTGTTACTGGAAGCACAATTCGTGAAACATAACACCTTTTTGATTGTGAGATATCGCTGTGGTATTTGTGACCAGGGTAGCTCCTGATAGAATAGCACACTCATGTAGCCTGATTGCGATCTGTATTGCTTGTTATAAACATGTCGGGTGTTTCATTAATGGAATGGCGAACAGTGCAGATCCTGATCAGACTTACAGATTGAACTGAAACTATACTGGTCGCAAAATCCATAAGCCCTATTTCTCCCGTAATAGCCACATTAATGATAAGTATATATTACCTGTAGAAATAGGTTTCCGTCCAATAAGTAGTTTAATTAATGTGTATACATTTTAATTGGTAAATCATCGATTGCACAACGCGAACTTATTTTTCATAATTTGACCTAGTTTCATGTATTTCCTCAAGATAGATAGATTTTGGTAAACATTTGTTACCTTAATAACTAAAATCAAAGACTTGAAAACAGTTGAGAAACTAAATATTGCAAGGCGGTTCGAAACGGACGAAATGGGTGCTCACAATCAAATGAATACTACAATGTACTAACTGCAATAAAATTATGAATATTTTGCGCATTGTTTTCAATGTATAGTTGTATACTGCTAAATAGCGTCGCAGTTCTGAAGCCGATTTCCTCAACATTGCAAAGTATACTTTTCTAGCAAAGTAAAATTTGAGGGAGTAATCATTTATTTTTCCCGAAATGCATTATTTCATATAGAACTAACGACTGCATATATTTGATGATTAAAAGTATGCAGAATTATTATACTGAATGTATTACATTATCACAGCCAAATTGGCTGTGATAATGTAATAAATTCAGTATAATACAAATTAATAAATGATATTCATTAAATGAGTTTACTGATTTCATAAGAAACGATGCTATACTAAGACAAGTTTCGTATGCAATCAGTCAACGCGTTTAATAAATACTATATTCTCTTTATTGCATAAGCACATCATCATACATTGCCACTGTACTGATCACGTTTCGTATTTTCTGTAGCCTGCCCATTTGCATATTTATTACACCAGTGTATTACAAGTTTTAATGCATTGTTCTAAAGGTACATGCCCACCCAATAGGCACTCATTGCTCTTTATAGGAATTAAATAAGTGTATAAATATGTCACTGTTTCACCAGTTCTAAAATTTACGAGTGGCCGCTATAGATATATAGGAACACGGTTATCGCCCCTGATATCAGTGTGGAAAGTTACGTTCGATATAAAATGTATAATCATGCCAATCAATACGTGGGGTAATGGTGAATGGATGTTTGTTTTGCTATAAGGTATACTGAGACGACCGAGCTGCCACACGTTATCACGTTATGTGGATGGCAAAACTATTCCACTGTATAGTATACACTTACTTTTAGTGGTGTTGTTCTCTATTGTACATGTATCATGTTACTCACCAATGCTGACGGTGGGTAGTTTACCCATTCAGTAGAAAACACAATTACATTAAACAGTTCATGGACGAACGCATTATTTACATTGAGTGATTTATATAATATGTGGCTATGAGTGGGGAAATGGGGCTTGTGTTTTTTTTGCGAACGGTGTAGATCCAGATCAGCATGTGCATCTGCACAGTCTGATTAGGATCTGCACTGTTCGTCATCACATCAATCAAACACCCGTCATGCTTCAAACAAGAAATATAGATCTTTATCAGGATATATTTGATCAATAGCTACTCTGGTCACAAATCCCATAAACCCCATTGCTCCGCTCATGGCCACATATCAATGTGACCCGTCCAGGGAAAAGGTATCAGGGGGCCGTTTCACTAAACTTCGTACGATTAAAATCTTCGTAAGTGCAGAATTATGATAGTCTGTAAATTTCACATAACACTATTTTCTTGTAAACAATTATTGGATTTACATTTATTGAGCATAGGCTGCATATGCAGCCTATGCTCAATAAATGTAAATCCATAAATTGTAATTTACAGTTGATCTTAAATTTGCACTTACGAACATTTTAGTCGTAAGAAGTTTAGTGAAACGGGCCCCAGTTGGGTGGTGGCTTGACAATGCTTAATTCGAGCACTTGTTGTGAACACATCTGTCCGCGACCTGGCACGAGACATAATTTGCATAACTGAAATAAACACATGTTTGCTCATAGTGCAGGAACCATATTGTAATAAGTGGCCTATTTAGTGATTCCGTTTGCACATTAGTGTATATACCTAAAACCTATATAAGTTGGTAGAGGTGTATTCTGGGGATATGGAATGCCCGGTTTTAGTTGTGGATATGTGTGCATTACCAATTTATTGTCAATTATATAGGTCCGGGTGTCGATGCGATTTGCGACATTTTAAAAATCATTAAAATACACATATATACACTAATATATGCCACAGTAACGATTGTTTGGTATCATATTGACGGCAATCACCCACTGCATGCATCCCAGTGTATTAAATATCCCTATCTAAACTTTCCACTCTTCCACACAAATAAAACAACCAAAATCGCCCCAAAATTAATTTCGGTTTAGCTTCCGCGGACTCGTAATCATGTCCATAACTCCAAAAGTAGAACACAACACACAGAGCCAAGTTTGATATATCAAAATCATCTCCAACCATTAGCCTTGAATATAATAAACAGTCATACAATAACCATATGAAACGTACTCTCATACACCAATATATAAGGTCACCCCTTTATTTTCTCAGTACTGTGTAAAATCTAAGTTAAATACATCTTATTACATCAACACTGTTGTGATGTGCCATTGTTTATAGTGAACTCTGATGAAATTAAATTCAAACACAGGTGATATTTTTATTATTACCTACCTGCTAGATACGCCACTGTATAACCGTTTGTTGGAAGAATGCGTCATATTATACACAAATATTGAGAAAAAAAACATGGCGATGTTAAAAATGTATGCGCCAATAACTAATAATTTCGCATTTTCGCTGCTATTTCTGCTGGCTTGGTGATTTGATGGTCAATTAACCTGAACGCTTGTAGTCTAGAATCTGCCTACTCTATCTTAACTGATATAGTCATGGCATCTAACACAGAACAAGAGACAATCGAACCTGCAGTAGTCATACCTATAAAAAGGCGCAAAGTGGAGACCAATTGGTCGAAGTGCGTATTCTGCCAAGGTGCCGAAGCTTTGTCATGTGCCAGTCAGCAAGGCATTACATGATTATTTGCATCGTTTGCTGATAGAGCTAAGAACGAAACAACTGAAATTCTGACAAGACTAGAGCCAGATATCACAACACCTGAACATTTAACTGAAAAGCATCCCAAGTGGCATAAAAGTTGTTATGCAACCTTCACAAACCAAACAAATATCGACTTTGTGAAGAAACGTCATACGGAAAACACTGCTGCTCTCGCTGTGACTGAAGCGAGTACCAGTACACGGCCATTGACACGCACAATAATACCAAAGGTAGATTGGAAGCAATGCATTTATTGTCAGATCCGTAAGCGCGAAAAAGTCCACCAAGTTCAGTCAGATGAAGTGGAAGCACGAATTCGCCACCATTCACAGTTTGACTATACTCTGAAGTGCAAAATAGGTGAAAACGATCTTATATCATATGAAGCACACTACCATTCGTCTTGCAAACACAAAGCAGACAAACTGGACCGGTATGTTAATCCTGATGAAACCAACGCGATTGGATCGGACCCTTCATTAGATCACCTTATACAAATACTAGACAATGGATTTCAAAGAGGTCATATCTATAGCATGGACATTGTGACTGATAAATATAATTCGTTCAGGGCTCTTTGCGAGGTTCCCAATCCAACTTGCCGAACACGTGTATTGAAGCAAAAACTGCAGAAACACTATGGCGACAGAATTATGTTCCGGAAACAAAGACAAGCTAACCAGCCACTACTTCTAATTCCTGCCAATACAACCACCGAAGATGCCATTGACATGCTGATGAAAAAATGCACAGGATCCCACAGATCACTGTCAGCCCGAGGAAATTGGTCATGAATCATATTTTCTGAAATGTCTGCACACAGTTGCAACAAAACTCAAGGCAGACATGAAAGCCTGTACAGGACACCAAGGCTACGATAACTTGACCCAAGATGCAGCGGAGCAGTGCATACCTACCAGTGTTTACCTACTCATCAAATGGATTATGCAAGATGATATCGATCCAACTGAAACATCAGGGCAACGTACTGGTCCTGCAGTACATGACCGAATCTTGAATGTTGGCCAGGACATTGTATATAACGTGTCTATGGGTAGAAAGAACACACCAAAACATATAGGAACAGGATTGTTTGTACACCACATGACAAGATCTAAACAGTTGATTGAATATCTGCACGATGCTGGGAACAGCATAAGTTACCCTACTATCAACCGAATAGATTCATCAATTGCTCAAGCACAGTTGTCACGGTTTGAGAAAAACGACAACAAGTTCATCCCACAGAATTTAGTTCCTGGAAAATTCATACATTTTGCTGCTGATAACTTCGATATGCAGGAAGAGACTCTGGATGGAAAGGGCACTCTTCATGTCACACAGATGGCTGTATTCCAGCGAGGCCCACATAATGACATAAACCGTGCTGACACAACTATCGGCAGAAGCACAACTCTCGGCAGTGTCCCTCCAGAGTTCCATCACATCACACCTGCTGAAGCTCCTCCCAAGCATGTCCCCCCACACTTCACACAACCTGTGACTACAGAGAGCTTGGAATGTCCATCTTCCCGGGCAGCCGACTGCAAACTGAATGACCTTGCCTGGGTACTTAGTAGAATGGAGTCATGCGAGACTCAGAACATTCCAGCATGGACTGGCTTCAACCAGTTATTAGCACTATCCACTGAAGAGGTGACCACAGTGGGATCATTCCAGCGCCTGCTCACGAACTCGATACAGTGATGACGTTCCTACTGAGAAGCAAGGCAATCACCACGAAGCATGGCCAAACAACAACCGTCATCACATTGGACCAGGCGCTGTATCACAAGGCCAAGGAATTGGTATGGCTCCATCCAGTGAAGTTGTGTAATGTTCTTGTCCTGCTTGGCGACTTCCATACTGCAATGAACTATCTCGGTGTTATTGGATCTCACTTTGCCCAATCTGGTCTCACCGACATCTGGATTGAATCCGGAGTGTACAGCGAATGTGTCGCACAGAAAATCCTGCAAGGCAAATCTTGGAACCGTGCTGTCCGTGCCCATAAGCTAACAATGGAAGCCGTGTGGAGAACACTATACAAGATTTTTAGAACTTGGCACAATAACAAAGAGAAGCACAGCATCGAAGACCTCAAACAGTACACAACTTCAGTGGCAACCCACTTCGGAGAAAAGGACAAGGAACAAAAACTAGAAGCATTGAGAAACCTTGTCGGCCATGTTGATGGATTGGTCAATGATCTGGATGAGTTCTTCGAAGAGAATGCTGAAAATTCTACACTGATATTCTGGAAGCAGTACATTGACATGGTGGAGACTCTACTCATATTCATCCGAGCAGACCGAGAAGGTGACTGGACTCTTCATCTTTCGGCATTCAAAGACATGCTGTCCCTTATGGTGATCTACGATCATACCAACTACTCAAGATGGGGTGTCATCTACCTGCTGGATATGCTACAGCTTGAGCAGACATCACCCAGTGTGTTTAAGGAATTCATGGCCGGAAACTTTGTGGTAAAATAATCCAATGGATCGTTCAACCAAGTCGCCACTAACCAGGCGCTCGAGCACATCAACAAGCAGTGCAAAGTGGCTGGAGGTCTTGTAGGCTTAACAAGGATCCAGAGCGCTATGAATAGATGGATGATTACCTTCAGTGACCGAGCGCGGCTGTCCAATGACATTAAACAGATGGTGCGATCAAAATCTAGTACATGTAGCTCCAAATCCCATGGTGATACTGGTACCCAGAGAATGAAGCGAGATGAGGCTGATGTACGTAAGCTTGACGAGCAAATTCAGCGGTTCAATCCATTCAATCGTCAAGGAGAGGAACTTGTCTGCATTTCAACTAATGACGTAGCTCGGGATGATATCAGGCAGGATTTACTCACAGCTCCAACACGTGGCAAAGAACTGCTCACTGACTTCGTGGCGACACGATTGCTCCCAAATGCGCCTGAAACTCTTCATGATGCGATCAGCAAAAATAAGTCAAAGACGTTTGCCAATCTGAATTCTGTGAATGTACTTACTCCTGCTGGAAAAAGTAAAACAATCAGAGCCGATCGAGATCTGTTTCGCAGATTACTGAGTGCAGCAAGCAGTGGTCGCAACATAGATCTGACAGGTTTGTTACAGCACGAGCTGTCCCCAGTTCCACTGTCCATTGCAACATCGGATCAGGCATTACGACCCACAGAAAAAGCAGTTCTCTATCATTTGCTGTGCGACGAATACACGAAGGACACTCTTCCAGAAACAGACGAAAGGACATGTGTGGTTGTTGATGGTATGGCGACTGTCCAAGCATTGGGAAAGCCTTCTGGTGCGTCCACTTTCGGTGATTTAGCCGATAGGTTTTGTGATAGAGTCTTCTGCCACTTGAACGGCTCTCAGACACGATTGGACGTCATCTTCGATGACTATCGGAAAACGTCTATCAAGGGCCAGAACAGGGTTCACAGAACGACGAAACGACGAAAGATACGTCGAATCATAGACGGGCGTGATGTGCCACTACCTTCTGTCTGGCTGTCCTTCATATCAATGGAAGAGAACAAAGTGAACCTTATTCATTTCTTGCGGGATCAACTGCTACTGAAGGCACACAACATACCATCACATCACGAAGTTGTAGTGTCAGGGGGAGATGAATTCCCTGCAGCCTCTTCTACTGGACGCAATGTGGAACATCTAAACTCTACCCACGAAGAAGCTGACACCAAAATCGTTCTACATGCTGCAGATGCTAATGCACAGAACTTTCACAGAGTGGTTGTCTGTGCCAGAGACACAGACATCCTCCTGCTCCTACTGTACCATGATACTGCACAAGAAGTCTTGATGAGTAGTGGTACAGCCAAAGCGAAGCAGTTCATCCCTGTGAGTACTGTGCGTTCAAGCTTAGAGCCAGAAGTTGTCACCAATATTCTGGGGTTTCATGCTCTAACGGGATCAGACTCCACCAGTCAGTTTTCTGGTCATGGCAAGCGTACTGCCTGGAACACTTACATAAAGTACCCTCAGCTACTCAAGATCTTGGGCGTCATCTTGGCCTGGACACAACAAATATCGAGATCTTTGTCATAAAGATGTATAGTCCCACAGCAACAACTTATTCTATCAATTGCCTTCGTGTAGATTTGTTCCATCGCATCAGTGACCCAGAAAGACTCCCACCCACTCAGGATTCCTTGAAGCTGCACATTCAACGTAACTTCCAAGCCATGGTGTGGATCACGGCTGCAGTGGCCAAACCAACTCTTCCACAACCAGAGGACAGTGGATGGGAATTCGATGAGGCAACGATCTTGCGTCCACAACTGATGACACTAGCAGCTGTACCCTTAGCATGTACAGAACTGTTGACATGCGGCTGTAGGACCAAATGTGGAACGTCTCGATGTACATGCAGAAAATACAAGCTGTCATGTAGCGCAGCATGTGGTTGCCAACAACAGTGCCTCAACAGCCGTCATTTGCAGGATGAAGACGAGTCCGAGGATGACTAGAGCAAATTTTGAACCATAGCGTTATTACAAGTCCTTTTTAGTTTGATTATCACGATACTAATATCACCTGTGTTTCAATTTAATTTCATCAGAGTTCACTATAAACAATGGCACACCACAACAGTGTTGATGTAATAAGATGTAATTGCTACCGCGTCTTATTGTGATGTGTTTGTGTTTCCTCATTTCTACTAATAGGACCGTTGTTTTCTTAGCGATTCATTTTTGTGGTGCCTCTGTTGCATTTTGTGGTATTTTCTTGTTTTTTTTGTAGTTATTGTTTTGCTCGGGGACTGTACACCGCTGGTTATGGCGTGCGTGCGTTTATATTGAAGGATCTGTGACCATCGCTGTACCCGCGCCATGGTTTTTTATGGTTGTATTGTTACTTTAATGTTAGTCATGCTCATTGCCTCCCTTAGCATGCATTCCTCTATTTAACTTCGATTCCCAGGGGGTTATTGTATGAATGTTTGGTATTATTTTCAAGGCTAATGATTGGAGATGATTTTGATATATCAAACATGGCTGTGGGTGTTCTACTTTTGGAGTTATGGACCCGATTACGAGTCCGCAGAAGCTAACCCGAAATGAATGTTGGTGTGATTTTGGCTGTTTTATTTATCTGAAAGAGTGGAAAGTTTAGATAGTGATATTTAATACACTGGGATGCATGCAGTGGGTGATTGCCGTCAATATGATACTAAATAATCGTTACTGTGACATATATTAGCGTCTATATGTGTATTTTAATGATTTTTAAAATGTCGCAAATCGCATCGACACCCGGACCTATATAATTGGCCATAAATCGGTAATGCACACATATCCACAACTAAAACCGGGCATTCCATATCCCCAGAGTATCCCCCTACCCATTCATATAGGTTTTAGGTATATACACTAATGTGCAAACAGAATTTGCAAAATGGACCTCTGGTTCCTGCACTATCATGTATATACACATGTATATGTCATGCGACGAACTGCATAAATTATAGTTTCGCACGCAATTTAAAATAGAAAACTGTAGCACAGCTGAGGCTCAGCCAATTAAGCTGCTTGTTTTCAAGCACAATATTCAAATATTTTTAAATAAACAGGTATAGCATGCATTGTGTAACATCAGGAGTGTCGGAACAGGTCTGGCAGGTCCGACCACTGCCGGATCAATCATTTTGACATATTTGTAATTCATGTATAAAAAAGATCGGAATGTAAATATTTTTCTGTGTTTCTTCTCATTTCTCATCAAAAGTGTACATGTATGTTGTTACCACTCAGTTGAACCATCTCGGCGAGACGGTTCAACTGAGTGGTAACAACATACACTTTGTGTAGTTAGCGAGGGCACCCAGTCGATTCGCCGGACCAATCTTACGATGCTTCCGGCGTCCCTGAGCATGCATGGCGGCCATTGCTAGTCTTCATTCATACTCGGCCGTGACCTTCAGGCGACTGTCATCGACAAGGGCACGAAGCATGCGTGTTCTTAGTACATATCTCTAACGTTCCATTACATTACATATACACTACACTACGCTATATAACAGTTATAATGGAGTAGTCTTTCCAAAGTTTCGTTTTAATTGTTCTTCGTTTTCCTTCTACTTCGTGGAGAATGACATAGTACACACTTTATTACGTTAGTTTAGGGTAATATTTGTATTCAATTGTGGTGCCTTTACGGTCAATACGAATATAGTGAATGCGAACGTCCAGCGGATAATCGCTAAATACGAGTGCGCGAACTGGAAACCTTATTTCACAAATATATACCGTTGACCACAGTATAGCGGTATAGAGAAACATATTGCCGATAAAGCGGAAAACGTGCAGCTAGACACATAGTTGACAGTCATAGATATAGCAGTTATTGATAGTTGGCCAATTAACCGACCCATGTCGTTAATTCAGCCTGCCCATCATTGGGCCGCCAACGACAAAAAGGACCTGCTAAGATATGAATGTTGTTGAACCGTAGAAAGGGACATTGTGACGTTTGCGACCAATGTAGTCCAATGTAGTCCCCGGATGAATGTCGGTCTACGCATTCGATCAGTCTGATCAGGGTTCGTAATTCAGTAAATGAGGCATTGATGATTCTGCTAGCAACGGGATGTGGTCATGCTGTAACTATGCGACAATGTATGTGATCTTGATCTACATTGTTATATTATGGCGCCATGTTCTCTTTTAACGAACGTGGGCAAATTTAAAATGGGCATGAAACCCACTCTTGGCGTACAATATACTCACATGTAGCTGTCAAAACAGACTTGGCAATGATGTCTAATACATGTACTTACATAATTTCAAGACGAACAGCGTAGCCCCAGATCAGACTGCGCTGTCGCGCAGCCTGATCTGGGGCTACGCTGGTAGCAAATATGATACTGTGTTCTCTTATCAGACGCTATTGATTATACAATTAAAGAAAACACCTGCTTGCTATCATTAAAC
Source organism: Conchocele bisecta (assembly GCA_029237695.1). Taxonomy (NCBI): domain Eukaryota; kingdom Metazoa; phylum Mollusca; class Bivalvia; order Lucinida; family Thyasiridae; genus Conchocele; species Conchocele bisecta. Next base: position 67,884,543 of record CM055268.1, read on the forward strand.
AAGAATGAATGAAAACACAATTAGACCAAGTATCTTTAATTATCTTTATCATGAATACGTCAAATTGACAACAATAACAACAACAACAACAACAACATTAAAATAAGACGACTTCCGCTTTCAAGCTTTCTTTTTACGATGGGTGTTCAACAAGTTGTGTAGTGTGCTTGCAGTGTTTTTCATTGATGTTTGGCGTGTTTCTATGCCTAATTTTGACACACTTTGCTACTTTGTACACACAATTAAATTTGCTAACATACTTACATAGCATGTTGTTGCAATTTCCACCATGTTTCATACACTGAAACCCAAATGGACGTGACATAGCCCAGATTTTTGCTACTTCAATACTTTTATCATTCTAGATACTAGCGTTTCCTTAACTGACCTCCTGTGTTATGTTACTTATGTGTCTGTTAATATATAGAAAATAATGCAAATGCCTGACAAGCATATCTTCAGGCACGACTTGTACCATTTGACAGCCATTTTGAATGTGTGACGCATAATATAAATTTAGCTAGCGGTCACATGTTTACATGTAGGTCGTTATGATTCGTCAGTTTTTCGTAAACACAGAGCCAGTGCTCGTAAGTGCAAATTTAGAATAGTCTGTAAATTTCAATTGATGGATTTACATTTATTGAGCATAGGCTGCATATGCAGCCTATGCTCAATACATGTAAATCCAATAATTGTTTGCAAGTAAACAGTGTTTATGTGCAATTTACAGACTATCATAAGTTTGCACTTACGAACATTACAAAGCCCCGCAGAGGACGTAAAATTCTTTTTTTGTATTAATTCGTTCCCACGAAATAACAATTCGTTCCCTCAATTTAATAATTCGTTTCCGCGAATTTACAATTCGTTCTCTCAATTTAACAATTCGTTCCCACGAAATAACAATTCGTTCCCACGGGAACGAATTGTTAATTCGTAAGAATGAATTGCTATATCGTGGGAACGAATTGTTAATTCGAGGGAACCAGTTGTTAAATTGAGTGAACGAATTGTCATTTCGTGGGAACGAATTGTTAATTCGAGGGACCGAATTGCTATATCGTGGGAACGAATTGTTAATGCGAGGGAACGAATTGTTAAATTGACGGAACGACTTGTTATTTCGTGGGAACGAATTAATAAAAGAAATCCATGTCTCCTGCGGTGCTCCGTATCATAACGAACATATATCGAGTTGTCTACAGATAAGGGTAACTCTAGAAAGCTTCAAAGGAAATTACACCAACGCCGCCTCATATATCATATTCATATTTCCTTTTATCATTTTTATATTCTTGCCAACCTCCGACGCACAATTAATTCAGATAATGATACTGCATATATAATGATACCAATACAAACGTTCGGAATTGATTGTCAGTTGAATGTTCCGTTGCATTCTGGGACGGGTAATGCACTTCTGGATATGATAACACTCTTCTTCGGGACGAGTTGGGAACTAATTTTCGTCATGATGGTGAAACACTAGTGTGGTATCGCGTTTCGACGGGGAATATATGTTTCAGAGTTTAATAAGCTCATTAAACATGAATTTCGTCTTTCTACGGTTGCAAGTTTTCATTCCAAGATACAGTGTTATAGATCAATTGAAGGGGTCCGTGGGAAAAGGGGGCTAACTCCTTCCAGGAGTTAGCCCCCTTTTCCCGCTGATCCCTTTAATTGACAATTATACAACTATAATTCCACGGATGTAGAATCAATCTCGCAAAATAAATTGTTACAACTTCTGCAATATCATTTGAGGCCAGCTCTTGTATTAAACCTGGACTCCCATATCCGAGGTTGCAATATGGGGAGACACATGTTTTTCGTCCACTCTTTAGATATGACAGTTTTTAGGCAAAATAAATATGGATGTACAATTACCGGACGTGTTAATTAACATTACTATGCTTGTTATATGAAACGTGAATTTCACTCCTGATATCAGGAGCGATAACCGTATTTCCTTCAAATGTTATAGAGAAACAATTATTTTCTCTCTTTCTATTTATGTTTTGATGCGCATGCGCAATGAACATACTTTAATACGAGTTATGCATTTAATTGATATAAATACTTTAAAAATGTCCTACCTCATTTGCATATCAAAATGGCCTGATACAACCGTGCGTCTCTGAAATTGTACCTGATGATATTCGCAGTACTTGGAGATGTGGTTCCTTTTCTACATTCAGTGAACATTGAATCTAATATCGTTGCTGATGACTCTAGCTTATTTCAGTGACTGATTGGCGAACAGCGTAGGCCCAGATCAGTAGCCTATTTCACCAGCATTGCAAAGTATACTTTTCTACCAAAGTATACTTTGAGGGAGAAATTTTCAATTTTAGGATAAATTTATTAATTTGTATTATACTGAATTTATTACATTATCACAGCCAATTTGGCTGTGATAATGTAATACATTCAGTATAATAATTCTGCATACTTTTAATCATCAAATGTATGTAGTTGTTAGTTCTATATGAAATAATGCATGTCAGGAAAAATAAATGATTACTCCCTCAAAGTATACTTTGCTTGATAAGTATACTTTTCAATGTTGGTGAAATCGGCTACAGACTGGCGGATGCGCAGGCTGATCTGGGACTACACTGATCGCAAAAAAACAACAACGACGTAAGGTCCCTCTTCCAATAGTTCCCCATAATTCGAGATAAGCGTATTTTGGAGAAAGTAAGGTCACATTTGTATCCAATTCAATTATTATTACCGGTATCTAATATGTGAAGATCTTGTCCAGACTTTGTAAATACACTACCATTCAAATAGCGTGACCAGGGCTCCAGATAAGGAATTAGTAATTGAGTACATGTATTGTCACTCCATCATTTTGGAAGCAATTGGGTATTTCAAAATTTTAATTGTGTAAAATAAAATCACACTACTGTTTACACATCAGTAGACCGCAATTATTGAATAGTTTGCTTCTAAATGAAAACATGTCTTGGTATTTCATTAGAATTGTCTCCTTGGAGACAATTCTCATGAAATACCAAGATGTGTTTTCATGGAAAAATAATAAAAATATGCTATATTTGTGGTCTGTTTATTGTCTTCTGTAGCATGATAAAGATACCACACAGTTTTCATTGCTTTTTGATACTCGCTACTTCTTATTTCAATTGGGTTTTTGTCAATTTTAATTGGGTATTTAAGCAAATACGCAGCTTATCTGGAGCTCAGCGTGACTTTATATCTAATCTGAGTATTTGACATTGTACCGTTTGAATAGAAAAGTTCGCCACTGAATGATTTATTATCATGTCATATCTGTCCGTTGACTTTCGCATGCATTAAGCGCTTAAAAATGTTTTTCCTTAAGAGAAGATGATATTCGATCTCCGGAATTTGATATAATATTTGGTTGTACATTGTGATCACTTTCCCTTTATCCCTGCGTATTAGGGAATAACCTTACTTGTTCTGAGTACATAACTCTAATTACATTACATTACATTGCAATTACGTATGAGTTATGATGGAGTAGTATTTCCAAATTTGCGTTTGAAGAATTCTTTGTTTTCTTCCTACTTCGTGGAGAGTGTCCTAAGACAGTTGCCTATTGTTGCCTTTGCTCTCAATAAGAATATAGCGAAGTATGAATGTGAATGTCCAGCAGATAATGGCTAAATTTTAGTGCGCGAAAGTGAAACCTTATTTCGCAAATATATACCATTAACAATAGTGTAGATTTAAGCGAAAAAATGCAACTAACACATTACATACGTGTATCTTATGTCTGCGTTTAAAACAGAGGTATTAAATATATAAGGGATAGGATATAGCACGAATGCCTGCGATGCCACACAGGTGGCAGACTCGGACATAGGGCCCAGTAATTGTAAATTAATTCGAAAAAGGTGACCCATCCATTTTTGTATGTATAGTCTTAACATAAATTGATGGGTGGGTTAACTTACTGGGTCCCTGATCCGAGTCGTCCACCTGTACGATACCAGTGACTATTGTGAATTGCTATACCACCCTTACCCACAGGTTGAAGTAACGTACCAAGGTCTATAAATACATTAAAGGTACACGCCCACTCAGTAGGGACAAACTGTTCTTTATATCAGACACATCATCTGGTCAAATAAACATTCATTCACCATTACCCCACGTATTGATTGGCATTATTATTCATTTTATATCAGGCATAACTTTCCACACTGATATTAGGGGCGATAACCGTGTTCCATTAAAATGTTAACAGACATTACTATTATTATTACTATTTAGTTGTTGATGTGCAATTATGCTACTTTATAATCTGTCGAAAATGTTATTTTTCAGGTGACGCATTTAATTAGTATAAATACATAAAAAATACCATGCCTCATTTGCATATGAAAATAGCCTGATACCAACGCGCGTCACTATCGGTAAAATTAGAACTGGTATAATAGTGACACAATTAGACACTTATTTAATTCCTATAAAGAACATTTTGTGCCTACTGAGTGAGTGGTCATGCACCTTTAAATACATGTATACATAAAAGGGAAAATCAGTTGAAAAAAAATGTTTACTCCCTTTTAGAACACAATTGTCGTTTTTGCAAAGAATCGATTTCCGTGTCGGAGACACGGAAATTGATTCTTCGCAAAACGACAATTGTGTTCTAACAGGGAGTAAACATTTTTGTTCAACTGATTTGTTCCCACTTATTGATACTTTTAGGTATATGTAATGTATTTATAGACCTTGGTCCGTTACTTCAACCCTTACCTTAACATCTACCGTGTTTCGCGTAAATTTGCTCACTTTTTACGAGTATATATACATTGCAAAAACATGTTTTCACTACTTTTACGCTTTAACAAAATTTGAGAATGAGCCTCTTTCCATTTCGTGAAATTTTGCTAAATATAATACTAATATAATACTAATATAATACTAATTGATTGTATTTCGAGACATATATTTCGCGTTAAATACTCATATTACAGACAACTTGATCTACATGTGCAAGTGAACGACGCGTGACTTTGTCAAACACGAATAAAGAAACAACACAATGCGTTTCAACAATGACAGTGTCTAATCAAATGGAACATTGAAAACTGAAACAAAATAACAGTATGGTTATGGTACAGTTATGGTAAAACCTATATGTCATCTGATAATTGTGCAGTATTCGTATTCGATTTATTGTATAGGTTTCTTAGAAAACTGAACAAAAACTGAAGAAAATATGTAGTTCAGTTCACAATTTGCTTTCAGTTTTGTTCCAATGGTACTCATTTGATTTATATATATAGTATTGTTTTGACAAATTTCAATGTTTCTTTATCCATTTCTGACAAAACCACGCGCTGTTCACCTGTGCTTTTATCCGTATTCCCACAATATCCCCGGCTGGTACCTCAGTATGTGCAATAGAAAGAGATATGATAAAGTGAAGATGTAATTTATCAAATTTATTACCTTTTCCTTTTATTTGGACTTTCATTAACAAGGTGTTAGACTACTCGTTGTAAGAGTTACTGTATTCCAAATGGAAACTATTACTGGGGAATGATATATCGTACATAAAAACATATTATATTAAGAAGTTTGTGCTGAAAATTATGTGATGTGTTGGAACTATGACAATGTGTGTTACACGTCATTTGTTTCATTTCAGTATTTTGGAATTCTACCTTATCAAGGTGCATGATCATGTGGTTATAACAACAACAGCAGTGGCTGAAAGTGTTGAAATCTTGTCCACTCCAAGGTAAGTATTATTTGATATTTTCCTTAATATGTAACGGATTTTGTTGAAATATGGCGCAGCAACGCGTCTTCATGAGCTGCATTTGGTCGTCCAGTGTCCAGTGAGTTCGGCACAGTCTTATGTCATTTTTGAGAAGAATTCTCCGCAAAAACGACATAAGTTTGGGCCAAAGTACAGAGACCACCAAATGCAGCTTAACAAGACGCGTTTAATGCGCCATATTTCATCAAAATCCGTTACGTAATAAGGACAATATAAAAGAATACGTACCTTGAATCGGATTGATTCTGGAAGTTTCAGTACTGGTTGTTGTTGTTAGTACCACGTGTGAGCATACACCTTGCTTATAAATTGAGTGAAACGTGCTTTAGCGTCTGTATGCCTTGATGTGTATCTTTATAACGAGTCGGTATGATACACCACCGCCTGCTCTAATATTGCCAATACTATAGGAATTAATGGCCTTTTGTGGAATTTATCGGGGTATAAACGTGGGAAAGTCGCGGGAATACTGGACGAAGCGATAAAAAATTATTTATTTTTTTTCGAAAATTGTAATTTTTTTAAGGCCTCGTCCAGTATTCCCGCGACTTTGCCAAGTTTATATCCCCGATAAATTCCACAAAAAGGCCATTCATTCCTTATAATTCCAGCATTTGAAATAAATTCATCAAGAAATTGTGTTTATTTTCCGTTTTCTTAAGAATTATTTTAACTGCGCCTGACGGTTACGGAAAGTAGTTCGGCGTGGGAGTTTACTGGGATATACATTTTGGACAGAGACTTGCTACGAGCCAATCAAATGTTAAGGAATTGTGTAAATATTTGTGTGCTGGAATTATTTGTAAATGTGTTTATTACAAAAAGATATGAATATTGTGTTTGAAAGTAAGCAGTTTGATTGGCTGAGCCTGCGCTATTTAAGCAGCTTGATTGGCTGAGCCTGCTACAGCTCAGTCACAGCCAATCAAGCTGCTTCACTGCGAGTATACATTGCCAATATATGTTCAGAAACGTTGACATCTTGACAAGATTAACGCAGTCAGTGGTGTACCTACACTACGATGTTTTCATACGCCACATTATAAGTTATTGTGATTCTTCACAGGCTATATGGTGTAATATTGCCCGTCTGGAGGTATGTTCACCCGAGGCGATAGCCGAGGGTGAACATACCTTCAGACGGGCAATATTACACCATATAGCCTGAGCCGAGGGTGAACATACCTTCAGACGGGCAATATTACACCATATAGCCTGTGTAGAATGACAATAACATATTTGTCATACCGCAGATCCTGTATTTGGCCGTATAAACATATCTCTTCTTTTGATCTTTGCGGTTTTTTTTCAGGAAGAAAAATAATCCGAGTTTCAATTTTCTACCGTCAGTCTTAATATAAAGGCGTAAATGAACATTTTGTTTTTTTATTAAACGAAAACAAACTTTGAAAAGCAATTTTCGTTATTTTGGCTAATTTTTCGCTCATATTTTGATGAGCGAAGAATATTTATGGAAAAATAAACACTGGTTTTGAGTGTACAATTTGTTACTTGTATTGATCAATTCGGGGTTTGATTGTGTTTAGTGAGGAATACAATTCGCAATCGCTAGACGCTTTCAAAATGTGTCTTCATTGGACGCAGGCGCCGGAGGGGAATGTTCGACGGCCTTGGCAGGTCATATGATATATATGACCAGGCAAGCTAGCCAATCAAAAGCCGAAAAACTTATCTGCGGTATGACAAGGACATGTATCATTTGCTATGGCTACAACTTTGTTGCAGTGACAAAACAAATGTGTCAGTTTAATGGAATGGATTTGTATATGTTAAATTTACGACAAATCTAATCATCATAAAATAATTTTCAGACTAATGCATTTATGATAAGGGGGTGTTGTTGACCTCAAAAATACGAAAATTAGTGTAGATCCTGGTAAGACGAAATAATTGTGAAAACAAACCATTATTTCTGTGTACTATTTGACGTTGTTACGGTAGTATTTTCTAATATAATACCAACACAGTAAGACAAATTCTGCACCCGGGTATGGAAAGCCTGAGTTATTTGAACCGATTCCCACACTTAACCCTTTCACCGCTAAGGATTTGGATACAAAATATTGAAACCAATCCAAGCGAAACAATTTGATTTTCAGACTTTATGAAAAGGTGGTATTATTGTTCTGAAAAAATATGAAAATTATTTGCAAAAGTGCAGATCCTGATGAGACGGCTCGTTACGAGCCGTCTCATCTGGATCGGCACTGTTTGCATAAACAGCTATAGCGGGCTTTCGAGCTCAAAGGGTGAAATATGACTTAAATGAAAATGCTACAACGCGAAATGTCACGCCCCATCAGTTATTTACACGAAGACGTAAACTGAAATCAGTGATTTGTATCAGTGGCGCTTTACTCACTGGGTGTCCGTTTTAGAGAGTTTATACTGCAATTTAGTTGTGACTGGAGAAATTGGCCTCATGGCATTTATGACAAGTGTAGTTCCTGGCCAGATAGCACACTCTTGTAGCTTGATAGCGATCTATTGTGCATGCTGTTTCATTAATGGAATGACGAGCACTAAAAATCCTGATCAAACTGTGCTGCACTGGTCGCAAAACCCATAAGCCCCAATCTCCAGTCACAGTCACAGTACAATATTAAAACGCATGTCGTATACAACACGACTTGCAGTGCTTAAATACCTGAATTACAGTGAACACTCACTATACCGATCGGACACGCTGGGGGACCCATGGTGTCCGATATATAGAGTGTCCACAGTATAGCTGTACTCATCATTCGTGTGGCAGTGACTTGAGAAATGGGACTTATTGGTTATGCGACCAGTGTATATCCAGACCAGCCTGTGCATCCGCACATGCTGGTCAGGATCTGCACTGTTCGCCATTACATCAATGAAACACCCGGCATGCTTCTAACAAGGAATATAGGTCGCTATCAGGCTACATGAGTGTGCTATTTGATCAGGAACTACACTGGTCAGAAATGGCATAAGCCCCATTTCTCCATTCACAGTCACACTTATGTTCGTGTGTGCAATGCTATAACACACGATTCCTGACTCACATGCACGAATTACAGTGAAAACTCACTGTACCGAACACGTTGTAATTTAGGTATTATATATTATAAACGCAAACTCGTGATAGTGTCACATGGTACTCAAACCCGTTGACAACCGACGTCATATGTACAATGCGACGTCGTTGGCGGCATCGACCTTGTAATTTAGATCTATAAATGAACAGAAACTTGCGATAGTTTCCCACCGTACTGAAACCCGTTGACAACCGACGTCATCTGTACAATGCGACGTCGTTGGCGGCGTCGGCAGTTCTGTATGTTGTCGGCAGTTCCCGTCGTCTCTAGCGACTGGAAACCGATGACCAGGTACAGTAGAACCTGTGTAAACCGGCCGAACACCCGGATTTTATCCGAATTTTTATTTGTGTTATATAATTCAATTTAATGTACATGTATCTACATGCAGGGCTCCAGATAAGGTGGTACTGGCGTATTTGTACGCTCTTAATTTAGCAGAACACGCATTGATTATCAAAAGTGGGTGTATACAAAATACTCACAGCAATGTGAAAATACGCATTGATTTTCAAGTTGAGTAGAGAAAATACGGTAATAAAGTTGAAAATGTACTTAGTTGAGCTGCAAAAAGCAAACACTATTTGCTTTTTTGCAGCTCAAATAAGTGAATTTATAAATGTGTTTTTTTATTTATAATTTATAATCATTTGTCCCCTATTTAATAAGGAAGACAATCAATAATGCAATACTGAATAATACATTTTGTTTTATATAAAATACGCATTGAATTTGAAATCTGGGGGTATTATACTCTTTAGATACAAAACTTATCTGGAGCCCTGTACATGTGTATGTTCACTGTAAATCCAGATCAGTCTGATAAGGATCTACACTGTCCGCCATTCTATCAATGAAACACCGTCATGCTTCTAACATGCAATACAGATCGCTATCAGGTTACAGGAGTGTGCTTTTTGATCAGGAGTTACACTGGTCACAAACCACATACGCCCCATAGTAGTACAACCTCAGAAAACATCCGCATGTTAATTAGATACGTAGATAGATAGATATTCTTTATTTATAGAGGGTGACTCGGTTGGTCGGAACCGAATATTCCCCGAGGCCCCCTTAAGAAGTGCATATACATACATAAATATACAATACATATTATTATACCTCATCGTAAATTCGACGCTTTGCATTGGTCAATTCCCTACCACGTGGTATAAAGCAATTGGCCATATGTACCCTGAGGGCAATAATGCCATGACATAATATAATTATGGACCGTTTCGCCCGAAGATACCCGTAGTCTGGTCACGGAAACTACCGAACATTAATTGGAGTACCTTGTAGTTTATCGCGCATCGAAACCGATATTGTGTGCAATGTGAAATGTTAGTTATATTCGGTATAATAAAGTAAATGGTGCCCTTGGTTGAGGGGGATATTGTGGATTATCTCCCTAGGGGAGATAATCCCCAATATCCCCCTCAACCAAGGGCACCATTTATATATTGCTCATTGGTTGTTATGGGCTTCATTTTTATTTATCTATGACGACAATGGAAGATTTTCATGATATTTCACGCATGCGTACATCACGATCGAGTACAAGAAATGCGATTCTGGGGGCCGTTTCACTAAACTTCGTACGACTAAAATGTTCGTAAGTGCGAATTTAGGATCGTCTGGAAATTTCAATCGATGGATTTACATTTATTGAACATAGGCTGCATATGCAGCCTATGCTCAATAAATGTAAATCCAATAATTGTTTACCAGAAAACACACATTGTTAATGTGAAATTGACAGACTATCATAATTTTGCACTTACGAACATGCGAGTCGTACGAACTTTAGTGAAACGGCCCCCTGAATGTTGCACACTTGGATCAGGTTCCTCTCAGTTTGCGCCATGTTCACCTTGTCGACTTATGCCCATAAGCCGTCAACCCCTTGGAATATTTGCATGATACTTCACACATACTTCATCAATGCACATCGCAACCTAAAGGCGTATCGTTTGCTAGCAAGACGGCTGTGGGTGTTGTACATTTGGAGCTACATGTATCTCCATTTGATGCAATGTTTAGGTCGTTTAGGTCTCTATTCGGAGCACAAGTCGTATAATATGTAATGGGGTTAACTGTATCGTAAATTTGAAATTTGCGGCGTATATCAGAAAGTGATAGGTCGGAAAATTTGTTTAATGCAGACGAGCTAGCGGAGCCATTACAAATGATTTTCTAATTATACCCACTTTTTTTGTAAAAAAAAACGGGTATATTGTTTTCGTCACGGGTGTCCGTCCGTCCGTACGTCCGTACGTCCGTACGTCCGTCCGTACGTCCGTCACGTTTCTTGTAACTCGAAAAACTTTTTCACCTTCATACTACGCGCCTGATAATTTTGGTATGTAGCTTCGTTATCATGTGCAGATGCGCAAAGTGAATTTGGATTTTTCATCCGACCCTCCATCATGGATTATCTCCCCCTTTCGGACTCAGAATTTCCCATTTTTTCCTCGTAATCTCGAAAAACTTTTTCACCTTCATACCTACGCGCCTGATATTGGTATGTAGCTTCGTTATCATGTGCAGATGCGCAAAGTGAATTTGGATTTTTCATCGACCCTCCATCATGGATTATCTCCCCCTTTCGGACTCAGAATTTCCCATTTTCTCCTCGTAACTCGAAAAACTCTCACCTCATACCTACGCGCCTGATATTTGGTATGTAGCTTCGTTATCATGTGCAGATGCGCAAAGTGAAATTTGGATTTTTCATCCGACCCTCCATCATGGATTATCTCCCCCTTTCGGACTCAGAATTCCCATTTTTTTCCTCGTAACTCGAAAACAAAAACTTTTTCACCTTCATACCTACGCGCCTGATATTTGGTATGTAGCTTCGTTATCATGTGCAGATGCGCAAAGTGAATTTGGATTTTCATCCGACCCTCCATCATGGATTATCTCCCCCTTTCGGACTCAGAATTTCCATTTTTCCCTCGTAACTCGAAAAACTTTTTCACCTTCATACCTACGCGCCATGCCAGTATAAATGTGCCAGTGTATGGATATTATCTAATTTATATACCCACTTTTTTTGTAAAAAAAAACGGGTATATTGTTTCGTCACTGTCCGTCCGTCCGTACGTCCGTACGTCCGTCCGTACGTCCGTCACGTTTCTTGTAACTCGAAAAACTTTTTCACCTTCATACCTACGCGCCTGATATTTGGTATGTAGCTTCGTTATCATGTGCAGATGCGCAAAGTGACATTTGGATTTTTCATCCGACCCTCCATCATGGATTATCTCCCCCTTTCGGACTCAGAATTTCCCATTTTTTCCTCGTAACTCGAAAAACTTTTTCACCTTCATACCTACGCGCCTGATATTTGGTATGTAGCTTCGTTATCAGTGCAGATGCGCAAAGTGAATTTGGATTTTTCATCCGACCCACCATCATGGATTATCTCCCCCTTTCGGACTCAGAATTTCCATTTTTTCCTCGTAAACTCGAAAAACTTTTTCACCTTCATACCTACGCGCATGATATTTGGTATGTAGCTTCGTTATCATGTGCAGATGCGCAAAGTGAATTTGGATTTTTTCATCCGACCCTCCATCATGGATTATCTCCCCCTTTCGGACTCAGTTTCCCATTTTCCCTCCTCGTAACTCGAAAAACTTTTTCACCTTCATACCTACGCGCCTGATATTTGGTATGTAGCTTCGTTATCATGTGCAGATGCGCAAAGTGAATTTGGATTTTTCATCCGACCCTCCATCATGGATTATCTCCCCCTTTCGGACTCAGAATTTCCCATTTTTCCCTCGTAACTCGAAAAACTTTTTCACCTTCATACCTACGCGCCAGTGCCAGTATAAATGTGCCAGTGTATGATATTATCTAATTTATTATACCCACTTTTTTTGTAAAAAAAAACGGGTATATTGTTTTCGTCACGGGTGTCCGTCCGTCCGTACGTCCGTACGTCCGTACGTCCGTCCGTACGTCCGTCACGTTTCTTGTAACTCGAAAAACTTTTTCACCTTCATACCTACGCGCCTGATATTTGGTATGTAGCTTCGTTATCATGTGCAGATGCGCAAAGTGAATTTGGATTTTTCATCCGACCCTCCATCATGGATTATCTCCCCCTTTCGGACTCAGAATTTCCCATTTTTTCCTCCTCGTAACTCGAAAAACTTTTTCACCTTCATACCTCGCGCCTGATATTTGGTATGTAGCTTCGTTATCATGTGCAGATGCGCAAAGTGAATTTGGATTTTTCATCCGACCCTCCATCATGGATTATCTCCCCCTTTCGGACTCAGAATTTCCCATTTTTTCCTCGTAACTCGAAAAACTTTTTCACCTTCATACCTACGCGCATGATATTTGGTATGTAGCTTCGTTATCATGTGCAGATGCGCAAAGTGAATTTGGATTTTTCATCCGACCCTCCATCATGGATTATCTCCCCCTTTCGGACTCAATTTCCCATCTCGTAACTCGAAAAACTTTTTTCAACCTTCATTTTACCTACTGCGCCGATATTTGGTATGTAAAGCTTCGTTATCATGTGCAGAGCGCAAAGTGAATTTTGGATTTTTCATCCGACCCTCCATCATGGATTATCTCCCCCTTTCGGACTGAATTTCCCATTTTTTCCCTCGTACTCGAAAAACTTTTTCACCTTCACCTACGCGCCAGTGCCAGTATAAATGTGCCAGTGTATGATATTATCTAATTTATTATACCCACTTTTTTTGTAAAAAAAAACGGGTATATTGTTTTCGTCACGGGTGTCCGTCCGTCCGTACGTCCGTACGTCCGTACGTCCGTCCGTACGTCCGTCACGTTTCTTGTAACTCGAAAAACTTTTCACCTTCATACCTACGCGCCTGATATTTGGTATGTAGCTTCGTTATCATGTGCAGATGCGCAAAGTGAATTTGGATTTTTCATCCGACCCTCCATCATGGATTAATCTCCCCCTTTCGGACTCAGAATTTCCCATTTTCTCCTCGTAACTCGAAAAACTTTTTCACCTTCATACCTACGCGCCTGATATTTGGTATGTAGCTTCGTTATCATGTGCAGATGCGCAAAGTGAATTTGGATTTTTCATCCGACCCTCCATCATGGATTATCTCCCCCTTTCGGACTCAGAATTTCCCATTTTTTCCTCGTAACTCGAAAAACTTTTCACCTTCATACCTACGCGCCTGATATTTGGTATGTAGCTTCGTTATCATGTGCAGATGCGCAAAGTGAATTTGGATTTTTCATCCGACCCTCCATCATGGATTATCTCCCCCTTTCGGACTCAGAATTTCCCATTTTTCCCTCGTAACTCGAAAAACTTTTTCACCTTCATACCTACGCGCCTGATATTTGGTATGTAGCTTCGTTATCATGTGCAGATGCGCAAAGTGAATTTGGATTTTTGATCCGACCCTCCATCATGGATTATCTCCCCCTTTCGGACTCACAATTTCCCATTTTTTCCTTGTAACTCGAAAAACTTTTTCACCTTCATACCTACGAGCCTCATATTTGCTATGTTAGCTTCGTTATCCCCCCCATGTGCAGATGCGCAAAGTTGAATTACCGGATTTTTGATCCGACCCTCCATCAAGGATTAATCTCCCCCTTTCGGACTCAGAATTTCCCTATTTTTCATTGTAAGTCGAAAAACTTTCTCACCTTAATACCTACATTTCTGATATTTGATATGTACCTTCGTTATGATGTGCAAAGTGAATTCCGATTTTTGATCGGACCTTCCATCATGGATTATCTCCCCCTTTCGGACTTAGAATTTCACTATTTTTCCTCGTAGGTCGAAAAACTTTTTCACCTTAATACCTACGCGTCTGATATTTGGTTCGTAGCTTCGTTTTGATGTGCTGATGCGCAAAGTGAATTCGGATTTTTTATCCGACCCTCCATCATGGATTACCTCCCCCTTTCGGACTTAACATTTGGGAAAAGTGGGTATATTGCGATGGCGCGCCATCGACTTTTTCTAGTTATCATTGTTCTGATATACGCCGCAAATTTCAAAATTGCTATGAAGTTCACCTATTTCTAATGCACCAATATACTGGAATATATTCATGACATGTCACACGTATATTAATCACTACTTAAATGAGTGTCAGGTCTAAGAATAACTACTCTGGAGTTTAGCGTTTGGAGTTATCTCCCTTTCACGCAATATTCAATTTGTTTGATTTAGATCATTGCACAGGTGGCTGGAAAAAAATCGCATGCCAGTATCATCTCTAGTATAAGTGTATTAGTAACTATATATATATATATCATCATGATGTGATTCTTTTCTCGCACCTGTGAATCATCGTACATTGATAGCATTACCAAGGTGTATGATCACGTGGTACTAACAACAACAACAAGTACAGATTCAAAGTACGTATTCTTTTATATCGTCCGTATTACGTAATGGATTTTGATGACATATGGCGCATCAAACGCATCTTGTTGAGCTGCATTTGGTGGTCTCTTTATTTTCATCTAAATTTCTGTCGTTTTTGCGAAGAATCGATGTCCGTGTCTCCGACACGGAAATCGATTCTTCGCAAAAACGACATAAGTCTGTGCCAAACTCCCTAGACCACCAAATGCAGCTCATGAAGACGCGTTTGCTGCGCCATATTTCATCCGTTGCATATTAATGAAAATATCAAATAATACTTACTTTGGAGTGGGCGACGTTGTTGTTGATGTAACCACGTGATCATGCACCTTGATTACGTTCATGACGCTTCACACCTGTTTACATATTCACACCTCGTTATACATTGGAACCCCTCTAAGCCGGACACTCGGAAAATATAGATGTTTACCTTAGATGTGTTTCGCTGTTATGGATCTCTGATTACAATGACTTTTCTGGAACATCTCCAAACCGGACACCCTGGGGATATCACAGGGTGTCCGGTTTGGAGAGGTTCCGCTACATATATGCTATCTCTATGTTCGTATTGTCTACTAGTTTTACATTTGTCATCGATGTAGGCTACCAGTGGGGGCATCCATATCACATGGACACATTTTCTCATGGTTCTGTTCGTCTATCTGATACAATGTGTTGCACACCTGACGCCCACACGGCAGTTGACGTACTCACATAAATATAAATGTGGCTGTGAATGACGTAATAGTGCTCATGGGATCTGTGACCAGTGTAGCTCCCGATCAAATAGCACACGCATGAATCATGACGAGTGGTTCATTGAGGAAATAGCGAACAGTACAGATCCTCATCTACACTGGATAACGATCTATACTGTTTCTTAGAATCATGACGGGTGTTTCATTGTTGGAATGGCGAACAGTGCAGATCCTGATCAGACTGTGCGGATGCACGGGCTGATCTGGATCTACACTGGTCGCAAAACCCATAAGCCCCATTTCTTCAGCCACACCCATAAATATCCACAAACAGACGATCCACAGAGCCAGCCATCAAAATAACACATTCTCTTTATTCTTTACTTAATCATTATTGATTCCGTTCAAAGTAATTTAATTAGTTGCTTCAATTGTCTATGGTGACCAATTTGTGCCATCTTCCGCGTGAACGATGAGCGAATCAACGAATGACATAAAAAAACGTAGCAGCGATGTATTATAATATGTGGCTGTGACTGGAGAAGTGGGGATTATGGGAATTGTGACCAGTGTTGCTCCTGATTATTATATAGTACACTCATGTAGCCTGGTAACGTTCTATATTGCTGTAATGCGGGCGTTTCATTGATGGAATGGCGAACAGTGCAGATCCTGAACAGACCGTGTGGATGCACAGGCTGATCTGTAGCCTATTTCATCAACATTGCAAAGTACACTTTTCTAGCAAAGTATACTTTGAGGGAGAAATTTTCAATTTTAGGATAAATTTATTAATTTTTATTATACTGAATTTATTACATTATCACAGCCATTTTGGCTGTGATAATGTAATACATTCAGTATAATAATTCTGCATACTTTTAATAATGAAATATATGAAGTCGTTAGTTCTATATGAAATAATGCATTTCAGGAAAAATAAATGATTACTCCCTCAAGAAAAGTATACTTTGCAATTTTGGTGAAATAGACTACTGGATAACACTGGTCGCACAACCCATAAGCCTCATTTCTTCAGTTGTGGTAAGTTTATTTATGGTGACCAAACGTTCGAAACTATACGGGCCACCATTCCGAAAATACAAGGGGGTGGGGGGAGCTTGAGCTAAAGCTAACACTTTAAGTGCACTTAATGTGCACGAGACTTAAACGACACATTGCGCTAAATAGTGCACAGTCGTGCATTTCGTTGCTTACATTCGTGCACGAGGTCGTGAGCTACAGTGCACTTTACTGCTCACTGTGGTGCATGCACATTTCAAGCACAGTGCAGTTACATATAAGGTGAAAGCATAAGAGTTAAGATAATTACAAATTGTAAAAGATAATTACAGGCAATGCATGAATATGAGAATTAAAATAACGGATGATTTACTGTCCGAAAAAGGAACGAGTATGCAAGATAATGTAAGTATGACCTGTTAAAACTTGATAACCACAAGCAGTGTGTGAACATGACAATTGAATTAATCGAGTTACATTATTTGAGAATCCAGCAAATGATCAAATGACATGCATGGTTGAGATAATCAAGATCGTCAAAATGATACATGTGAAGTTGTATTGCATTTATTGTGTTCAGGTAGCCGGGGCCCGTTTCACTAAACTTCGTACGACTAAGATTTTCGTAAGCGCAACTTCAGGATCGTTATGAAATTTCAATTGATGGATTTACAAATGTTCATTTATTGAGCATATGCTGCATATGCAGCATATGCTCAATAAATGTAAATCCAATAATTGTTTACAAGAAAACATTGTTAATGTGCAATTTACAAACTATCGTAATTTTGCACTTACGAAAATGTTAGTCGTACGAAGTTTAGTGAAACGGCCCCCGGTCCCTCACTGGAGCCCAATGCAAAGCCAATGGAAATAAACGAAAAATCCGACTCAAAAGACAAAAGCCAAACACACAAACAACCCACGTCCACTCAATAAAATGTTTTTAAACCATCAGTTCACATGAGTGTCTCATTTTACAATTTCAGGAGTATGGAATCTGGTGACGACGGAAGTCTCCTTCCCGATGACGTCATTGACAAGGTTGCCAAGGCCAACACGTTACACACGGAACCTGCGCATGTACTACCGGAAATACGGGCATCGCCGTGCCAGATACACACCAAAGGCAGCCGCGGAATGGGCCAGGACGCGTTTTTCTCAACAAACTCTCACACAAAGGAGATTAAATCCCATAGGCGATGGAACCTCCACCCCAATACCAGCAAAGACAGTATACCCACAACGCAACAGTTGAATTCTAGTCACGTGAACATCCAGCGCAATAAGTCGAACTTGAACGTGTACATTCCGGAGCAGTTTCCCGCCAAAAAGCCGCAGTTACCAAAACACATGTCGTCCAAAGACTTCGTGATGACGTGGTTAATACACGGGTCGGCGCCCGCGGGCAGCAACCATTTCCCGGACATTGTGCAAGCGCAGAAGAAAGCGAAGAACAAACTCCTTTCTAAAAAGTCTCAGATTAGTGAATGAATCGGAACGTTGGTCGGTAAACTACGAGCATAGGTGAATAATGCATATTACACAACCGCCTGCGTTAATATTGCCCAGTTAAAAAACTTCCGATAAGGAGGCGGTACCTTTTGCATTTATTGGGCAATCATCGTTAATGAGACACCACCGCATGCGTTAATCTTGCCCAGATGTTAACGTTTCTGGATATCTATTGGCGATCTCAACTATCAATCAAGCAGTTTGATTGACTGGGCCTGAGTTGTAGCACATCTCAGGCTCAGCCAATCAATCTGCTCGATTTCCAGCAAGTATTTGGAAATTAAAATAAATTCAAATATTGGCAGGATTAGCGCAAGCGGTGGTGTCGTAATATGGATTGTCAAATGTTTTAAATTATGTTTAAAAACCAGCAGAAAGTCAGAGAAATTAAGCATGCCGTGAAAACCCAATCCCGCCACTAAATGCCTATTAATAATAGGCCGTTAGTGGCGGTATTCGGTTTCATGGCAATGTTTGCTGGTTTCTATATAAACATAATTATTCTAATTCTAACCATTTGACCATCCAGGCTACGTGTTATTCACATGTGACGACACGTTATATGTGTGTACCTGCAATTGGCCCAGCCGATTTCACAAAAATAAATAGCAGACGACAAAAGATTAAGATAGCGGTGTAAGGGTTAACACAACACGGAAAGGATACAAGTAATTAAATAGAGTATGTCGTGATGTGAATGAATCTAAAGTCAAACTGGTTCAGGTAAACAAATAAAAAATATCAGCTGCGGCTAGTGTCTTGATATCAAGTTTATCAGGCAAGACTAGGAAACGCGTCGGAATTCCTCGGCTAGCTGAGGAATTCCTACCGTGTCCGAGACGAACATGATACACGTGATGTCGGAATACACTAGCATTGTATTTAGCAGGTATCGGTTTCTGTTTTCCGATGGCTAATACATGTATCATTGTGGCTTCGTTGAAAAGAACGTGGACATGTTTACATTGCGTCATTAGACTAGCGTCATTTGTTAACGTCATGTGACGTCTTTAAATGTGGCTGTGACTGGAGAAATGGGGCTCGTGGGTTTTGCGACCAGTGCACTGTTCGCCATTCCATCACGATTCAGGCTTCTCACAAGCAATATAAATTGTTTTCAGGTTACACGAGTGTGCTATTTGATCAAGAGATAAACTGGCCATAATCCCCATTTTTACAATCACATCCATAAATTAGTAGAGAACCGGATATGCGGATAAATTTGTCTTTGCACGACACTTTATTATCAAGCAGTATGTGCGAGATCATTGCAAAACTCGCTACCTAATAATTCCAGCAAAAATATATTTACACAATTCCCTAACATTTGATTGGTCCGTAGCAAGTCTCTGTCCAAAATTTATATCCCAGTAAACTCCCAGGCCGAACTACTTTCCGTAACCGTGAGGCGCAGTTAAAATAATTCTTAAGAAAACGGAAAATAAACACATTTTCTTGATGAATTTATTTCAAATGCTGGAATTATAAAGAATGAATTGCCTTTTTGTGGAATTTATCGGGGATCTAAACTTGGAAAAGTCGCGGGAATACTGGACGAGGCCTTAAAAAATTACAATTTTCGAAAAAAAAAAAAAAATGTTTTTTCTTTTCTCTCGAAAATTGCAATTTTGTATCGCTTCGTCCAGTATTCCCGCGACTTTTCCAAGTTTATACCCCGATAAATTCCACAAAAAGGCCATTCATTCCTATAATAAAATCTAGCGTTCCACTACCGCCTGCGCTAATCTTGCCAACACTTGAATACTTACTATATAGAGAATAGTAGGTTAGTGCCGTGAATGGGAAAAAATATCCGGCAAGGCTCAAGAATTTCTTTATTTCTCATCAGAAGTATATGTTGTGACCACTCATTTGAACCGTCTCGCCGAGACGTTTTGAATGAGTGGTCACAACATATACTTTGGTTCAGAAATAAGGAAAATAGATAGAGACTAGTAGGTTAGTGCCGTGAATGGGAAAACATATCTGGCAAGGCTCAGGAAACGGGATGGGCGAGGCTCTGCCGAGAACATCCGTTTCAGTGCCGCGCCAGATATTTTGTTCCCATTCACGGCACTAACCTACTATTTTAATTATCCCGTCAACACCTACAAATGGCTGTAAAATGCAAAAATTGTATTGACTGGATATCAAAAATGTTTCACGGCACCGTTTTTCACGGCACATACGCACTGTGTTGACGGGATAAATTTGAATATTATTCTTGAAGTCAATCAGTTTGTTTGACTTAGCCTGATATGTGCTACAGCCAATCAAACAGCTTGATTGCGAGTTGGCAGTGCCAATATATGTTCAGAAACGTTGATAATCTCGGCAAGATTAACGCCGGCGGTTGTGTAGCATACAGTGAGGCCAGTGCACGTGATTTCAAGGGAACACGCATACACTTCATACTTCACAAGAAGTAATTGGAAGGTTCACCGTCGTTAACTAGCTGTGCATTGGAAGTTAACGAGGTGTTTATATGAAGTGAACACACTGTGCACATCTGTGGAAATGCAGAACATGTTATAGAACGCTAGTTTAGGCACGTGGAATGACAGTCACTGTGCTTACAGCGAAGATTTGTTCAAGGCTCACAAACAAAAACTAACGGAAAACAATGGTGGCATATATTTGGCATCCAGATGTCGAGATGTTGACATAATTTATGACAACATATCGACATAAATATCACGACATGTCGACATAACGTGAAACTATGTCGACTATTGAGATAAATTGCTGCGTCGGCATGTTGAGATAAAATATCACATTATGTCGACATGTTGTGTTAAACTATCAGGTTGTGCCGACATGTGCTAAACTATTACGTTATGTTGACGTGTCGCGATAACCTATCACATTATATCGACATGCTGTGATAATTTATCACGCTATGTCGACATGTTGAGATAAAATATCACATTACGTCGACATGATGTGCTGAACTATCACGTTGTGTCGACTTATCGTGATAACTTATCAAATTATGTTGACATATTATGTTATCACGTTATGTCATTATAATGTGTTAACTTATCACGTTATTTCGATATGTTGTGTTAAACTATCACGGTATGTCGACTTGTTGTGATCATTTGTTACATTATGTTGACTTGGTGTGATCATGTATCACGTTATGTCGACATGATTTATCTCAACATGTCAACATAGTTTCACGTTAAGTCCACATGCCGTGATGTGCAAGTCGACATGTTGCGATAAGTTATGTCAACATCTCGACATCTCGATGCCAAATATATTCAACCATAGAAAACAAAGTGAAAACGATAATTTTGTAAAACAATATATATGGTGGCATATATTTGCCATCGAGATGTTGAGTTCTTGACATAATTTATCTCAACATGTCGACATAACGCGAAACTATGTCGACATGTTGAGATAAAGTATCAACTTATGTTGAGATTCTGTAGTTAACTATCACGTTAAATATCACATTAAGTCGACATATTGTGTTAGCCTATCACGTCATGTTGTCATAGTGTGTATACTTATCATGTTATGTCGACACGTTGTGTTACATTACTACGGTATGTTGACTTGTTGTGATAACTTATCATATTATGTTGACTTGCTGTGGTAACTTATCACGTTATGTCGACATGATTTATCTCAACATGACGAAATAGTTTCAAGTGTTGTCGACATGTAGTGATATTTAAGTTGGCATATTGCGATAAATTATGTCAACATCTCGACATCTCGATGGCAATTATATGCCACCATAGAAAGCGAAGTGAAAACGATTGTTTTGTACAGCGATAGGTATGGTACTTAAATACACGACATGTCGACATGACATGAAACTATGTCAACATGTTGAGACAACTTATCATTTTATGTCGACATGCTGTGTTAAATGATCACGTTATGTCGACATTTTGTGTTAGCTTACCACGTTATTTCGACATATCGTGTTAACTTATCACGTTATGTCGACATATTGTGCTAACTTATCATGTTATGTCGACATGTTGTGTTGATCTATTACGATATGTCGACATGTGTTTTCTTCAACGCATGTCGTGTCTTTCTTTTTAATTAGAAAATTATGTTTTCGAAGAAAAATAAACAAGGAAAACGATGTGACAATGATGTGTAAACGATAGACAATCGTTCGTTTGTGGAACCAGGAACACATATCCGGGCTGTAGTTAAAACTAGCAAATCCCGATTTAGTTTCTGCGCATATATTCCGACATCTGCGTAGACCAATGACGCTTATAGAAATGTTGTTGTTTTTTATATATTTTTCAGTACATGTACTTCTAGTAGACATGTTTACCTGTCAATATGGCATACGTCGTGCTTGCCAACTTGGTTTGATGGACACAACAAACAGTAAACCAATTTAAGCTTGGTTTTATGACGAAAGTATACAAATATAACAAAATTTATTTAGAAATAATTTTTGAATTTGTTGATAGTTTTTTTTTAAATGTAACTTTTGTCTTAACTACATCATTTCCACTTTCTATTTTTCTTCGATCTCCATGGTCACTCACCACCTCATCTTTTACCCCAATGTAAATAAAATCAATATTTGATGGAATGTCATCAAGTAAAAAAATGGGACGCTGACCTATTTGTTATTGATGAAAAAGTACTTGCATTTAAATAATGCAGCGAACTGTTTAAAGGTGTTCTACTATTTTTTGAAAATTTCACAATGATTTGATACATGGCTATTTCAATAATGTTATGCTCACTAGACGATCGACAGGGGACATTATAATTTATACATGTCCGGTTGTAAGTTCGTCTGTCCGTCATGTATTGCTTGTCCGATAAGTTACTATAGTTGACGAAATTATTTGCACGTACATTTACATACATGTAATAAATAGCATAACATTGGCTTACTGTTTCAATTTCCAAGCCTAGTGTACCGGATATAGCTGGTGCTGAAAGAATCTTGCTCAGACCAACGTTTTGTTTTCCTGTTTGCGTTTACGTATTACGACGTATTACAACTATATGCGTATAGTCGCATAGTCGTAATATAATATCATGATGATCACTATATATAATCCTATACATTCCCGAGAGCTTTAGTTCGAGGGAAAATATATGTCGAGGGCTGATATGAGGGCAGATAGGACAAACGCCATATCATAATGCTCATATCAATGTTTGGCCCCACCGTGCGGGGGGGGGGGGATATGGTCGGTGACCATATAGGGGTATTTAGACAATTTAGACAATTTAGACAGCGGGTGATTCTCGACAGGGATTTTGGGATTTTGTTGAACAAAATAATCTATAGCTCAAAAACGCGTTGACGCGCATGGGGGAATATATCATTGCGGACATGTATCATTCTGCACAAATCAACCTTCACCCAGAGGTCAAAGTCATTCGCTGACGAATAGATCTTTGGTCTCTCACGAACCCTCTCATTTCGTAAGTTTCCTATTACCCTTCATGACTCATGTCTCCCTAACGCCATCCTGCAGCAAAATTCATCATCTCTCCTTTATCACAAGGACAGGGTCATTCACTTCATAAGTATGTATTTCTTCTTTTAACTTAACTTTTCTTAAATTTCTTCTCAGTTCTCTTACTATTCATGAATGTTTTCTTATTTTGGCTGATGTGTTCCTAACATCGTCCTGCACGATCCTGCATACAATCCCCACCCCACAAGAAGTGGGCGGCAGGTTTAGAGGATGTGAAGGGGTAAATTTAACGATGGGATTCATCCTTAACAGAATCCGGATAACCCTGGTTTGACCGTCGGGTACATTTTTGGATTTCTTGCTACTTCAGAGTTACATGTAAGTCCGGTTATAACAAGTGACTCTGGTGGGGTGAGGACCTGTAGCCTATTTCACGGTGCCGTGAAACATTTTTAATATCCAGTTCAAATGAGTGGTCACAACATATACTTCTGATGAGAAATAAAGAAATTCTTGAGCCTTGCCGGATATTTTTTCCCATTCACGGCACTAACCTACTATTCTCTGTATAGGGGTACAGAAAGATATTAAGCGGAGGACATACATTGCAACCAGTGTAGTCCCAGATCAGCTATAAGTACACCGGGCATATTTCTGACAATCCATGGAGATCCTTATCAGTAGTCTATTTCATCAACATTGCAAAGTATACTTTAGTAGCAAAGTATACTTTGAGGGAGAAATTTTCAATTTTATGATAAATTTATTAATTTTTATTATACTGAATTTATTACATTTCACAGCCAATTTGGCTGTGATAATGTAATAAATTCAGTATAATAATTCTGCATACTTTTAATCATGAAATATATTCATTTGTTAGTTCTATATGAAATAATGCATTTCAGGAAAAATAAATGATTACTCCCTCAAAGTATACTTTGCTAGTAAAGTATACTTTGCAATGTTGATGAAATAGGCTACTGGCACCAAGTCAGGTTATTCTAATTTCAGGGCTAAATATATTTTTCTTCTCAATATTCAGTTATGATGTTGGGATTTTCCTCCATCACAGCATGTGAAATATGGGATTCGACCCCCTTCTTCCGGTCTAAATGACCATAGCTGTTGACAACCCGTAAAGCACATTTAAATAAATACATTTCTTTCTCTCATCACCCTGCATCAGTCTATACATAATGCAAGCACCACCCCACCTTCGGCATAAAGACAATGCCATTCACTTACGCCTTCGTTTTACTTTCTTTTTTCATGTCACCCAAATGGTGGCTGTGGCTGAAGAAATTGGGCTTACGGGGTTTGCGAGCAGTTTAGACCTAGACCAGACTGTGTATACGCACTGCCTGATCAGAATCTGCACTGCTCGCCATTTCATCAATGAAACACTCGCCATGCTTCTAACAAGCAATATACATCGTTATCAGGTTACAGGAGTGTGCTATTGGATCAGGAGCTACACTAGACACACATTCCATAGGCCCCATTTCTCCAGTCACATCCGCATGTACGGCATCTTTCATCCATACCATAGCCGAGCACAAATAGATTTAAAGCAAGGATATGTCTCTCACAAAGGGTGTGTCTTTGTACAGTAAGAAGGACAACCTTGACATAACATATACTAGAGGAAATGGATTCAATAAAAGTTATCTCCCCTGTTTATCACAGCCTTTGGTAGGATTTTGGACCATTCTGGATCGTAGCTAATTATCTCCTGTTGAATTTATTTATAGAAATCCGGTCCAAATCGTGTAGTTTGTGGCCTTATTGCTTGTAAAAAGAGTGAATGTGGAATGATGTGATATGAAAAGGAGCAATTATAGTGATTTCAACTAGTGTTGATCCAGATCATACTACATATCTACTCAATATGATATGGGACTACACTATTTGCAAGGTTAATATTTTTACACGACAGTATTAATGTTATTGCAAACAGTGTTGACTCAGATCAGACTACACAAGTGTGCAGTCTGATCTGGGTCTGCTCTGTTCGCAAAACTCATTTCTTTTGATGTTATTCAGTAAGAAATAAACGCTGAAATCTTGCATACATGTAGGACCGAATATCCCTGGTCTGCAATGAAATCCATTCCATTCCGGTCCTGGGTAGATCCTACGGAGACCCGCAGGGGACGTAGAATTATTTTTTATTAATTCGTTCCCACGAAATAACAGTTCGTTCCCTCAATTTAACAATTTGTTCCCACGAAATAACAATTCGTTCCCTACATTTGACCATACGTTCCCACGAATTAACAATCGTTCCCTCGAGTTAACAATTCTTTCCCTCGAATTAACAATTCGTTCTCCCACGAATTGTTTGGCGCTCAGCTGCGTGCGCAACACCTTTTATCTACTTTGAAGCTGTTTGATGTTATTTCGAGCAAACGAATTGTTATTTCGTGGGAACGAATTGTTAAATTGAGGGAACGAATTTATATTTCATGGGAACGAATTAATAAAAATACATACATATCCCCTGCGGGGCTCTGTAGTTTTCCGCATTTCTATTTATATGGTTGTGTGTTTATAATATTAGATATGCGAATATAGATCAATAATATTAAGTTTGGGCTTGTAAGGGATATAAATACACACTGTACGCGGCCGTGTATCAATAATAGACGCCCGCCCGTACACGCCGGTGGGGAACGAGTGAGAAAACGAGGTACACTAGTGGACACACTGCCAGGTAATACTATTTATTTTCACTTATTTTCATTTATGCCCCCACCACCGAATGGTGAGATGGTGGCGCATATAGTGGTACCGCGTCCGTACGTCCTGTACTTCATGCCCGGTTGAATATCATCATTGAGACATGCCATGCGATTTTAGACATCAGCGTAATTTCTTTCACTACGTTTACACAATTTACAATATTTTTCATAAATAATGTCAAAAATTGACAAAATTATCAGAGTACATGCGCAACTTTTGGCGCCATTTACGAAAAATATTGTAATTTTTGTAAATGTATTTCATGAAATTACGCAGATGTCCGAAGGTACAAAATCGCATGGCTTGTCTCATATAATTTCTGTTTCCTTTCACGTAACCGCTTCATATTTCACACATGCATTCCTCTGATGGTTCTCAATCATGCTGTGACAAAATCCATGATCCTCGGGCCCCGTTAAGCCCAAGGTAAAGGTCACCTACTTAGCCACTAAGCAGGCACAAAATGTTCTTTATAAGAATTACATAAGTGTATAATTGTGTGCCACTATTCAACCAGTTCTAAAAATTACAAGTACCGCTATACAGATATAACCATTTAGTAATATGTATTTACTGATAATGACGCGCGGTGGTCAAGCTATTTTCATATGCAAATGAAGCATGATATGTTTTAATTATTTATACTAATTAAATGTGTCACCTGAACAAATAATACTTTCGACAGATTATAATGTATGATCATTGCACATCAACAAATAAATAGTAATGTCCGTTAACATATTAAGGAAACACGGTTACCTCCCCTGATATCAGTGTGGAAATTTACGTCTGATAGAAAATGTATAATGCTACCAAACAATACGTGGGGTAATGGTGAATGAATGTTTATTTTGTCAGAAAATGTCATACGTACAGAATATACAAAAGTATATGTATCACTATACTACTGCGTGGGCATGTACCTTTAAGATCTGAAATAGTACGTACACACACTTCAGATGCTGATGGCTCATAGAGAATAATAGGTTAGTGCCGTGAATGGGAAAAAATATCCGGCAAGGCTCAAGAATTTCTTTATTTCTCACCAGAAGTATATGCGCCGAGACGGTTCAAATGAGTGGTGACAACATATACTTTGGTTCAGAAATAAGGAAAACAGATAGAGAATAGTAGGTTAGTGCCGTGAATGGGAAAAACATATCCGGCATTGAATGCTCAAGAATTTCTTTATTTCTCATCAGAAGCATATGTTGTGACCACTCATTTGAACAGTCTCGCCGATGAACCGTCTCGCCGAGACGGTTCAAATGAGTGGTCACAACATATACTTTGGTTCAGAAATAAGGAAAATAGATAGAGAATAGTAGGTTAGTGTCGTGAATGGTAAAAAAATATCTGGGGTAATGATGAACAGTGTGTGTCTACTGAGTGGGCATGTACCTTTAACTGTTGGCTAAATTTCTTATAATTTATGTTTCCCTTCACGTACATGTAGCTGCTTCACATTTATCATGCTGTGACACTCCACCACACTCCTGCCTTGTGTTTTCAAATGTGCAGTCGTATTCTGTGGCTGCCAGCACTCGTGTGCCGACATACCACATTGATATTTTACTCTAGTGAAAATAGTTTGTATTAACCTGCTAGTACTAAAGTATGACCAAAATAACACCAATACACATGTATCGATCAGCATTGAATTGAATTCAATGAATGTATTTATAAACGGCCTTGATTGCCGTTATTTGAGATAGTTATAGAGACAAATGTCACGGAGGGGAATCGACCCGAATGCAGGTGCGCGTTTCGGCAGCTAATACAGGCCAATTTTACTACTCCGTATTACGAAGCTCCGCAGGGGACGTGGAATTCGTTTTTTTATTAATTCGTTCCCACGAAATAACAATTCGTTCCCTCAAATTAACAATTCGTTTCCACGAATTAACATTTCGTTCCCACGAATTAACAATTTGTTCCCTCAATTTAACAATTCGTTCCCTCAATTTAACAATTCGTTCCCACGAAATAACAATTCATTCCCACGTGGAAACGAATTGTTATATCGTGGGAACGAATTGTTAATTCGATGGAACGAATTGTTAAATTGAGGGAACGAATTGTCATTTCGTGGGAACGAATTGTCATTTCGTGGGAACGAATTGTCATTTTGTAGGAACGAATTGTTAACTCGAGGGAACTAATTGTTATATCGTTGAACGAATTGTTAAATGGAGGGAACGAATTGTAATTTCGTGGGAACGAATTGTTAATTCGAGGGAACGAATTGTTAATTCGAGGGAACGAATTGTTATTTCGTGGGAACGAATTAATGAATAAAATCCATGTCCCCTGCGGGGCTCCGTACAATTTCGCCTCTACTCGGGTATTATTTATATTATAACTTTCTTATTATTCCACCGAGTTTGAAAACAAACGGACGTAAGGCTGATAAGTGTGTAGAATCCATGAATGCTGATCGTTTCCTGATATTTCCAGCCAGTTTGCCAAACACTTCTGAATAGTTTTGAAAACATCAGAAATTGGTGTGATAAACAGTTTTCACATAGGGTAAACCTATGTATTGGGATCGCCTCCGACAGTTAGCCACGCCCCAGACCCCCTTCGATGCGATGGTCCGTAGTGATATCTTGGAGTAACCATAACAACAAAAAGCATTGTGTTACTCAACGTTTAACTGTCACACACAACCGTGAATTGAAAATAATATTATGAAAAACTACTTGAACTGCACAATATCAACAACGGATGTTCTACGTACAAAAATACATCGGATTATTTTGTTGCACGTGATTTGCCCCCATTAGCGGCACAAATCGTGCGGTCATCGCTAAATTTAGTAACAGGCTATAATTTTCGGCAGAGTTAACTCCCCTCCGAATACTCTCCGAAACACGCGACGCGTTTAACACACAAACGACATCAAGTTCGACCTTCCGACAGTCTATTTTTAAACTCACCCGACACCTGTGCGAAACAAAACTCGCACGTGTGGGTCTAAAATATGTTTAATCCTCATTCTATCGATGGATTTACAGCGGATTTTAGTGAAATTCCCGAATTCGGCCTGATTGACATGTGTCTATGGTGGTCAATAGACGCCAACATGAGTGTCAATTCTACTTTCGGGGAAGGGGGTCAATAAGTCAGTATTTAAAGTGGTAAATTACAGTCAGGGAACAAATTAATGACAGTATAACACATCCAGCGTATATTAATACCCATATTAATGCAAGTACTGAAAATACGACAACAAAATTCTAACAAGTTTGGGCTTCCATACATTGAAAATTTTGTCAGCGGTTTCCCCAATGACGTCATTTGTACGTTTTAATATACTCGACACGGGGCCAATTATTTCATTCACAAAACAGAAGTAAACATGGCGATGTACCGACAAGGCATTTTCAGGCGCGACACCGCTTCCGTGGCGGAATTATTGTAACTATGGCTCTTCAATCAGTTTTCAATATATCTATAATGATCATAGATATCTGGAATATGTAGTTATACTTGAATTGATGATGTATTGTATACGTGTTACCGTATCTTTCTGATATTACTATGCATAATCTGTAATGTTGTTGAATGTTTTGGTACATACTGTAGCAGTGCATATTGTAGTTGTGCCATATCAATAGTTTACCCCTTAACCATTAAAACGCTGAAAAAGAAAATTGCCGTCTGCACATTTTGTATATTTTAATCTCTTTAAAAACCTGTTTTGGCAGCGCTGTAGAATCGTCTCGGTATGTTTTTGAGGAGAAATATAAAACTATTTAAAACAGCAGACGACAAAGGTACATGCCCACTCAGTAAGCCCAAACTGTCATTTATAGGAATTAAATAAGTGTATAACTGTGTCACTATTCCACCAGTTCTAAACGTTGGTATCAGGTGGTATCAGGCTATTTTGATATGAAAATGAGGCATGACATTTTTTAATTATTTATACTAAAGAAATGCGTCACCTGAAAAAATAATATTTTCGACAAATTTTAAAATATGATCATTGCACATCATAAAATAAATACAGAGATTAAATAGTAATGTCCGCTAACATTTTAAGCAAACACGGTTATCGCCCCTGATATCAGTGTGTAAATTTACGTCTGATATAAAATGTATAATAATGCCAATCAGTACATGGGATAATGGCGCATGAATGTTTATTTTGCCAGGAAATGTCTCAGATGATGTCTCTGATGTAAAGAACATTTTGTACCTACTGAGTGGGCATGTACCTTTAAGGGTTAATGAAACTGCAACACCATCAATCAATCAATCAATCAATCAATCAATCAATCTAGTTTAATATTGTAGTACTCTATGTTCAGTACTTTCAGTACTTTGATTAAAAACTGGTAAAGTTATCCAAACTGATCCTAAATGTTTGGGTAACTCATTCTGGTTGGCTGTTCATAGGGTGTCCGGCTTAGCACGTTTACACTGTAATTCAAGCATTTGATCAGTCTGAGCCATAGTTGTGTGCTATGCGATCACGAACAGACAGTATCACCTGAGATAAATGACCAAGCAACTCATCAAAAATATGATCACAGGTGTTTCATTGGTGTCCGGTTTAGAGAGGTTTCACTGTGTGCAAAAACGCGCGGTGACAATCGTGGATTTGTCACACCATAATGGAGGATCATCAGAGGAATGCATGTGTGAAATATGAAGCAGTTACGTGAATGAAGCAAATTTTATCCCGTCAACACAGTGCGTATGTGCCGTGAAACATGTTTGATATCCTGTCAAAACGACCTAATCACTGCGTATGAATATGTTCGGTGACTGGGTTTATTTGTTTGCATTTAAAAGTTATTTGTAGGTGTTGACGGGATAAATAGAACAGTATGTTAGTGCCGTTAATCGGTAGAGCCTCGCCCATCCCGTTTCCTAAGCATTGCCAGATATTTTCCCATTCACGGCACTAACCTACTATTCTCTATATAAACTGCTTCATATTTCGCACATGCATTCCTCTGATGGTCCTATATCATGCAGTGACAAATTCACGATCCTTGGCCCCCGCTAAACCAAAGGTCAATGGCACATACTTGTGTATTCAAATTTTAAAGCTAGGATAAATTTCTTATACTTTTTGTTTCCGTTCACGTACTGTCTGGTTAATATTTCACACATCCATTCCTCTGATGGTTCTCTATCATGCTGTGACCAAATCCACGATCCTCGGCCCCCACTAAACCCAAGTTCAATGTCACATACTTAGTGTGTTCAAAACGTTAAAGTTAGGGTAAATTTCTTATAAGTTATGTTTCATTTCACGTAGCTGTTTCATACATGCATGTATATGATGGTCGTCTATCATACCATGACAAATCTACGATCCTCCTGATTGTGTGATGTCAATGTGCCGTGGGTACTATTGGCTGCCAGCGGGGGCATTCGTGTGCCGACAGTCCACATTTCAAATTATTTCCACATGCACGTATATGTGACTACTCGACAAGACGGTTCAAATGAATGGTCAAAATATGTTCATGTACATATGTTTTGATTCCTAAATAAGAAAATATCAGCAAAATGGTGTTTCCTCAGCATATTAAAAAGTGTATAATGTTACCACTCAGTTGAACCGTCTCGGCGAGACGGTTCAACTGAGTGGTAACAACATACACTTTGGGTGGGTAGAGGAGGCACCCACTAGATTCGCTGGACCAATTTTATGATGCATCGGGCACCCCTGATGGAGACAAAATAGCTTGCACATGCAACTAGTTACAATGGTGTAAACTATTGCAAAAGGCTATCACTCAGTTCGAAACAAAAAAAAACAATGCATCATAACAAACTGGATCCAATATACATGCACGTATGGAAAAAAAAAACACAACATTTTTGTTCAGAAAAACTAACTCACCCCTCCCTCCACTCCCCTCAGTACATGCATGCGTGGCCACTTGTTTCAGCTCCTCACCATCACCGCCCCCGCCCCCCGCCCCCCGCCCCCGCCTTATCCATTACAATACACTGATCGTCTGCTTTTCTGAGGGTTAATGCGTATGTGTCATTGATCGAGCTAGCAAACAGTTTAGCCTTATTGTGTTCTAGCACTTGATCTATATCCATATTAGCATTGCCATGCCCGTGACATCTGGTAATTATACCACATAGTATAACATTGATTGGTACACGGGTAACGTCATGCCAAAGGATATCACCCATGGTTACGGGTATATTACTCTGACGTCTCTATACTTACCCCACCGCCTGTGCTAATCTTGCCAGTATTTGAATTTGTTTTTTATTTAAAAATACTTGAATACTGTAGATTGATTTGCTGAGCCTGATCTGTGCTACAGCTCAGCCAATCAAACTGCTTGATTGCGAGTTCAGATTGCCAATAGATGTTCAGAAACGTTGCTATCTGGGCAAGATTAACGCAGGCGGTTGTGTATATATCTATTCCAGGATATATCTTCGCCTCTGTCCACAACGGTTATACTATAACACCGTGAAGGGATGGCCACTCCCGGGGGCCCGTTAGAGATATGCTTCTCTTTCGACACCACCGTTTCCATGACGACGTACGTCAACGAGGTCAAGGCTAAACTCCAGGACATGGTGCAGCGACTCAAATCGGATATTCCGGGTATAAAACTGGCGTTGTTTGCACACGGGGATTACTACTACAGTAGATGGGACAACAAGAGCGATTACGTCACGATTCACACGGACTTTACCGACGACGTGGCGAAACTGTGCGAGTTCATCCAATCAGCGACTCCGACTAACGGCGGAGACTGGAAAGAATGTTATGAACTCGTGCTCTGGGAAGCGCGAGAGAAGCTGAGCTGGAGCCCCGGGGCCAACAAGGTCATGGTCATTATCGGAGATGCAATACCGCACGAGGTTAACAATGTGGTAAACACGATGAAGATTAGTTGGAAACACGAAGTGAAGAAGCTACTAGACATGGTACGTACGTAAAATATTTACTCCCCTACACACATGATTTGTAGAAGATTCACAAACGAAACAAACAAAAACGAAGTGGAAACGATTTAATTGTTGTGTATAACGATATGTACGGTGGCACAGAGGGGACATGGAAATATTTTTTTTCTTGTCTTTATCCCGTCAACACAGTGCGTATGTGCCGTGAAACACGGTGCCGTGAAACATTTTTGATATCCTGTCAATACGACCTAATCCTACTTAGGACTATGTGCGGTGACTGGGGTTATATTACAGCCATTTATAGGTGTTGACGGGATAAATAGAATAGTAGGTTAGTGCCGTGAATGGGAAAACATATCTGGCGCGGCGTGGAAACGGGATGTGCTCGGCAAAGCCTCGCCCATCCCGTTTCCTGAGCCTTGCCAGATATTTTACCCATTCACGGCACTAACCTACTATTGTTACATATATGCAAACAAATAGCGCGTGCTGTTCGCATATGGCTTTAAGCAATGCTCATTCCGGGACCGCGCGTAATGGAAGTGCCTTCATGACGTCACTACGCGGAAATGCCTTCATGGCGTCACTACTTCATGACGTTCATGACGCGGCCCCGGAATATGCATACCGAAAATTATCTACGTGAATGGGACGATTTATAAAAGTACTGAAAATACTGAATATAATGCTCAAATTACATCAGTTTTGTGTTGGAAATGTAACAATAACGTTGGGATTCAAACAGTTCCCTCGGGCCACAGCAAACGTTTGCACACGGCTGGACATGATCAAACCTTATATTCTCTATACCAACTACAGATGTTACACGCATGTCGTTTCTATCAACGCATGTTTTGTCGTTTACTTCAACGCATTTCGTATCTTTTACACATCGTTTTTTTTTTAATTAGAAAATTACGGTGCCTGGTCTATCATGGTCTTCAAAAGGGCATATCAAGATTTTTGAAAACAAATGATATAAAAATAAAAATGTTTTTTCGTCATGGCCTTGTGTAAAGTGGTTTAATTGAAGATATATGACATACTAGGACTGCCGGGTTTCAATTGTCACCGATATCGGTACATAAGTATCAGATTTTCTATCTTGTTGAAAAAAACAAGATAGGGAATCCCAGTTTATGTACCTGTAGTGAACTATAGCCTATTAATATTAAATTATTATCAACATTTAAGAATGAGCCATCTTTTCATTTCGTAAAATGTGGTCAAATATTGACTCGGAAATTGACGCTGAAACCTGGCTAGATAGCTTGGAAATGATCTAACTAAGAAAACAAAAGTTAAATTTTGAAAATCGGTCCACTATTTCTGAAATTATAAAAATATCCCCATTGTTTGTTCTCAATAAAATCGATATTGGACGAAATTTCAGGTAATAACAAGAAGGCTCATTCCTCAATTTTGAAAATGTTATTGTTTTTGCATTGTTTATATAGCCGGAAAATTTGGGTAGGTTTCGTGCAACAGACAATGGTGGTTAGGGCATTCACCCTCACAACTAGGATGTCGACGGTTTGAGCATCTATCTGTTTTGATAGGCATTTTTTTGTGAGCCACCTGGTTTCAAAAATCCGATTAATTTTCCCTAGATGGCGTTGATTGTATTTGATTATAATATGATGTACATGTAAAAATAAATAAAGAAAGAAAATATACTGACGAAATAATCCAAGCTCATTCATTTGATTGTGACTTTTGTGTCAACTGTTTGCGCACGGATTTATTTTTATGTCTCTTGTTTACGTAACAAACTGGCTTTTTTATTTTCGAAATCGCCATCGGTGGAAAGAAAACGGCGATGCGATCCTGCAGTAGGGCCCTGGGGGCCATTTCACTAAACTTCGTAGGACTAAAATATTCGTAAGTGCAAAATTATGATAGTCCGTAAATTTCACATTAACAATGTTTTTTTTTGTAAATAACTATTGGATTTACATTTATTGAGCATAGGCTGCATATGCAGCCTGTGCTCAATAAATGTAAATCCATCAATTGAAATTTCTAGACGATCCTAAATTTGCAATTACGAACATTTTTGTCGTACGAAGTTTAGTGAAACGGGCCCCATCACAATATATTCCGGTTAATACTTCGCAAAATTTGGTAAATCCCAAGCTGGCAAACCAACAATAAGAATGTTCCATACGTATGTGCACAGGGTGTGAGGACGTACGGCGTGTTCTGCAAGACGCCACATAGCCACGACTTCGACCTGGCCTTCTACAAGGACTTGGCCAAGCGGGGTCAAGGTGACTTCCTGACGTTGAGCAAGTTCGACAGTATGTTCGATTTCATAATGGCCATATGCTACAGGGAAAATGGGGAAGACGCGCTACAAGTAAGTTTACTATGGTGGGAACCTCTCTATCGAGCCCGTGTTATTTGGATAGATAATGAATTGCTATGTATGCCTATTTTAAAATGTTTTGCAAAAGTGTGTACGGCCATTATAAAACAAATGCTAGATTCTCATCCCCGCCCGCTCCGAGAAATAAGGCCCGTTCCGATTTGTTTTATTGCCAATACGTGGTGGTTGGTTGGGATAAGAAAGACATTGATGAATTATCATTTGCTTTTAAGTTAGAGACTATATCCATTATTTTCAATCCCAGCATGCAACGAGTAACACAAACGATGGTCGATGGTCGGTATTTCCGATATCCTGAAAATATGAAATATAAAATAAAATTTCACCCCCTGCCCCCATTTTGAAAAAGAAAATGGATGAGAATCTTGTATTTATTTTATAATCGTCCAACGGGTGAATAAATAACATGTATACCTCCTCAATGCGTGTTTAAATCGTTTAAGTATACATGTATACATATACATGTACAGTATACAAATTCCAAAACCGGATAAGCGGAACAAATAAGTATGTTTAGTGTGACCGAGTTTTATTGTAACATATGTGTGGCTGTGACTGGATAAATGGAGCATATGGGTTTCACCACCAGTGTAGATCCAGTAGACTATTTCACCAACATTGCAAAGTATACTTTTCTAGCAAAGTATACTTTGAGGGAGACATTTTCAATTTTTATGATAAATTTATTAATTTTTATTATACTGAACTTATTACATTATCACAGCCATTTTGGCTGTGATAATGTAATGAATTCAGTATAATAATGCTGCATACTTTTAATCATCAAATATATGCAGTTGTTAGTTCTATATGAAATAATGCATTTCATGAAAAATAAATGATTGCTCCCTCAAAGTATACTTTGCTAGAAAAGTATACTTTGCAATGTTGGTGAAATCGGCTACAGATCAGTTTGTGCATCCGCATAGTCTGAACGGGATCTGCAATGCTCGCCAATCCATCAAGAAAACACCCGTCAATCACAAGCAACACAAATCGTTATCAGGCTATATGAGTGTGCTATTTAATCAGGAGCTATACTGGCCACACCATCGTATACGCTCAATGTCTCCAGTCACAGCCACATTTTATAACTAAAGTTTAGTGATGTGAGATGCCTTTTGTATGTTTATTTACAATCAAACCTAGTTACACCACCGTATGCTCTTTTCTAATTTTATTTTTAAATACATATACTTGAATATTCTCCTTGAAATCAATCAGCTTGATTGTCTGAGCCTGAGCTGTGATACAGCTCAGGCTCAGCCAATCAAGCTGCTTGATTTCGAGTTAAGATTGTCAATATATAGATGTTCAGAAACGATGACATCTGTAGCCGATTTCACCAACATTGCAAAGTATACTTTTCTAGCAAAGTATACTTTGAGGGAGTAATCATTTATTTTTCCTGAAATGCTTTATTTTATAAAGACTAAACTAACGACTGCGTATATTTGATGATTAAAAGTATGCAGAATTATTATACTGAATGTATTACATTATCACAACCAAAGTGGCTGTGATAATGTAATAAATTCAGTATAATAAAAATTAATAAATTTATCCTAAAATTGAAAATTTTCCCTGAAAGTATACTTTGCTGGAAAAGTATACTTTGCAATGTTGGTGAAATAGGCTACTGGGCAAGATTAACGCAGGCGGTGTTGTAACTGGACGAACTACATCTGTGTTCCAGGCATACGAAAAGGAGGTGTTAAATCGAGGCGACAGTACAGCTAGAGAAGTTAACAAGATGTTTACAACTCTAAAGAAGAGCGCATCAAACGCTTCGACATCCTCTCTGCTTAGAGTTGCATCGA
Organism: Conchocele bisecta; assembly: GCA_029237695.1. NCBI lineage: Eukaryota > Metazoa > Mollusca > Bivalvia > Lucinida > Thyasiridae > Conchocele > Conchocele bisecta. Next base: position 67,922,345 of record CM055268.1, read on the forward strand.
CAACGTCAAAGACACCAGCAGCTATGGCCGTAGGAAGAAAGACACAGACAGCACAGGAAGAAAAGGCGGTGAAGTTGCGAACTAGACGTACAAGAACCGCAAAGACAATAGCGTTGAAGAAGATTTTAGAGAAAGTAAATATAGCTACGGAAGTACAGGTCGCAGCTCCAGCGAAGCACAAGAGGTGGATAAACACATATAAGGTAAAGCATCATACCGACGCCTTATGGACTGCCCACTATAAAAATATATCTACAGCAAAGATTTGTTGAGGGTTCACAAACATATGGAAAACGAAGTGAAAATGATCGTTTTGTACAACGATATTCAAAGAAACGAATGTCATTTGGGTTATTTTGTACACTAAAACGATATGTGTGTTCAAATACCCGGCTATCAACTAGTTAAACGCTTGTCGTTTCTGTGTTTCAACACTTCAACTTTACAGTCTTGCCGTTTTCTGTAACGCGCGTTGTATCTTTTACACATCGATTTCGTATTTTTAATTAGAAAACGATGCGACATTCTGTAAATAATAAAATGAAACGATGTGTAAATGTACGCAATCAGTCGTTTGTGGAACCAGAAACAAATTCGGGCTGTAGCTATAGATCCAAAAGTTTAATTTCAAAATACAGTGGAACTTCTCTAGATCTAAACCGGACACCAGAATGTCCCCAGGGTGTCCGTTTTAGAGAGATCCTACTGAAATCCTGGCATGCCAAAGCATGTTTATATGATTTGCAAGCAAGACCCTTGTATACTATCATGTATAAATGACAAAGAAACCTACCATATTAGAACACAGTGATGGTATATGGGTGTCCGGTTGAGAAAGGAGGAAAGGAGCATCCGATGAGCTCCTAATGTTTTAATTATTGCACGTATGCAGGGGACGTAGATTTATTTCTTTTATTAATTCGTTCCCACGAAATAACATTTTGTTCCCTCATTTTAACAATTCGTTCCCACGAAATAACAATTCGTTCCCACGGGACGGAACTAATTGCTATTTCGTGGGAACGAATGGTTAATTCAAGGGAACGAATTGTTATATCGTGGGAACGAATTGTTAATTCGAGGGACAGAATTGTTAAATTGAGGGACCGAATTCTTATTTCATGGGAAGGAATTAATAAAAAAATCGATCCTGATCAGACTGTGCGGATGCACAGTCTGATCTGGATCTACAATGGTCGTAAAACCCATTGCCCCGTGTCTCCAGTCACAGCTACATATGTACATATATTTCCAGAAGAAGCTTCAGCGACGTCTACGTAGGGAACTGGTCCCTCAGACAAACTTCGACCTTGGGGAATATCGGTGGTCGGCATGGAAACCTGTGTTTGGTAGCTCCAGCCATGGCATCTACTGGCACGCGCGGAAGGATATCGGGTACGTTTCCAACTGGTTCTTCACAGAACATACCCAGAAGAGGGCGCTGTACGAGTTCGCTGTTCAACTCAAACCAGGACTTCAGAAAACCATTGTCTACTCGAAGTTGTCAGATGGATTTCCAATGGCCGTCTGCTGGGAAAGCAAGTTATTAAACTCCAAATGCTTGCGGTTGCAAATTGACAAACTTATTGAGAAGGAGTTTACGATCCACGTACGTCGGCTTGTTATCGGGTCAAAGCGGATGCATGAGAAGGCGTTGAATATTCATAAGATGTATGATTATGCATGGGAACCGAATACTGACACCGGGAAGTCGAGAAAATTGGTCAAAAAGGGGGAAACGGTCTCATTTGAACTGGACGATGACTAAGTGAAGATCATCTAGCACTTGGCCGTGAGAGTAGTAATGGGATTTATTATCTGCTACACCCTGTTCGGCAATCAGGGGCGCGTTTCACTAAACTTCGTACGACTAAAATGTTCGTAAGTGCACATTTAGAATCGTCTTGAAATTTCAACTGATGTATTTACATTTATTGAGCATAGGCTATGCTCAATAAATGTAAATCCAATAATTGTTTTCAAGAAAACAGTGTTATTGTGACATTTACAGACTATCATTTTGCACTCACGAACATTTTAGTCGTACGAAGTTTAGTGAAACGGGCCCCAGTGATGTTAGTGTTAGCAGCATGGTAGGTGTTAGAAGCTAGCTGTTAGAAGCATAATATATGTTAGAAGCATACTCGGTGTTAGAAGCATACTAGGTGGTAGAAGCATAGAAGCATAATATGTGTTAGAAGCATACTATGTGTTAGAAGCATAATAGATGTTAGAAGCACAATAGGTGTTAGAAGCATAATAGGTAAGCATGATAGGTATGTCACTGACTGAACGGCGAGCAGTGCAGAACCTGTTTTGTAAATATTACATCTACATTTATATAATCATACTTTATTCTGTCTCTTTGTGTCTTTTTGATTTACCATTCCCAGGCACCAAGCCCATTCATGCTCAGACCAGCTGTACTTTATGGCCCGGTTTCTTTCCGAATGTTGCTGTATACATTTGAAATATGTTCATTGCAAATTGCAATTAGACATTTTGCCTTCGACACTACTGCCTGCGCTGATCTTGCCAATATTTGCCAATTGTTTTATTGAATAGTGTGCTTTAAATTAAGCAGATTTATTGACTGAGCCTGGGCTGTACTACATATCAGGCTCGGTCAATCAAACTGCTTTGTTGATTGAGCTTTATCTGTGATACAGCTCAGGCTCAATCAATCAAACTCCTTTATTGCGATTTCAATAGATGTTCAGTATCGAAACATCGATTATGCATCCAGAAAGCAAATCGAGCTATTATCAGGCGTAATGGTAGGCCTTGACAGACCCGTTCGTCCGCTCGTATTGGCGAGTGGCAATTTGGACGAGTGGCAATTTGAAGAGACAGTGCGGCATAATCATTAAAACATACGTGCACGAATTTATTAGTTGCACTCCAATCTGGACGGGTGGAAAATGTATAATTAGGAATCCGTCGAATTGGTCATCTGGCTGATCAGGATCTTCACTGGACATAAGTGAAATTAGCCCTGTTGTTTTGTCACCCACGTTAGTGGACAGTGAGATATCGTTCACAATTCCGGCGTACACTCACACTATGACGATACTATAATAGTACGATACTACGATGGCGATATTACGATGGCGACAATACACTCACACTAGAACGATACTACAATAGTACGATGCTATGACGATATTACAATAGTACGAAACTACGATGACGATATGACGATGGCGACAATACACTCACACTATGACGATACTACACTAGTACGACACTACGATGACGATATGACGATATGACGATGGCGACAATACACTCACACTATGACGATACTACACTAGTACGACACTACGATGGCGATACAAATATTATCACATCTTTGATACATTTTCGAGTTTTGTTTCTGCAGTTACACAGCATATGGGCAATGTATGGACATGAGAATGTCATATAGAGAATCCCAGCCTAGTGTCTTTTGATATCAAGTTTATCAGGCAAGGCTAGGAAACGCGTAAGAATTCCGAGGCTTGCCGAGGCTTGCCGAGGAATTCCTACCGTTTCCGAGCCGAGCCTGATAAACTTGATATCAAAAGACACTAGCCTGGTATTCTGTTTATCAGGTAGCTTGTTATGCTCGAAAATGACCACATATGACGTCGTTCTATGTGGACAGAACGCGGACTTGTTTACATTGCGTCATTACACTGACGTCATTCGGTAACGTCACGTGACGTCATCCGACCAATGGAACGTCAATATTCACTTCATTGTAACCCGGATGTTTGTATCAGGTCAATGCCTGATACAACAATATGTTATCAGTCAGTACGTATTCGGCCAATACAGGGCAGGTTACCTGATAAAACACAGTTAGATCACGGTTCGTCCGCATGTACGATCGATAATCCGCTCGCTAAAGCCGTACATGCGGACGAACCGTGATCTAACTGTGGCATATCGTAGTATTGTCCTCGTGTTAATGTTATTGTTCTCGTGTTGCATCGTGATATCGCCATCGTACTATTGTAGTATCGTCATCCTGTTATCGTAGTATTGCCATCTTAGTATCGCAATCGTAGTATTGTACGATGGTTTTACCTCCCGGTGTCGATACTTATAACGGATCCCCGTACGTTGTGCGATTACGAATAGCAGACGAAGAATTACACGAGGAGTAGAGGGCAAAACGAGACTTTCAAACGAAAGTATATATTCGGGGACATAAGTTTATCAGGTAACGAGCTCTGTATGGGCCCAATACGTACTGACTGATAACTTCATTGAAAACTACGAGTTTAGTTAAACGGCGTCACAGAACGTTGCCGAATGACGTCAATGTAATGACGCAACGTAAACGAGTCGGTGTTCTTTTCAACAAAACTACAGTGGAACCTCTCTAAACCGGACACAGAGAACGCATTTCTTGATTAATTTAATTGGTTTCACTGATATTTATGTCTGATGTTAATGTATGTTCATGATTGCAAAGCATGCAAGAATATCGGAAGGCGCTAATATTCAATAGCTACAGTGAAACCTGTCGAACCGGACACCATGTGAGTCCCCCAGGGTGTCCGATTTAGAGAGTTTCCACTGTACGTGTATTTTATATTTGATCATCTGCTAGCATAAAACGTTACCTGATAAATAAAATTAGTATATGTTGATATCAAGCTTAAGTTTATTAGGCGGCTCTGCTTGGAAACGGTAGAAATTCCTCGGTGAGTTTCGCAATTCCAACGCGCCCTAGCTTTGCCTGATACATTTGAGATAAAAACAGATATACTGGTATTCTCTATATACGCATATAGAGGATCTCAAGCGAGTTCCCATTTGATATGAGATTTATGAAATGAGTCACTCACAAATTGCGGACGAATTTCATAAATCTCATATCACATGAAAACAAGTTTGAGATTCTGTTTATCACATGACTTCACCCTCCAAAGAGCAGCCAATGTGGAAATATCCAATACGTTTCAGTGAGCAGACGCCATTGACTATGTTCGTATCTTAGTGATAGGTTTCTGAGGGCCGTTCACTAAACTTCGTACCACTAAAATGTTCGTAAGTGCAAAATTATGATAGTCTGTAAATTTCACATTAACAATATTTTCTTGTAAATAATTATTGTTACATGTACATGGTTTCCGTTGTTATTCAGGGGCCGCACGTAGACGAAGTGCCTTCATGACGTCACTACGGGGAAGTGCCTTCATGATGTCACTACCTCATGACGTTCAAGACGTTCATGACGCGGCCCCGGAATATGCATACCGAAAATTAACTACGTGAATGGGACGATTTATAAAAGTACTGAAAATACTGAATATAATGCTCAAATTACATCAGTTTTTTGTTGGAAATGTAACAATAACGTTTGATCATGTCCAGCCGTGTGCAAACGTTTGCTGTGGCCCTCGGGAACTGTTTGAACCCGCGGCTTTGATCATGTCCAGCCGTGTGCAAACGTTTGCTGTGGCCCTCGGGAACTGTTTGAACCCGCGGCCAGCCGTGTGCAAACGTTTGCTGTGGCCCTCGGGAACTGTTTGAACCCGCGGCCGCGGGTTCACACAGTTCCCGAGGGCCACAGCAAACGTTTGCACACGGCTGGACATGATCAAACCATATATTGGATTTACATTTATTGATATACAGCCTATGCTCAATAAATGTAAATCCATCAATTGAAATTTCCAGACGATCCTAAATTTGCATTTACGAACATTTTAGACGTACGACGTTTAGTGAAACGGACCCCTGTTCTTTGTAAACACTTCATATTACCAAACAGGAGCACATTCGACCAAGTTCAGTACTTTTAACGATTCACTGGCGCTTATAATAACGTTTCAAACATTATGACGTCAACGTCAAACCAACATTGCTTTGTCGCGCCATTACCGAAGTCCTTTGAAACATCTCCATTATATTCATTTGATATAACGTTGGCGCAAAATACGAATGCATATTTAGGATGATGCGGCCAGCCAATTAAATTCGCTCCAGGATTTATTATGACATTATAACGTCAACGTCAAACCAACATTGCGTTGTCGCGCCATTACCGAAGTCATTTGAAACATCTCCATTATATTCATTTGATATAACGTTGGCGCAAAATACGAATGCATATTTAGGATGATGCGGCCAGCCAATGAAATTCGCTCCAGGATGTATTACACTTGTGTCATATAACATTTATGAAATGGGTTGCAGCACGGAATAACCATTTTTGCATGTGATAAATAGAAACATGAAATATATGGTGTTTTATGACGTGGTATCAGAAATTTGAATAAATATCTGACCGAAGATAACGTTAAAGGTACATGCCCACTCAGTAGGCACAACCTGTCATTTATAGTACAGGCATCATCTGAGACATTTTCTGGTAAAATAAACATTAATTAACCATTACCACACGTATTGATTGGCATTATTATACATTTTATATATCAGACGTAAATTTCCATACTGATATCAGGGGTGATAACCGTGTTTCATTACATTTTAACGGACATTACTAGTTATTATATGTACTTATTTGTTTGATGTGCAATAATCATACTTTATAATTTATCGAAAATATTTTGTTCAGGCGATGCATTTAATTAATATAAATAATTAAATACTAGTATGCCTCATTTGCATATAAAAATAGCCTGATACCACCGAGAGTCACGATCAGTAAAATAAATATGATTATATCTGTATAGCGGGCATTCGCCATTTTTAGAACTGGTGGAATAGTGACACAACTACATGTATACACTTATTAAATTCCTATTAAGAACAGTGTGTGCCTACTGAGTGGGCATGTACCTTTAACGTCACCATTATTTTCTATAAAGTGTAATACGGGAGCCCCATCCGCGGCCATGTCTAAACTAGTTTCGATGTATACGGAATGGACCGAGGGCTCCAGAGTGCGGGGACCTATGCCGTCGACTTACCGCCTGTCGAGAGCTGCATCAGATGGCGGTGTCCATATCCCGTTGTTGGGCAGGCGCAGAGTTCTAGTTCTCAACCCGGTTAACCTTTAGAATGCGTTTGCATAGTTTGTGTTCTGTCTCAATAAAAACATGGTTTGAAATCACTTTAAAAAGCTGTCAAACTATTATTTTGATGAGGAAAATGGGAAACGAAAAATAAACAACGGACGACAACATTTAATTTAACAGTGTAAGGGTTAACTTTCAACTGAATAACAAACATGGAGGATCATCGTACTCCGGACACAGGCTGGACCGGCATTGGCGACACCTACCAACTCGCAAAGGTCCACTCCAGAAGTATACAAGGACCGGCGTTGTCGGACACCATTCAACTCGCAAAGATCCACTCCAGAAGCCTACAAGGACCGGCGTTGTCGGTCACCATCCAACTCGCAAAGGTTCACTCCAGCAGTATATCGCTTGACATGGACCGGCATTGTCGGTCACCATCCAACTCGCAAAGGTCCACTCCAGAAGTATATCGTTTGACATGGACCGGCGTTATCGCACACCATCCAACTCGCAAAGGTCCACTCCAGAAGTCTATATAGACCGGCGTTGTCGGACACTATCCAACTCGCAAAGATCCACTCCAGAAGTGTACAAGGACCGGCGTTGTTGGTCACCATCCAACTCGCAAAGGTCCACTCCAGAAGTCTACAAGGACTGGCGTTGTCGGTCACCATCCAACTCGCAAAGGTCCGCTCCAGAAGTATATCGCTTGACATTGACCGGCGTTGTCGCACACCATCCAACTCGCAAAGGTCCACTCCAGAAGTCTACAAGGACCCGCGTCGTCGGACACCATCCAACTCGCAAAGGTCCACTCCAGAAGTATATCGCTTGACATGGACCGGCATTTTCGGACACCATCCAACTCGCAAAGGTCCACTCCAAACGTCTACACGGACCGGCATTGTCGGACACCATCCAACTCGCAACGGTTCACTCCAGAAGTATATCGCTTGACATGGACCGGCGTTGTCGCACACCATCCAACTCGCAAAGGTCCACTCCAGAAGTCTACAAGAACCGGCGTTGTCTGTCACCATCCAACTCGCAAAGGTCCACTTCAGAAGTCTTCTTCTTCTTCTTCTTCTTCTTTAATTTACGAACACTCCTTCACTCATGAAGATTATGTGCCGGTGCCGTATTTACAAATGATTAGTTATGTGAGTATTACAGTTTAGAAAGTGCTCATGAGAAAGAAAAGAATAGATTTGTGTCGTGTTTGATTTTTTTTATATTTTAATTATTTTTTATTTTCCATTTTTGTGTTTTTTCAGTGCTGGTTTAAAACTATTTACAAATGTAACTGTCTATGGAAAGATTGGAGTCAGGACAGACACAGGGATCAGGGCCTTGAAGGCGTCCACTGTGTCTGCTGAATGTGCTGAGGGTGGTAGTAGGTTCCATTGGGAAACTGTTCTCGGATAAAAGGAGTATTTGTAGGAGTTTTTTGACGTTTGAATGTGTTTATAAGAATGAATACTACTATGTCTTGTTCTGAGATCTGAAGTGTTTAGAAGATTAATGCGTGGATGGATAGCAACTACACAGTGGATGATCTTGTAAAACATGATGAGTCGGGAGCGTGTTCGTCGGATTTGTAGGGAAGGCCAGTTTAGTGTATGGAGCATGTCAGAGACGGAGCTTGTATTGTGATAACGGGTTGTAACACATCTGGCTGCTCGTCTCTGAACCTTTTCAAGTTGGTTTATTTGGAAGGTGGTATGTGGGTCCCAGACTGAGTTTGGGCTTGACAAGGGCTTTATAGGAATGATATTTAACTTTGGAAGAGTTTACTTTTAAGTTTCTACGGAGGAATCCTAGTGATTGATTAGCTTTGCCTGTTATTGAATTGATATGCTTATCCCAATTTAGATTACTTTGTAACGTGACACCGAGGTATTTTGCAGAATTTACTTTTTCAAGAGAATGGTTATGAAGTGTATAAATAAATTTGACAGGGTTTCTTTTTTGGGTGACACTGAGAACATTAAATTTGTCTGGATGAAAGTTCATAAGCCAGTCTTCTTTCCATCTACCCGCAGCTTCCAAGTCAAATTGTAGATGTTTAGCGTCAGAGAGATTATTAATTTCCTTATAGATAATACTGTCATCTGCAAAGAGTCGAAGAGTGCTATGTTCTAGATATTCCGGAAAGTCATTGATATATATAAGGAAGAGGATAGGTCCCAGGACAGTGCCCTGGGGTACTCCTGAAGTTACAGGAACTGTGTCCGATATTTCACCTTCCATGACAACTGCCTGGGTCCTATCGTTAAGAAAGTCATGTATCCTGGGGAGAGCATTAGATGTTATACCATAATATTGTAGTTTATACAGGAGATGTCGGTGTGAAACTTTATCGAATACCTTTGCAAAATACATGATATAATAACGTCGGTTTGAATTTTTCGATTATTTGATTCAGTGAGGTTTTGTAAGAAAGAAATTAGTTGTGTCTCGCAGGAGCGGGATGACCGAAAACCATGCTGTAAGTCATAGAGTATTTTATTGTTTTCCAGGTGAGTCATCATGTTGCTGAAGACAATATGTTCGAGGAGTTTGCAGCAAATGCATGTGAGTGAAATGGGTCTGTAGTTTATAGCATTGTGCTTGTCACCCTTTTTAAAGACAGGACCATCCAACTCGCAAAGGTCCACTCCAGAAGTCTACAAGGACCGGTGTCGTCAGACACCATCCAACTCGCAAAGGTTCACGGCGACATCGAGTCATTATTTGACCGGTATATGGGCGTCGTGCTTTGATTGGCTGAGCATTACAACGTAAACGATTGCAGATGTTCTGCCCTGACACGCCTAACAGTTATGGTGACTGGCAAACGACGCTGAAGCATGTGCGTCAACTTGACGGGGACGATCACGAAAAGTCCCAGTCTGTTAATACCGGGCCACAAGTCTCTCTATGCTTTTCAAGAGCAGCCGGCACGGGTCGTTATTCCCGCCAACAGCGTTCCAATTGCCTGAATTCTTTCAATTTCAGACCAGCTGGGCATGATGAAAACATTGAAAAAGTTAAAGTTTTTGTTTAATTTTCGGATTAACCTGTGTCGCAAGTATCTTACGACGTTGACTGAATAAATTTATCGAGCACATGTATAGCGCGCATGTGCAATATGGTGTATTTGGGGTAAACTTTACACGAGTGTATTCACAAAATGACTATAGCGTCTTGCATGTATATTAACTGAATGTGTAACATAATAATTATATGGCGAAACTAATGTTAAACAACATGGACGTTTCTAGTTTTGCTGAGTTTATATTTATACATGTATATCCCATAATTTTTCTTTGAAGCATTTGATACTTTTCTTTGAACTGTATAAATAATCTTCTATTGCATGTACTGTATTTTAGGTCAAGCTAGCCGCTGGATACATATGCATAGTCCGCGTTTTAGTGTAGTCCGCAATTGTGCAGGAGTTACCGTCCGTAACATCCAATTGACACATATTTTTGTGTTTGAACTCTCGAAATGTAAACATTCAGGTATGCATTTACCTGTGATTCAGAAACACATATTATAACAGTGAAACCCTCGGGATGAAAACTACGCCAAGCAGGTATGCTACGTGTCAATGTATATGGTGTTGTCACTGTGAAGATAGGGACATTCAGCATAAAATGTCGCACCAGCTGTGTCGTTGGTTTTCGTGGGAAATAGATGGTTATAAATCATAATTAGTCTGGAAGTCGGTCTGGTGTAAACAGCTAACGTGACACAAATTCGGCCATCATAAATGTTCTCAAACGATCCATAATTTGTTGTTATAAGAATTCAAAAATGATTAAATTAGAAACGAAAACAGGTCTGATCGCTTTCACCCAGCGTTCCTCGACAGGGGAGATAATTATAACCTGCAGGTGCGCAAAATGGACGAAGTTCGACTTCCAGAATTATTCATTTAGGTTGGCCATCCCTCCACCACTTGTGATTGCTATGTAACAAGTTGCACCAAATTTGTCAATATTCTGTACCCGTCCTGCTTCGGTTCTACACTATTTCGTCTCTTGTCTGTTCCACATAAAATCTTGGGCAAATGGGAGGGTATGTGTATCACAACGGTGAATCATTAAAGTGGGTAATTAGTAGATAACAAATTTAGATTAAAAAACAAACAATATTGTTTCACAATAACACATTAAAACAACATCATGGATGTATTCTGGAAGTCGGGATTTCGTGTCTATTTTGTGCACCTGTATGTTACAATTATCTCCCCTGTCGAGGAGCGCAGGGGGAAATCTGACCTGTTTCCTATATAATTTAATCATTTTTGAACGCTTCAAACAACTAAATTCCAATCGCTAAATCAAATTTAAATGCAGATTTCTTATGTTAAATGGGTCATTAAAAATATTCTTATCACCATTTAGTATTTTCGTAGTTCTAAATGTGAAATATTCTGGCATAAAAATGATGTATTTTAGAGCAAAATGTATCGATTTACACCCAAACATATTGGGTCATGTGACTAGTCATACGTCGACTTCCAGAATATTGTGTCGCTGAAAACAACAAGTTTTATTGGCGAAGACGTATTTCATTTCCAATGCTTAGCAACAGTTTTCTATTTTTAATTACACGCGAAACTACTATGCAGTTTTGTCGAGTTCTGCAGGGTTTTGTCCAGAATACTGTATTTGTGTAAGCACTGACAAATCTAGGGGTCATGCACTGAGGCAAGAATATTAGGTGGTGGGATCGGGCCGCCCATGCTAATGATATAATTTCATGCCGATAATGGCCAAATTAGACAAAATTTGAAAATAGTTTCAAATAAAATTGCCCGCGTGATAGGGGGCAAATGCCTTTACCCGCCCTCACCTCTCACATACATACATGTGCATGCAAATATGTGTTTTATTCTGTTGTGCAACAAATTAGCTGTGTGCCAGCTCGCAGGCAGATGGGTGCACAGTGGCCCCTGTGTTGAAAGCCATTTTAGGTAATTCTTTTCTTTAATTTGTGTTTAAAATTCTTGAGGGTATATCCATGAGTGTTACTGATTTCATTTTCCATGGAGTTATCCCCCCTTGTATACTGGCTATGCCTCGGTGGGCGTATATCGTGACCATCGGCACAAATGTCTCTCTTGCCAGGGGGCATGCCTGTTTGCAAACATACCGGTAATCTCTGTTTTTGTACTGTTTGTATCGTGTTTCCCCTATATCAAATACAGTCTTGTCTGAGTATGATTTCACTGTTGAACAACCATAAAACATCAATAAATTCGCATACAATCTGTCGATGTGTTTTGCCAACTCATCAAGGCCAGGCGCGGATCCAGGATTTCGGGTTAGGGGGAGCGTAACTATTTTGCAATACTTGACTATAACTGAGCAGAGCTCGGGATATCACTAGGGGGTCCAGGGGCATTCCCCCCCGTAAATGTTTTGAAATCTACATCGCATTTCCTGCGTTCTGGCGCATTTTGGGACAAAAATATTGACACTGTCACAGTATGTACGTAGAAACGTGCCTTGTAACTTGTAAAAAATCTTTACTTGGCAAATTTTAGGGGTGTGTGCGACGGGTCCGCCTCTCCCTCCCCCCCCCACCCCCCCCCCCCCCCCCCCCCCCTCTTCACTTCACTCATTGCCTAACTGTGTTTCAAGTGCAAGAAAGATAGATTACTCTAGATTTTGTACTTTCAGAGTTATCTCCCTTTTAGGAAATGTTCACCTTGTTCATTTAGCTCTCTATTGCTAGCTAGGTGCATACATCATATGCCTTATATGACTATAAGCATGATGCTTCACACATGTGTACATCATGGTCTATAATAAATGAAACAATTGGGTATTTCAAAATGTTAATTGGGTAAAATAAAATCACACTACTGTTTACACACCAACATACAGCAATTATTGAATGGTTTGTTTCGAAATGAAAACGTGTCTTGGCATTTCATTAGAATTGTCTCCTTGGACACAATTCTAATGAAATACCAAGATGTGTTTTCATCGAAAATAAGAAAAATATGCTATATTTGTGGTCTGTTTATTGTTTTCTGCAACATGATAAATGTACCACAAAATTGTAATTGCTTTTTGATACTCGCTACTTCTGATTTCAGTTGGGTTTTTTGCAATTTTAATTCGCAAATACACAGCTAATCTGGAGCACTGGCCACATATTGCTGCCCTTGCACACTGCCAATGACATTAGAGACGGTCATGTGACTTTGTACTTAAGAATATGTGCGATATCTCATGAAAAAATATTTACAATATTTTCCGTAAATGACATAGAAACGAAATTGTCATAGCAAAATTAATGCGGGATTCGAAAATTGATAAAAAAAACAATGTTCATCCTTCGACGTCATTTACAGAAAGTATCACAGTTTCTGTAAATATATTACATGAAAAATCGCCTATGTTCTTAGTTACAAAATCACATGGCGTGTCTTATTGCAATTATATTGGTGATTTACTGTCCAAGCAATCAGCTGTCCCTCCTGGGTAGCCATAACATGATCATAAATGATGGCAAAGTGTTTAACTTTATATACGGCCATAAAGTTTATTGTTGGTTTAAATTTTGAAATGTGTAATGCCATTGACATGGTACACAAGTGTATAATAATATGGAGATGTGTATTTATTTTACTTTCTTAACCCTTTCACCACTACAGCCCTCTATAGCGGTCTTTATACCCCCTGCAACGAGTTGTGGGGGGTATACTGGAGTCAGGTTGTCCATGCGTGCGTGCGTCCGTAAACTTAACATCAGAGAAATATTGTTATAACTTCTATTTCCTTCATCTAAAATGCTTACTATTTCACACATGCATTTCTGTAAGGCTCTACTACCATGCTGTGCCAAATCCACGACCGTCCAACCCCCGCTGCTCCCAAGGTCAAGCTCAAATACTTAGTTTCTTTACAAAACTTAACATCAGAGAAATAAGTTATAACCTCTATTTCCTTCATTGAAAATTCTTAATATTTCACTCGTGCATTCCTCTAAGGTTGTACTATCATACTGTGACAAATCCATGACCTTCCAGCCTCCGATGATCCCAAGGTCAAGGTGACATACTTAGTCTCTTTACAAAACTTAACATCAGATAAATATATTATAACTTCTATTTCATGCATGCATTCCTCTATGGCTCTGCTATCATGCTGTGACAAATCCCCGCTGATCTCGAGGTCAAGGTCACATACTTAGTCTCTTTACAAAACATAACATCAGAGAAATCGGTTATAACTTCCATTTCCTTGCTCGGATCTGCTTCACAATTCGCACACGCTTTGCTCCAATGGACCTCTACCACCCTGTGACAAATTCACATTTGTGCCGCCCCCGATCAAGCCCACACACTTCAATTTTGTTTACATATTTAGGGGTACCTGGGCCCATGCGTACTGACCAATCTAGTTTGAATTGTCTCTTAATGAAATGCCAAGACTTCTTTTCATTTGAAAGCAAACTATTCAATAATTGCTGTCTGTTGATGTGTAAGCAAATTTATTTTACTCAATTAAAATTTTGAAATGCCCAATTGCTTCAGAAATGATGGAGTGACAATACTCAATTACTACGTTGTAATTCCTTATCTGGAGCCCTGGTTAACCTATAATGTGTTGTGTGTTGCCTAGATGTATAGTGTGCCTGGAGGAGATTTTCCCATCTAAATATATCAATGTTTAACCCATTTCATGCTAAATATTTTCTTTATATGAGCTCCAAAATATATGTTGTGACCACCATTTGAACCATCTCGTCGAGACGGTTCAAATGGTGGTCACAACATAATATACTTTCATTGAGAAATAATAAAAAATAAAGGTAAAATGACTTGCTCAAAGTCAAATTTAGTGTACAAACGTCAGTGTTACGACTGGTTACTGATTTCTACAGTGAGGACTGTGTCCCGCTCAATATAATCGGCACATTGGCGTCCGTATGCACATCCGGGTTAAAGTTTTTGGTATACTATCAAAGCCTCGGCGGGTGTGACATGCGGGCCACAGCCATCTAGTGTTTGTCGAGCCCGCTTGCGGAAAGCGAGACATAGTGATCGCGATGACGTCCGGGTGTCCGTGCGTCCGAAATCTGCGTTAAAGTTTTTAAAAATACCATCAAATGCCTCGGCGGGCTCGCCATGCGGGCCTTCACTGATTTTAATATTTGGCCACAATATGTGTCCCCCCCCCCCCCCCCCTACTATCAAAGCATTGGGCCGTGGCCATCTCATATTATCAAGGCTACCATCTAGAGAATTAGCTTCGTAATAATGATGCCTTTGTTTCATTTTTGACTTGGCCTGTTTTTGTTAGTCATATTCCATACCAGCATATTGCCTCATTTCTATTCTTCTATGAACATTAGATGACTGCTTTGGTATTTTAAATATTCCTAAATGTTTATGTATGCTTGGTTAAGTTTCTACATTCCATTGAATTTGCTGTATATAAAAGATAGTTTTGTGTCTGATACACATTGTTAGTTTAAGGAGTGTTTACTTAAGGTATTTTGCTAGCAATAATTGGGACGTATACTGTGAAGACTGAATATACGAGTATGTAACAATCGTATCACAGGACAGTGCCTGTTAACTAACCCATTACAGACAGGATACAATTATATAGTAGTATGAAACTTCAGAGAGAAAACAATCATATTTTCTTTATTTTATAAACATCAAAAGTATATGTTGTTACCACTCATTTGAACCGTCTCGACGAGACGGTTCAAATGAGTGGTAACAACATATACCTTTATCAAGAAATAAACTAACTACATGTATTGCGATTTTTTCAACAAAATTTATCATATCCTTAGACTGAAATGGGTTAATTGCTTGGCCAGAATAGGTCCATTTCAGACCTGGTATAATATCATTTATGAAGTTATACTACTTAAAGGTACATGCCCACTCATAGGCGCAAAATGTTCTTTATATGAATTAAATAAGTGTATAATTATGCCACTATTTTACCAGTTCTAAAAATTACGAGTGACCGCTATACAAACATAATCATTTAGTAATATTTTTTTTACTGATAGTGACTCACGGTGCTATCAGGCTATTTTCATATGCAAATGAGGCATGATATTTTTAGCTCACCTGAGCGAAGCTCATGTGAGCTATTGTTACCGCAATGCGTCCGTCGTCGTCGTCCGTGAACATTTTCAAACGTCTTCTCCTCGGTAACCATTGGGCCTATAGTCACCAAACTTCATGGTCATGGTCCTTAGGTAGGGGGATTACAAATTTGTTAAAATGACGTCATTACGTAATCCAAGATGGCCACCGTCTAAAAATAGCACAAATTCTTCAAAAATCATCTTCTCAAGAACCGCCAACCGGATTTCGACAAAACTTGGTAGGAATGATCGATATACAATGCTCTTTCAAAGTTGTTCAAATGGTGACCCTGGGGTCAAAAATGGGCGTGGCCCGTCGGGTCAAATTTTAATTTTGACCGAATATGGTCATGTCATATACCAAATTGAAGTTATCAATGAGGCGATCACTATGGTGCATTTTTTGTCGAAATCGGATGGTTATATCATCCAAGATGGCCGCCGAAATGTCAAAAGGTCGTTCTTTTATTAGAGATTTCAAAATTCTTCTTCACATGAACCGCTTGGCCCATGGTAGCCAAACTTAAAACTTATGGTCCATGGGTGAAGCGTTTTCAGATTTGTTAAAATGGAGGTCATAGCTAATCCAAGATGGCCACCGTCTAAAAATAGCATAAATTCTTAAAAAATCTTCTTCTCCTGAACCGCTAGCCGGATTTCGACGAACCTTGGTAGGAATGATCGATGTACAGTGCTCTTTCAAAGTTGTTAAAATGGTGACGCCGTGGTCAAAAATGGGCGTGGCCCGTGGGGTCAAATGTTATTTTTGACCGAATATGGTCATGTTCTATATCAAATCGAAGGTATCAATGAGGCGATCACTCTGGTACATTTTTTGTTGAAATCGGATTGTTATGTCATCCAAGATGGCCACCGAAATGTCAAAAGGTCGTTCTTTCATTAGAGATTTCAAAATTCTTCTTCACATGAACCGCTTGGCCCATGGTAGCCAAACTTAAAAGTTATGGTCCATGGGTGAAGCCTTTTCAGATTTGTTAAAATGGAGAGCATCGCTAATCCAAGATGGCCGCCGTCTAAAAGTAGCAGATATTCTTAAAAAATCTTCTTCTTGTGAACCGCTGGCCGGATTTCGACTAAACTTGGTAGAAATGATCGCTTTACAATGCTCTTTCAAAGTTGTGAAAATGGTGACCCCGGGCTCAAAAATGGGCGTGGCCCGTGGTGTCAAATTGGGGTCAAATTTTATTTTTGACCGAATATGCTCATGTCATATATCAAATTGAAGGTATCGATGAGGCGATCACTCTGGTGCAATATTTGTTGGAATCGGATGATTATGTCATCCATGATGGCCACCAAAAGTTCCATTTATTCAAGATTTTGAACGTCTTTTTCTCAGGAACCACATGGCCGATGCTGGCCAAACTTCATAGGAAGTTAAGATCCTTGGGTGAAGCATTTTCAAATTTGGTAAAATGAGAGTCATCGCTTAATCCAAGATGACCGCCATCTAAAAATCGCACAATTTTTTTAAAACACATGAACTCAATGTCACATTCGCCTCTGGTGTTCATTGAGTCAGGTGAGCGAATTAGGGCCATCATGGCCCTCTTGTTAAATTATTTATACTAATTAAATTTGTCACCTGAAACAATAATATGTTCTAATTAGATTATAAAGTTTGATCATTGCACATCAAAAAATAAATAATAATGTCCGTTAACATTTTAAGGAAACACGGTTATCGCCGCTGATATCAGTGTGAACATTTGCGTCTGATATAAAATGTATAATAATACCAATCATTACGTGAGATAATGGTGAATGAATGTTTATTTTGCCAGATAATGTCTCGGATGATGCCTCTGATATAAAGAACATGTGTGCTGACTGAGTGGGCATGTACTTTAAGTAAGGGTATTTATTATGTATACCGGTAATCCCTGAATAAAATTTGGGATTAAGAGTATCCATCATAGGCATTGGTGTGGGACAAGGATATTCCACCCGAGTGTCAGAATATGTTGTCAGAAACGAGGCTTTGCCAAGGTTTTGACGACTTATTCGGATCACGAGGGTGGAATATCCTCGACCCACACCAGTGTGTATGATGGTTACTTTTTCTCGCCCGTATATAGAACGTATTTGCGAATCTCAAAATATGTATCTGATCCAGAATAAGACTGAACTTTTTATTCGCTGAATTTATGCGACATTTGATGCGTCCATCGTGTCAACAATTGGGTTAAAACAGAGTTTTCACCCTAATTGCACTCTAATGCCAGTTCAGTGGATCGTTACAAATTATTATCAAATTAATATTCACTATCAGAGAGATTCAGCCCTTCGTACATTTCTGATGTCATCAAACTTGAAACAATGTCATGATGCTATGACGTGATAATAAACACGTCAACAATGATTGCAAACAATAGACATCAACCATATACATTATTTTATGGGGTAATTGACTCATTTTCCTTAATGTTGCCCTATTAGAAAAGTTATCGTTGCTAGATGTGAGACAAGCACGTGTAGGGTGAGACAAGGAAATCTCACATGGGCCTGACTATACGGATATTCTTGTCTCGTGGCACCTGTAGCCTATTTCATCAACATTGCAAAGTATACTTTACTAGCAAAGTATACTTTGATGGAGTAATCATTTATTTTTCCTGAAATGCATTATTTCATATAGAACTAACAAATGCATGTATTTCACGATTAAAAGTATGCAGAATTATTATACTGAATTTATTACATTATCACAGCCAAATTGGCTGTGATAATGTAATAAATTCAGTATAATAAAAATTAATAAATTTATCATAAAATTGAAAATTTCTCCCTCAAAGTATACTTTGCTACTAAAGTATACTTTGCAATGTTCATGAAATAGGCTACTGGTGGGTGAGAAACATAGTCACATCCCTAGACCTGTCTGTTCGTCTGTCCTTTGTCTGTCCGAGATTTGCGTTTCAAGTTTTCCGCTACCCGCTATCACTATTACCGTAACTCAGATTTATGGAATGTCAAATCAACACAAATAATTAGAGCTAGCTCCAAATAATTTAAAGAGCTCTCTACAAATGTACGTCATTTGGAGCTAGCTCGAAATATTTAATGCTAGCTCGAATTATTTAGAGGTAGCAATCATTTTTTGAGTTTATTTAGATTTGGCGTTCCAGGAACGCCAAGTCTACATAAACTCAAATAATTATTGCTAGCTCTCAATATTTAATGCTAGCTCTAAATATTTAATGCTAGCTCTAATTATTTAATGCTAGCTCTAATTATTTAGAGCTAGCATTAATTATTTGAGTTTATGTACATTTGACGTTCCATACAGATTGGCTTGACATTTTGTACACTTCTTAGAAATGTTAAAGTTTGTGAGATTACGGTAAATCCACCAGTAGTACTGGTTTCTTATTTAGTTTCCTATCTTTCACATTAAATCTGTGCCTAAATATAATCTCATTGACTGATCAATAATATTGAGTGCGACTGCATAAATGACAAACGGTGCATATGTCGATCACACTTTGTGATAGTTGCAGGAAGTAACTGGTATAATGCTCGAGATTATTGGAAAAGATTGTAACACTGATTTCCTTGTCTATTTTTGGAAACTTGCGTAATTTGCTGGTAGCATGCAGATTTTGTGTTATGGTATGCGGGTGAAAGACTCGAACCTAGGACGCCAAACATTCATGAAGGTAGCTGCACATTTTCCGCTTTATATGCAATGTGTTGCTCTATACGGTTACACATCAGCTAATGGTACATTTTTTTGCATCAAAAAGTTTGTACAAATTTCTTCATCATCATATAACCAGAGGCCTTGATAAGCTGTGTATTTGCGTAAATACGCAATCAAAAAATCTGAAAACCCAATTCAAATTGAAAGCCCTGCGTACCAAAACCAAATTAACCCTTTCAACACCAAGTAACTTAATAGGATGTTCCATGCTAATGTTTCACGCTATTTCATTAATTTTGTTCGTTCAAATCATCCCATTCTTCTAAAAGGGTAATCTGTACGACGTTTAAAATTATTAGCAAACAGTGGAGATCCTGATGAGACGGCTCGTTACGAGCCGGCTCATCTGGATCTGCACTGTTTGCAAACATTGTCTCTATAGAGGTCTGTGGTGTTGAAAGGGTTAAAACTATTAAAATTATTGAAAAATGCCAAAGACGTCGATGGCAAAATCAGTCACAAAATCACCGCTAGCCTATCTGTCTTTTTTGGTTACAATAAACGTCTATATCGATGATGCAACTATACATATAATAAGCGTCTATGGATGTTTTATAAATATGAAACGCACGGTCACTATTTTTTAGCAGATTACACGGTGACGGTATTTGTGAAAAGCACTTCATATGAATTTCCCGTCGGTCGATTACGATTGATAATGGCGATTCATTTTTGTAATTCGCCATTTAATACACACAGTGTTCGCAGGTGACGACGCGTAATTAATTGCTTTGAGATGTGACCGAAAAAATAAGGATATAGCTGACTCGACCCTGGTCCGAAACGTTTGTGATGCGAAACGTCCGAGTTCGTGCAAATAGACTAAGTTTCTTTTCATTTGGATATATAGTATATATACTTCGGATGTTATTTTTAAGATTTGACAGACCGCGGTAAATATGTCTTCAACAAAACGTGGAGAAAAAAGATGCAGCAAAGGCCCAATTAAACATAATTTCTAATTAGTTTTAACTAAACACTTAAAATATGTCACATGCATGTATTCAATGTTTTGTGTAGCCATGTTTATTGCACATTTTGATACCAGAATTGGAAAATGCCCTATTCAATTTTACACAATGGGGTAACGGTTGTAAGGTACCCAATTGATAATTGAAAATACCCAATTGAAAAAAATATCATGGAGTAAAAATACTCAATGAATAAATCCTTATCTAGAGCCCTGATATAACTTTAATATTACTTGCTACCTTGCTTCAATATTTGGACACTTGATACATCTTAGCATTTGGAACACACTTATTCCCACATTAACATAACCTTTACCTTTTTAACCATCACATGGTTGTGGAAACACATAGCCATTTTTGCTTAAGTCAAAAAGTTGGTACAAGTTTTTTCATCATCATTTCACTTTAATATTACACTATGGATTGCTTCAATATTGGACACTTGATACATGTAAGCATTTAGAACACCCTCATGCTGCCATTAACATGACCTTGACCTTTTTCGTGCCCATAATGATGTTATGGTCAAATGCCTCGACAGGCGTGACAACGCTTCCGTGGCACAATTATTGGTTGTATAGGTTTTAGTGCCACCAACCTTGTTTCTAGATTTGCAACAATCTTTAGTTGAATATGAAGGGAAGTTTCTAGTCGTACTCGGTATATTAACCCTTAAACCGCTACTCACAACGATTGTCGTCTGCTGTTGCTTTTATATCTTGCCTTATTCCTCAATAAAAAGATGGTTTGACAGCACTTCAGAATCATTTCCAATGGGAATGATTCTGAAGTGCTGTCAAAGCATGTTGTAAATTATTCTAAAGTGCTGTCAAATCATGTTTTTGATGATACAAATGGAAAATAGAAAATAAACAGCAGACGACAACAAAAATAAGACAGCGGTCTAAGGGTTAATACCTAGTTTAATTTTCCCATGCACACAAGTCAATGATGGACATGTAGCCGTTGGTGAATATCAATTATCTCGTGTCCATGTTAGACCTGAGTTCAACATAATGTCACCAACGAGTCCAATCCAGCAAAATGTGTCTTAAAGGTAAAGGTACACATGTATATACATATGATTGCCATACTTCCAAGATGTAACAAATTAGGATTATTTCATTTGCGACCAGTGTAAATACGGGATCTAACCCGTTGGCCCGGCCTTAAATGATCTTAGCTCTTGATAGGCCGTCAAACACCAATCAATCAATCGTTTGCGACCAGTGTAGACCAAGACCAACTGCACAGTCTGGTCTTGGTCTACACTGGTCGCACAGCTCTTGATAGGCCGTCAAACACCAATCAATCGATCGTTTGCGACCAGTGTAGACCAAGACCAGACTGTGCAACTGCAACTGCACAGTCTGGTCTTGGTCTACACTGGTAGCAAACGATACACACAGTCTGGTCTTGGTCTACACTGGTCGCAAACGATTGATTGATTGGTGTTTGACGGCCTATCAAGAGCTATGCGCCATTCAATCAGTAAACCATATATAGTTATCCACATCCATCGAGCAATCTGAAATACTGGCGAACATTGTGGACAAGCAATAGTGGACCATTTCACTTTGTTCAGTAAAAAGTAACATTATTTTTGTTGGGTCCTAGGTCCACAATGGTCCCATTCAATACGGTTACCACACCACCTGCCAGCTTCTATAGGCTATACATCGTACAGTAGAACCGCTCTAAACCAGACAGTCGGGGAAAATATAGATGTTTACCTTAGATGTGTTTTGCTGTTATGTATCTCTGGTTACAATGACTTTTCATGACTGGAAAACACTAGAATGTGTCATGAAGTGCTCACATATCTGATTTACAGTGGAACATGTTCAAACCGGACACCCTGGGGCCTCCCAGGGTGTCTGGTTTGGAGAGGTTCCACTGTATATTGGTGACCTAAATATAGTAGTTCGGCAGTTTAACGCATTAACGTACATGCTGATGATACATTGTTTTTCATACAAAAAGTAACAATAAATCTCTAAAGTATATGTCGTTACCACTTATTTGAACCGTGAGACGGTTCAAATGAGTGGTCAGAACATATACTTTTCAGACAAAGTATTGAAAATTATTATAATTTGTTCATACTCCATACATTTGTGTATGTGTATAGATAGCATGGACCGTGTTAATGATATGGTAATTAATCAATAACACACTATCACCCATTTAATTGTGGTTGTAATTGCATGCCTTATTGAATTAGTGTTTGCGTGCTCGTTTTCTAAACCTGTTGAGATGATCAAATAGGATTTTACACCAACATCATATCATATACAGATGGGAATTAGTGGGTGGTAGGTGGGAGAATGCGATGGGTAAATTTAACGATCGGGGTTCATCCTTACCAGAATTCCGACTGGAGACCTGGGACCCGTTTCACTAAACTTCCTACGACTAAAATGTTCGTAAGTGCAAAATTATGATAGTCTGTAAATTTCACATTAACAATGTTTTCTTGTAAATAATTGTTGGATTTACATTTATTGAGCATAGGCTGCATATGCAGCCTATGCTCAATAAATGTAAATCCATCAATTGAAATTTATAGACGATTCTAAATTTGCGCTTACGAACATTTTAGTCGTAAGAAGTTTAGTGAAACGGCCCCCTGGTTTGGCCCTCACATACGTCTTTGGCATTTTGTATGCGACAGTTGAATCTGGTTATACCCCTTATGTGAGTATTACGATTATTGATTATTCGTAATCCTATTTTAGGGGAAGGGACCAAGTGACCTTGGTGTGGTATAGACCTGTCGCCAGGTCAGGTTCTTCTAATTTCAGGGCTGAATATATTTTTTCTCGATGTAAATATTCTGTTCTTATTTGGGGATTTACCGGCACCAGGTTAAAACGGGATTGAACCCGTTTGCCTGGCCTTACATGACCTTAGCTGTTGATAGGCCGTTAAACACCAATAAACAAACAAACAAAACAAATGAGTGGTAACAACATATACTTTTGAACATAAATAGAGAAAATAGAAAAAGAAATCTCCAAATTTTTCATACTACTGTAATTGTATCCAGCCTATAATGGGTTAAATTCACAAAAACTTGGTAGACCAGTACGACAGTTCAATATAAATACCAATCTATAAGACACATTGGTATATGATATCATTATCACCAGCTTTAACCCTGAATGTCTGGTCATTTTCTACTTGACATTACAAAACTCTTAAGTACAATGTATCGCCTACAATTACATTCTCAATCAATACCCCGGAAAAACCTGTCAGTTGTCATCTTGAATCACCTATTCTTATGTCAGTTTTTGCATAAAGTGTTATATGTTTCAATTCTGCACGGCTCATATCAAGAATAATGAGAACATTTATTTAACCCTATAATGTGGGAAACGAAAATTGTCGTCTGCTGTTATTTCATATTTTGTCATTTTCCTCAATAAAAACAGAGTTTGGCAGCACTTTAGAATCATTTCCAATGGAAATGATTCTAAAGTGCTGTCTAACCATGTTTTTATTGAGAAGAAATACAAAATAAGAAACAACAGCAGACGACAATTTTCTGTTTCCGTCTTCTAAGGGCTAAAAGGACTTGGTTTTAGCTATGCACAGAAAGTGATGAAACAGGTTAGGTAAAAATAATTTACTTGCATATTTCTATCTTATTTTTGAACCCTTGTTCCTAATTTGCTAACAAAATGTTAAAATTGCGGGGGAAAAAATAGAGATTAATATCGGAGATATCATCTTAGACACATTGCCTTTAAACATCTCAATATGATGATCACAATGTACATCTTATGTAAGTTTCCATATTACTTTTTATGTCCCCTATGCAATAGCAAGGGGGCATACTGCGTTGCTCTTGAGGTTCCGTAAGTCCGTCCGTACTACGTCCGTCCGTCCGTCCGTCCGTCCGTCCGTCCGTGTACATTTACCTCGAAAAGTCGAAAAGTCTGTAAGAGTTTCTCCAGTTAGTCCAGTTAGTCCAGTATGCCACGGGGGCATATCCATGTTTTACAAACATAATGTCTAGTTTCATTTTGTTTGGATCAGACAATGCTGGTACTGCCCACTTGTGTGATTTGTCTCATTTCTGGCTTAATAGGTAATCTAATAATATGGCTTAATCCACGAGGTTATAAGCCTTAGTGCATATGCCTTTTTTTCTGGAAACTCTTTATGAAAATATGCGTGTATTGTCCGTAAATTGTTCTGGAAATTCTTGAAATTTACACACCATGTGTAGGAGTGATTTGAAATTTCAAACAACTTGTGACGCCATTAAAAAATAGATATACATTATTTTCACAATTAATTTAAATACAAATTCCATACATGTACGCAATACATTTGTTACCAGTAATCTTGTTGCCTTGTGTATGCTCTCTGACATCAACTTATTATAATCGGAATTCCCCTAGATATTTCGCGATATAGTCTGCACATAGGCGTACGTACGTACAAACGTCCGTCCTTTCGTGTGTCCGTCCTTATGTACGTCCGTCCGAGTTTTTGGTTTAAGTTTTTCGGTATACATGTACTATCAAAGCCTCGGTGGGCACGGCATGTCGGCCATGGCCATCTACTTTCTTCTTTCTCCTCAAAGGTACATGGTGTGACCACTCATTTGAATGGTTCAAATGGTGGCCACAACATATACGTCTGGGGTGAAATATTCAGGTTTTCTGTTAACGGAATGGTTAATCTTCGGTTGCCATCCCCACCCCCCACCCCCCCGGCTGTAAATGACCTTTTTGAATGAATTCATCAAACAAACAATGGATTCAAACAATGAAGCAGCATGGAATTGCTTAACTCTTTGCATGCTGGGAAACTTGTGGGCTATAAATAGTTCAAAACTAGCGGACAAGAATTCATCATATTTTATTGTATTTCTCCCCGTAAATTTCAAGACATATTTACAGAGAGAAATAAAACATACACTCGTAATTCGTTTGGCGGATATTTTCGCCGCTAGCATGCAAAGAGTTAATGGGGCTGAATATTGTATTTGTTAACCGATGTTGTTTGTACAAGCATCATAAATACACCTGTCATGTGATCTGGTGGCAGGATGTTATAATTGTGTGGCTGAATATATTTTAGATAAATATAGTGTTCTGGTTTTGTGATTTTTCCCCCCTTACGTGCAGGTGAAATATGGGATTTTACCTTGTTGACAGGCTGTTAAATACCACTAAAGAACAAAACAATACTAAAACAATACCACTAAACAATTAGCTGGTAAAATGTATGTCGGATGTTTTTGAAAAGTCTACGCTGTTATAAACAAACACTTATTTTACTATTTCCCATTGACTGTTGTGTATTAATCCCTAGAATGCTGGAAACAAAAATTGTCGTCTGCTGTTGTTTCATATTTTGTCTTTTTTCTCAACAAAAACATGGTTTGGCAGCTCTTTAGAATCATTGGAAATGATTCTGAAGTGCTGCCAAACCATGTTTTATTGAGAAAAATGGCTGTTAAAAAATAAACAGCAGACGACAATATTTAATTCAGCAATGTAAGGGTTAGCCCTTACACCACTATCTTAATTTTTTGTTGTCTGCTGTTTATTTTCTATTTTCCATTTATATCATCAAAAACATGCTTTGGACAGCACTTTAGAATAATTTACAACATCATTTGACAGCACTTTAGAATCATTTCCATTCGAAATGATTCTGAAGTGCTGTTAAAGCATGTTTTTAGTGAGTAATTAGGCAAGATATAAAAGCAACAGCGGACAACAATTGTTGTGTATAGTGGTCTAAGGGTTAGTATTACCTGTTGGAGATTACAGTGAGTCAGTCAGTCCCAATGGTAATTTACTGGCCACCAGTCACAAGGACATTGACTAAGCTAAATATCAATAGCGTAGTCAGACCTTTGTGGTTTATTTCATATTAGTCGTTAAACTTCCTCGAGAGGAATATGTCACGTTTGACGTACAGATAGAGCCACATGTTTTATTTGTGTATAAATAAGTTGGAATATTTTGTGTATTAAAGGTGAGATTAATTTCTGTTTTATATGTTTTGTTTGCTTATACCATACATGAATGAATGGTGATTTGATACACTATTCTATAAATTAGTTAACCGATTTAAAAAGAAACAAGGCTATGCGGAGTTTCTAATGAAATCAGTGAATAAGTTGAATAAATATCATTTTAAATCATCACAAATGTTGGATTTTATTTATTGCATAAGCACAGCAAAATGCATTGAACCTTTTCTGATCACCTGAGTGTACCAGAGCTCCAGGTAAGGTGCGTAATTTGGAGGTAAATTTCTTATTTCTCCATCAAAAATGGCAGGTTGGGAGTGCTTTAGAATCGTCTCAATGAGATGATTCTGACGGACTCCCAACTTGCCATTTTGATGAAGAAATAACAAAATTTCACCCCAAGTTGGTCAAATTATGCACCTTAACTGGAGCTCTGTAGTGTATTCACTATTGTACATATTGTTTGGCTCTTCCTGTTCAGTCTGTCCATTTGTACATGTATGTCCATCTGCCTATAGCGTTGTGCATTTTACAAATTTGTAATACCGCAATAACTCTATATATTCGGACACAATTTGTTTGGGAAACCCTATAAATAGGGGTTTCCCAAAACAAAGTGTGTCTGAATACGTTGTTATTGTGATGAAACCAGTACTGCCATACTAACTCTAAATAATTCCAGCACAAACATATTTACACAATTCCCTAACATTTGATTGGCCCGTAGCAAGTCTCTGTCCAAAATTTATATCCCAGTAAACTCCCACGCCTACTTTCTACAGGTGCGCTGTCAGTGCTGTCAATGTATACAACAAATGGCAGCCGTCTGTCAAGACACATTTTCTTGATGAATTTATTGCAAATGCTGTAATTATAAGGAATGAATGGCCTTGTTGTGGAATTTATCGGGGATATAAACTTGGAAAAGTCGCGGGAATACTGGACGAGGCCTTCTCAAATGCTGGAATTATAAGGAAGGAATGGCCTTTTTGTGGAATTTATCTGGGATATAAACTTGGAAAAGTCGCGGGAATACTGGACGAGGCCTTCCGGCCTTCGTCCAGTATTCCCGCGACTTTTCCAAGTTTATACCCCGATAAATTCCACAAAAAGGCCATTCATTCCTATAATATTGGCACGCTCACTGTTGTCGGGGAAAACATATATTTCATGTGTTTCCCCAAATAAATGGTGTACAAATATTTAGGGTGATTATGGTAATCTAGTTCTATGCAATATTTAAGTTTTCCATCAACCCGTTTTAATGAAATTTTGTGGACAAAATGCAGCTTCTTGAGCATGTGACCAGTGTAACCCCAGATCATCCTGTGAGATTCATACAGCCTGTCCATATGGTCTGTTTGCTATTGAGCTGGAGACTCGTGCATGAAGTGAAGTACACGTAGCTGCTGATCAAGAGCTTCACTGGTAAAAAGATAGCTTAGAAAATCTCAGCTCTTAAATAATTCGGATTTTATAATAGTCACATGATTTTGTACCTAAGCAGATGATGGTGTGCAATTTTTCATGAAATAATTGTACAGAAACAGTGATATTTTCTGTAAATGACATTGAAAGTTTATGAAATGTCCATTGCAAATTCGGATTGCAATTCCGCATGCGCTCTGGACATTTTGTCAACTGTACATATTTTTCATGAGATATCGCACTTCTTCTCAGATACAAAATCACATGACTCGTCTCATGCATATAACAAGCTGTAATTAACCCTTAGACTGCTATATTATTTTTTTGTCGTCTGCTGTTTTATTTTCTATTTTCCATTTTTATCATCAAAAACATGCTTTGAGAGCACTTTAGAATAATTTACAACATGCTTTGACAGCACTTCAGGATCATTTCCATTGGAAATGGATCTGAAGTGCTGTCAAACCATGTTTTTATTGAGAAATAAGGCAAGATATAAAAGCAACAGCAGACGACAATTGTTGTGAGTAGCAGTCTAAGGGTCAAGCTGTAATTAATGGGTGCTGTTGCCTGATGGATGCCCATTCAGTTTGCTCACATACTACAATAATTATCTGTTAGTGTGTATTTGAAAGGGAATTAGGTTTCTGTCTAAATATTAAGAACAAGAAGATTTATTACAGGTACGTGTGTGTTGCCTGCTTTTTAAACAAATTAACATGAATCTACAACATGTTCCTAGTGAATACATTTATGTCCAAAGAAAGTGCTATGCTTGTATATGTGACTAGAAATATGAAATACATTTATTTCATTGTGTTTTAACCCCTTTCATTACTGATTCACAGGTATAACAAAATTACCAACATTTTATTTTCTATATGTGTCTGCTTTGTTTCTCAATGAAAGTATATGTTGCTACCACTCAGTTGAACCGTCTCGACGAGACGGTTCAACTGAGTGGTAACAACATAAACTTTTTATCAGAAATAATAAAAATAACTTTTTTTTTCTATTATTTATCTTGGCATTAAATGGGTTAGTTAATGATGAGATACACCTTTAAAGGTACATGCCCACTCAGTAGGCACAACATGTTCTTTATAGGAATTAAATAAGTGTATAATTGTGTCACTATTCCACCAGTTCTAAAAATTACAAGTGCCCGCTATACAGATATAATCATTTAGTAATATTTATTTTACGGATACTGTCGCGAGGTGGTATCAGGGTATTTTCATATGCAAATGAGGCATGATATTTTTTTAGTTATTTATACTAAGTAAATGTGTCACCTGAAAAAATAATAATATCGACAGATTATAAAGTATGATCATTACACATCAAAATTAAATACAGAGAATAAATAGTAATGTCCGTTAACATTTTAAGGAAACACAGTTATCGCCCCTGATATCAGTGTGGAAATTTACGCCTGATATAAAATGTATAATAATGCCAATCAATACATGGGGTAATGGTGAATGAGTGTTTATTTTGCCAGAAAATGCCTCAGATTATGTCTCTGATATAAATAACATGTTGTGCCTACTGAGTGGGCATGTACCTTTAATAATCGCTATCACAAAAGACGAACGTCACCAAAACTAGTACAGTGCAACCTCTCTACAACAGCCACCCATGGGAAGACGCAAAATTGGCTTTTATAGAGAGGTGGCTGTTGTAGGGAGGTTATTGCTGAATGAAATTTTATCGTCTGATATTTATTTATTTTCTTCAATAATTCTCAATAAAAACATGTTTTGACAGCATTTTAGAATCATTTCCAATGGAAATGATTCTAAAGTGCTGTCAAAACATGTTTTTATTGAGAAAGAATGCAAAATCAACATCAGACGACAATTTTCATGCTCAGCAGTCTAAGGGTTAGATATAGAGGAAATCATCCATTTGGGATATACAATAGCGGCTGTTACAGAGAGGGTGTTGTTGCATAGAGGTGGCCGTTCGGGGAGGTTCGACTGTTCGACTGTATATGCACAATAAACTAATTAAGTTGGAGAAGTACATGCATGTGGATTTACATGGACAAAGCGCACTATTCTGTATAGCCCAGATTGGTGGACTAATCTTTATATGTTTATACAAATGTACATTGTATACATATATTGTCACTTATGATGACTTCCAGACGATCTGCAGTTTTTTATATGTTCAATGCTCCAGATAAGCTGTGTTTTGTTTAAATACCCAATTGAAATTGCCAAAAGAAAACAATTGAAATCAGAAGTAACGAGTATCAAAAAGCAATAATAATTTTGTGGTACCTTTTCATGCTGCAGAAAACAATAAACAGACCACAAATATAGCATATTTTTCTTATTTTCCATGAAAACACATCTTGGTATTTCATTAGATATCTTGGTATTCCAAGGAGACAATTCTAATGAAATGCCAAGACATGTTTTCATTTCGAAGAAAACTATTCAATAATTGCTGTCTGTTGATGTGTAAACAGTATTGTGGTTTTATTTTACCCAATTATAATTTTGAAATACCCAATTTCAAAAGAAATGATGGAGTGAAAATACTCAATTACTAATTCCTTATCTGGAGCACTGTACAGGGGTCATACCAATTATCCGGACAATCAGTTTATCAGACAAATGAAAATACCTGTTAATTAAGAGCATTCGTTTGATCAGAATTTGCATCAAATACATCTAAGTCATGCAGGTGCTTGCTGTTTCCATGCCAGTGTGAAGAATATATTGCCAATGTAAACATTTTAGTAATATTTGCTGAAAATATTCCTCAACTCTGTCCACAAGTTGTTTACAACGTCAAAAGTCTCGCGGGGGCTTGTAATCGAATGCGCCCATTACATCATTTCTGAGTTGTTCTATAAATAAAATAAATTTAATAAATTTCCAAGAAGCGAATGGTGATTGTTTTTTCTGCAGGACTACACAACGTTGTTTACACTGGTTTACAAGCGATAAAACTATGATTTCATGTTGAGAATACAAGTTATAAGACGAGTATATGTTTGTCCGGATAACTGATTGTCGATGTTAATTTTGGGGCAATCTTACGACTGATCATCTGAACTGATTTTAAGCGAGAAAGATGACACTGTTTGCTAAATAGTTTACATGCGTTGAGAAAGCAAGAACCGATGATTATTCTGTGAAAAGTTTATGCCCGTAGCTGCTATTTTAAGAAAAATATTGTTAAAAAACTGCCATTTTTGTCCGATAATCTGGAGGATCCCTGTATGTTTACAGTCATGTACATGTATAAGGGTCTGGATCATTAACCCTTACTACGCTGAATTAAATGTTGTCGTCTGCTGAAATGTTTTATTTTCAATATTTCTCAACAAAAACCTGGTTTTGACAGCACATGAGAATCGTCTCCATTGGAGACGATTCTCATCTGCTGTCAAAACCAGTTTTTTGTTAAGAATTAAAGCAAAAATGAAAAACAGCAGACGGCAATTTTCGTCAACAGCGTAGGAAGGGTTAATGATAGCCCATTTTGCAGGTATAGTACACATGTATATACTGCATATAAACGTTAGGCATTTTCTAGTGGTAGGTGATAGTTAAACTTGATATCAAAGTACACAAGCTTGGTATTCTCCATTTACAGATCCCCAGGGTGTCCGATTTAAGAGAGGTTTCACTGTACAGCAGGTACACGATCACTTGTAATACAAGTATGTGTGATTTGACATCACGAACCAACGTTGTTATAAACCGTTATAAATGAAACGCATTGCTGTTTTATTGGTGTACCTTTTACAGAGGTTCCACTGCATACTAGGGATGGTTTATGGCCTAGGGGTTAGAACACCTGACTTCCAATTCCGGAGGTAGTGGGTTCAAACGTCGCCTTAGGCCTCTAAAATACTTTCATAGTATTTCCATCCCACTGGTCTGTCGGATGAGGCTTTATACTGTGCTCCCGTCTCTATATGACCCTAGCTGTTGGTGGGACGTTAAACATATTGCTTGGCCTAAATTATCTTTTGTGTTGATGGGCCGTTAAGCACCATTCCATTCCAAACCCATCACTTTCACTTTTTTTCCACTGCAGAATACGGGACCACCAGCCACCACCAGAATGTCCGGTGCTAAGGAGGCAGCGCCCATTTCCCCATAGTCACGGCAATAGAAGGCCTCTCCAATGAAATACACAAGTCCCGGGCCCGCGGATATTACCATGGCAACGAAGGTCACCTCGGTTTCCATGGCAACGGACCACATTATGCACAAAGCACGTCACAGAGAGCACAGAGAGCACAGAAATGCTTACGGTAGGTCATTAACTTTTATACTCCCGTTGGAAAAAAAAGGGGGGGGGGGGGGGGTGGGCACAGCTTGTCCACGCAATAATAACTGAGTTCTACTTTATGAATCATAACCAAATTCGGTATACTTGTTCATCATGGCAAGACGAAGAAGTCTATTGATTTTCAAAATTTTTCAATAACTTGTCTTCCCTTGGCGGCCATTTTTAATTTTCTCGCTCTATATCCATGTCCACGCTATAACTCAAGTTCTACTTCACCAATTGTAACCAAATTTGGTATACATGTTTATCTAGCAAGACGAAGAAGTATATTGATTGTCAAAAATCTCAGATGACTTTTCTCCCCTTGGCAACCATTTTTAATTTTCGCACTCTGTATCTTTGTCCACGCAATAACTGAAGTTCTACTTGACCAATCGTAGTCAAATTTGATGTACATGTTGATCACGGAAAGATGAAGAAACCTATTGATTTTGAAAAATTTCCGATAACCGTCTCCTCTTCGCGGCTATTAATAATTTTCGGACTCCTTGTCCACACAATAACTCGAGTTCTACTTGACAGATCATAACCAAATTCAGTATTCATGTTTATCACAGCAAATCAAAGATCCGTACTGATTAATTAAAAAAAATCCATGACTTATCTCCCCTTGGCGGCCATTTTTAATTTTCGCACTCTGCACCCTTGTCTACACTTGACGTATCGTAACCAAATTCGGTATAAACGTTTATCATGTCAAGATGAAGAAACCTATTGGATTTCAGTGAGGTATCTCCCCTTGTTGACTGGCCTTGTCTCGACGAGCGTATATTGTGACCTTCGACACTCTTGTTTCACAGGTACATTTATTTGAACTGTTAGCTCAAAACAGTTTAACCCTTTCAATGATATGTTAATTTAAGGACAATCCAATCATCACAAAATGATTTTCATACAAGTGCATTCTTAAGAAGTGGTGTTTATTTCTGTTGAAAAAATGTGAAAGTTACCGGTACTTGCAAAAGGAGCAAATCTTGATGAGACGGCTCGTCACAAGCTGTCTCATCTGGATGCAAACACTGTTTGTAGCTAAAGCGTTCTGTAGTGTTTAAAGGGTTACATTGTTATACCCACCTTTTAAGAGAAAAATGGGTACCCGGTATATTGTTTTCGTCACGGGTATCCGTCCGTCCGTAGGT
The DNA here is from genome assembly GCA_029237695.1 of Conchocele bisecta. Classification (NCBI taxonomy): domain Eukaryota; kingdom Metazoa; phylum Mollusca; class Bivalvia; order Lucinida; family Thyasiridae; genus Conchocele; species Conchocele bisecta. Next base: position 67,956,031 of record CM055268.1, read on the forward strand.
AGGGTCTCGAAACTTGGTGTGTGCCTTTGATTTTTTATTTGACCCCCGTTGATGGATTATCTCCCCCTTTTCTACTTAGAAATTTGCATGTGCTCTAGATCAAATTAGTGGCATGCCCATGTTCACCATTATAACTATCTCCTCAAAGTCATTCAAACAGTGATCACTACCTGTTCCTTCTTTGAAATACATGTATTACAGGTATATTTATACCCTCGGCATTGCAAAGTACGCCGAGAGGTATGTATTTTTCACCTTTCCAGGGCTCCAGATAAGGAATTAGTAATTGAGTATTGTCACACATCATTTCTGAAGCAATTGGGTATTTCAAAATTTTAATTGGGTAATATAAAATCACACTACTGTTTACACATCAACAGACAGCAATTATTGAATAGTTTGCTTCTAAATGAAAACATGTCTTGGCATTTCATTAGAATTGTCTCCTTGGAGACAATTCTAATGAAATACCAAGATGTGTTTTCATGGAAAATAAGAAAAATATGCTATATTTGTTTATATTATTGTTTTCTGCAGCATGGTAAAGGTACCACACATTTTTTATTGCTTTTTGATACTCGCCACTTCTGATTTCAATTTTGGCAATTTTAATTGGGTATTTAAGCAAATACGCAGCTTATCTGGAGCAATGCCTTTCTATCCGGTGGTCCGTCCATCCGCTCGTCCATCCGCTCGTCCATCCGCTCGTCTGTAGCACAAACTTAACATACTGGTGAAAAATGGCAATGTGATTAGGGAGGTTATACCAGATCCGGGATTACATACATGCCTTAGTTGCATATGTTTTCATTTGTAGAATGACATGATAAAGTCTGTTTTCATTTACGACATATGAGAGACACGCCATGTGATTTTGTACCTAAGAACATGTGCGATATCTCATGAAAAATTGATATTTTCCATCAATGATGTTGAAAGTTGACGAAATTTTCATAGCAAATGCGGAATTCTATTCCGCATTTGATATGAAATTTTCGTCATCTTTCGACGTCACTTGCGGAAAATATCAGTTTCTGTACATTTATTTCATGAAAAATCGCAGATGTACAAAATCACATGGCATGTCTCGTGTCTAAACCTATTCCTGTGCTTTCATCTTTATAAACTTGACACGATACGGTTGTCGCTGACTTTAAAGGTACATGCCCACTCAGTAGGCACAAACTGTTCTTTATATGATTCAATAAGTGTATAATTGTGTCACTCTTCCACCAGTTCTAAAAATTACGAGTGCCCACTATACAGATATAATCATTTAGTAATATGTGTTTTACTGATAGTGACGCACGGTGGTATCAGGCTATTTTCATATGCAAATGAGGCATGATATTTTTTTATTATTTATAAATGCGTCACCTGAACAAATAATATTTTCGACAGATTATAAAGTATGATCATTGCACATCAAAAAATAAATGCAGAAAATAAATAGTAATGTCTGTTAACATTTTAAGAAAACCCGGTTATCGCCCCTGATATCAGTGTGGAAATTTACGCTTGGTATAAAATGTATAATAATGCCAATCAATACGTGGGGTAATGGTGAAGGAATGTTTATTTTGCCAGAAAATGTCTCGGATGATATGATGTCTCTGATATAAAGAACTGTTTGTGCCTACTGAGTGGGCATGTACCTTTAACCCATTTCAGCCTAAGGATACTATGATTTTTGTTGAAAAAATCTCATTATTTTGTTCATTCATCGATAAAGGTATATGTTGTTACCACTCATTTGAACCGTCTCGTTGAGACGGTTCAAATGAGTGGTAACAACATATACTTTCGAAAGGATATAAAGAAAATAGGGATATTTTTCTCTCAAAAGGTTCATACTACTAAAAGTGTATCCCGTCTGTAATGGGTTAATAAACCTATACAATCATATATGTTTTTAATACTTGTCAGTTTTATTGAGTTTACAAAAAGTACATGGCCCATACTGTGGGCTCAATTATCATTTACACCTACATACCCAGAATATATAATCTTTTTATAATTCTAGCAATTATGCTGTTGGTAATTTAATTCATTGCACACAAAACACTGCTGACTACATTTGTCAACCGGTATTTGGAAATAGGTACCTACCCACTAGTAACTTTAACCCTTTTGTCGTCTGCTGTTGTTATGTCCCCGCCAATTTATTTGTGTGTGCGTCCGTCCGTCCGTCACACAATGTCTTATGTCTTAAGTTGTATATTGCTTGAAATATTTTCATGAATCTTTGCAATGTATACATCACAACCTAACAATGTGGCAAATGCAAGGAAGTTGACTTATTGTGTACTTATTCAGGGCTCCAGATAAGGAATTAGTAATTGAGTATTTTCACTCCATCATTTCTGAAGCAATTGGGTATTTCAAAATTTTAATTGGGTAAAATAAAATCACAGTACTGTTTACACAACAACAGACAGCAATTATTGAATAGTTTGCTTCGAAATGAAAACATGTCTTGGCATTTCATTAGAATTGTCTCCTTGGAGACAATTCTAATGAAATTCCAAGATGTGTTTTCATGGAAAATAAGAAAAATATGCTATATTTGTGGTCTGTTTATTGTTTTCTGCAGCATGATAAAGGTACCACAACATTGTTATTGCTTTTTGATACTCGCTACTTCTGGTTTCAATTGGGTTTTTGGTAATTTTAATTGGGTATTTAAAGCAAATACGCAGCTTATCTGGAGCGCTGCTTATTGTGTTTTCACCCTTTGATGAAATGTTCACCTTGTTGCTTTCTTCCCCTTTCCGGAGCATAATTCTTCAAATATTTTCTTTACAATTCAGAGATCTGTACAACACGACATAAAGGTGTGTCATGCTTTGCGCAAGTGTGTATCAATACCTACAGTCGTGACACATGTACAGCTTTCAGTGAGGGCATCCATGTACCATGGACACATTTCAGGTTTCTATTGTGTCTTCTTTCTCAATCATGGTTGGTTTGATTATATAGTGGATAGTTCATTGGACCTCACCACTACCACAGGTTGTGGGTTCGATCCTACCCTAGGCATGAAGAATGCTTTCCTAGTTTTCCATCTCGCTTGTCTTTCGGAGGAGACTTTAACCCAAGGCCCCTTCTATCGACTTCACTTGCTGCTGGGATGTTAAACCCTTTCTGATGGCATTATGTATAATTCTGTGAATGAAATGCGAACAGCATAGGTCCTGATCAGACTGCGCTAAAGCGCAGGCTGATCTGGGACTATGCGGATCGCAAAATTCATATGGTCTCTTTTCTAAGCCGGCATCGGCCATAAATGATGGCCGTTAAACACCATTTCATCAGCTGTTAAACACCATTCCAGTTTCAAATGGCAACCTACATTGGGAATCAAAATCAAGCCACATTTCTGTCTTGACTCGCTTGAAAACAGAAACCGCCAACGTCTTGTTCAGTTATCTATTTTCTAAACGTGTTTACACTTGGTGTTCATTCATTAGTTTCACCTTTTATGTTGAGAAAAGTATTGAGGACACCCGACACTACCTTGTGTTGGAGATAAATAATTAATTGTCTATTACCCCTTAGAACGCTACTCACAACAATTGTCGTCTGTTGTTGCTTTTATATCCTTCCTTATTTCTCAATAAAAACATGGTTTGACAGCACTTCAGAATCATTTCCAATGGAAATGATTCTGAAGTGCTGTCAAAGCATGTTGTAAATCATTCTAAGGTGTTGTTAAAGCATATTTTTGATGATAAAAATGGAAAATAGCAAATAAACAGCAGACGACAACAAAATTAAGATAGCGGTGTATTAGGGTTAAACGACTCGGGTAAAAATTGCTTTTCAATTTTTTTACTACAACTTGACAATCAGGCAACAGCTTTGTAGAATTATTGACTACCATAATTAATTATCATAACCATGGAAACACTGTCTGTATCCAACGGTGATGTTACCTGAACAAAAGTATGTTGTCTATTGCAGCATAGTGATACTATAAATTGTGTTTATGCTGGTTTCAGGTTTTTAACTTCATTTATTTTATCAGATATGTGAATGATATGTAAGAGTATATCTGGTATTACCATGGTCATAAAGAATTTAAGATTTTTGTATACGTTTTTTGCCCTTTATGAAATTTCATACCTCATATGAGAGTATAATGAGACACGTACTCCATGTCATTTTCTACCCAAGAACATGATTGTGCGATTTTTTCATGAAATCTATTTACAGAAACTAAGATATTTTCTGTAATTGAAGTCGAAAGTTGACGAAATTTTCATAACTATGCTATGAAACTTTCGTCAACTTTCCACATCATTTACGGAAATTATCGTAAATAGTTTTCATGAGATACCGCACATTTTCTTAAGTACAAAATTCACATGGCTTGTCTCATACGTGTGTGACTTTAACACTTACACCGCTACACACAACAATTGTCGTCTTGCCTTATTTCTCCATAAAAACATGGTTTGACAGCACTTCAGAATCATTTCCAGTGGAATGATTCTTAAGTGCTGTCAAAGCATTTTTATGTCTTCAAACTAACCTGAATGGTTGCAAACTGATAGGTTGCTATGAAATCGTCCTAATAATAAAAATCTGCCTACTCTAATCACTCAAATAACCCACCATAGACCATTCCGCTCTACCCACAGCCAATTGGCTAGTCCGCTATTTAAACTCCTCCTATTATTTTAGGACGCTATCAAGAGTGCAGGTATATTTGTCTCTCTCTTTATTTCGTGCTTATTTTGAATTTCTGCCGTGTATTGTGTCGTTTTTGTCATTATATTTCGTTCAATACATATTATTATCACTCTTGTGTGTTACAGTGCAGTCTCCGTTTTCGTTCCACTGTAGACAACACTTGCAAACTCAACGCGAACGCAACGCGAACGCAACGGTTTGCTGTAGCGTTGTATACGTTGTTTAAACGTATAATTAATACGGTTCGTACACGTGTAATACACATTGTCAAACCGTTTAGTTTAAAAGCGTTGTATACGTTGTTTAAACGTATAATACGGTTCGTACACGTGTAATACATAATGTCAAACCGTTTAGTTTTAAAGTCTGCAATACGTTTAGCTTCAAGGCGTATAATACGCTTTGGCGTATACATATGTAGCGAGGTGAAAGAGTTGAAACGTGTACAACGCTTTACCTGGAAGCGTGTAGCTATATGCAAGCTTTGAAACGTGTACAACGGTTACACGTTTTAACGCAAATACCTGTTCGGCCCCGATCGCTTCGAGGCGTCCTTGTATCGTCCCTTTTAAAATATCGCGAATACATACCCTCAGATCGAGTTCAAAGTACATTGGCAGTGTGATTTAGCACTTCAATTGATCCCTAATCCCTGATGACTAATGAGTCACGCTTTTAACACGACAGATGTACCTTGTTGTTTATCAAAATGTTTGAGAATTGTAGATCACGTGAGCCGACTCATCAGGATCTGCGGCATTCCTATGTACATTTTATATACACAAAAATGACGCCTAATACAGCGTAATGTAACAGTTCCTAACTTAATATGGAATAGCCCGGGCCGATAGTCCGTGTCAGTTAATTGGGGTTAAATATTACGAACACAGATAAACACAGTGCATGGTTTCTTTATTTTATTTTAACATCATCAGAAATGGCGAGTCTAGGAACTCTCGTATTATCTTTACGCTGAAGCCAGTCTATTTCAGTCACTAATCCGCTATACACCTGTCCCACGCGTGTGTTAAGATTAATCGATATTTGGAGAAACTGAATACACAGCGAGCTGCACACTGGTTTAACACGGATATGGCCCGCGGATATGTGTCATAAATTACTTGGTGGTCAAAACCGGTAAATTTACAAGGTTTATAGCGAAATAGCAGCTGACTGGCAATTTTTCTCGGACAGATTTTTAAGACTAGTTTTCAAATCTTCAATCGGTCTGAGAGTTCAAAAATCGGTCCAGAACCGGAAAAATGAAAATGTTAGAAGCCCTGCAGTGAGTCTAGAAGATATATACACACACGAATAACGATCAGAGCATGCGCATTCTACGCGATACAAGGTTGGCATACCAAAACGTGTAATGCGTTAAAACCCGTGGAAACGTGTTATACGTATAACACGGTTTCATCTGTACGGTGCTGTGTACATGTAGATGCGTGTAAACCGTTCGTCAAAGAAAGCGTTAAATCGTTTAAACGGTTTACCTTAGCGTTGTATAGTTTACAACCGTTGTATACGTTTACAACCGTTGTACACGGATTACACGCTTTTGAAACTCAATACGTTGTTTACAACCGTTGTATACGTTTACAACCGTTGTACACGGATTACACGCTTTTGAAACTCAATGCGTTGAATACGGTTTGTTCGACTTTCGCGCATGCGCAAGAGTGGGGAAACGCAACGCATGGCCGAAAACGTATTACACGTAGACGACACACGGTTTGAAACGCAACTAACGGAAACTCCACGGATACGCAACGCACAACACTTTGTACACGTATAAACCCGGAACATTTTGACAGAAACAACTGTACGTGATTATTCTCCATTGCATTTTTTTTGGGTTTTTCACGGTGTTTTACTTTGTGTCACATATTTTCGCGTGTACGCGATTCGTACCCTAACAGGTTCGTCCCAAATTGGATTCGCTCCCGTGACACATTTTTTTTGTAGCGTTTTTGCGTTTCTTCTATCAGGTTTTGTATACAATACTTGTTAGAATGCCGCAATCACGCGCTGCGTGTGGACACATGACTTCTCCTTGGGATACCCATACGGACAGGTGGGTGCTTTGCCTGTTGCGGGTGTTGCAAAGAGAGGCCATGTGATTTGTCCGTACCGTTGGACGGATTCGACGTGGGGCAAGGCTGGGTCTAGTAGGTCCCATACCTCACGTCTGAAGAAGACTGTGTCCGAGTCTCAGCTCTTGGGAGCAGTGGAACCGTCCGAGGTTTCGGAGGTTGTATTAAGTGATAGGCCGGTGATCCATACAGGGGATACCGGGCTGCTGAGGCCGGTGCCTGATCTCATATCACCCGGTTCGCAGAGAGCTATACCTATCACAGGGGTGTTTCGGCCGGTTCTTGATATTATCACCCGGTTTGAAGCTGACCCAGCCTCTCTCAGTAGAGGCGCCCGGTACCGGGCACCGGGCACCGGGCACCGGGCACCGGGCACCGGGCACCGGGCACCGGGCACCGGGCACCGGTCACCGGGCACCGGGCACCGGGCATCGGTCATCAACCGGGCACCGGTCATCAGGGACCGGGCACCGGGCACCGGGCACCGGGCACCGGTTATGTCACCGGGCACCGGGCACCGGGCACCGGGCACCGGGCACCGGGCACCGGTTATGTCACCGGGCACCGGGCACCGGTCACCGGGCACCGGGCATTATGTCACCGGGCATTATGTCACCGGGCACCGGGCACCGGTTAGGCTACCGGGCACCGGTCAAACACCTGGCACCGGGCACCAGACTCTCCTTGGACAGCCTGCTGCTTCCGGTAGGAAGACGTTCTTGTCTTCGGTTGGTCTTCGTTCTACGTGTTCACGTAAGTCGAGGAGTCGATCTCGTCGTAGGTCAGGATTGGGTTAGCTCTTCGATTTCGGGTTCGGAGGTTGTTTAGATCTTGTTCTTCCTTTTCCTCGAGGTCATTCTCAGGTTTTGGAACAGGTTCATCTAGATCTCGTTCTCCTGTTCGTCGTAGGAGACGGTTGTATAGGGCTTCTACATGTAGTACTAGCTTCGGCAGTACATATACTATTTGGAACGATACAGTACAGTTCTGTTGAATCAGTTTCCACGTATGTGGTAGATGACTGCCAGTCTAGGTTGGGTTGCTGCGGCAGGTGCTTATCACATTCACCTGGTCACAGCGTACCCTAACTCTCGCAGGAGAGGTGCCGGTATTGTGTTACGGGCACCGGGCACCGGGCACCGGTTATGTCACCGGGCACCGGGCACCGGTCACCGGTCACCGGGCACCGGGCATTATGTCACCGGGCATTATGTCACCGGGCACCGGGCACCGGGCACCGGGCACCGGTTAGGCTACCGGGCACCGGTCAAACACCTGGCACCGGGCACCAGACTCTCCTTGGACAGCCTGCTGCTTCCGGTAGGAAGACGTTCTTGTCTTCGGTTGGTCTTCGTTCTACGTGTTCACGTAAGTCGAGGAGTCGATCTCGTCGTAGGTCAGGATTGGGTTAGCTCTTCGATTTCGGGTTCGGAGTTTAGATCTTGTTCTTCCTTTTCCTCGAGGTCATTCTCAGGTTTTGGAACAGGTTCATCTAGATCTCGTTCTCCTGTTCGTCGTAGGAGACGGTTGTATAGGGCTTCTACATGTAGTACTAGCTTCGGCAGTACATATACTATTTGGAACGATACAGTACAGTTCTGTTGAATCAGTTTCCATGTATGTGGTAGATGACTGCCAGTCTAGGGTTGCTGCGGCAGGTGCTTATCACATTCACCCGGTCACAACGTACCCTAACTCTCGCAGGAGAGGTGCCGGTATTGTGTTACGGGCACCGGGCACCGGGCACCGGGCACCGGGCACCGGGCACCGGGCAGGCACCGGGTACCGGGCACCGGGGTAGCAACTATTTCTGACCGGGGTGTTCGTGGGTTCGTATCCTGTGTACATATTGTGTTTTTGGATCCGGCTCCTCGAGATCTAGCTCTTCCGTTCTCGGAGGAGACGGTCGAGGTGGTATTGGACGCCGTGGTGCTTTGGCTCCGTACTTGTCTGGCCTGCTCTTTATTCGAGTGTATATGAGTTCGAATTCCCAGTCTATATTCAGGACTCGACACGCGATAGAGTTATGATGGTTCAGTTGGCTAAGATTCTGGAGTTCCTGTCTAAGTCCTAGTACTTAGTGGGGTTTGTCGGCTCTTTCACAGCTGGTGGTTTTGCCAGTGGAGCCTCCCATAGGGGTACTTCCTCGGATGGCTGTTGTGAGGCTGATTCGGTGGTGGTGGATTTGCCGGAGTTGTCGTGGTTTCATTGCTCTCCTACAGTAGGGCTTCTTGTTACGTACATTGGGGAGCTTTAGGTAGGATTTGGCCACTGCGGGGTTCCTAGTGCTCAACTTTGATCGCCACACTGGGGTCTAAGTTCTACATGCCCCTCTATGCGGTATGGTTTTTGAGATCTCCGTTTCTGGACAAGGACGCCGCAGCGTTTGGGATATCTTCGGCTCCTGGTCCTGGTTCGCGTTTGCGAAGGCATGGGTGTAGGCTGTTAAGTCGATTGTGGCTATGCCAACTTTCGATTTATGTTTGAATCAGTATGATTCATCGTCTCTGGACGCAGTGCTTCAGTCGGCGATTTGTGCCGCTAAGCCTCTTGTCAACATGTCTTTGGAGTTTTCTATGGACATGCTCTTGTCCAGGTGAGACACAGTGATAGCCGGCTAGTTTTTTTTTCTTGAACGGCCATAGTTTTGCTTCGTTCGCCTCTTTTGACCTCTGTTAATTGTGGCGATCGAACGGCCAAAGGGCAGCTACGTACCGATGGTCCCTCCTGCTGCTCCTTCTTGTCTACCTCCTGTGGGATCGTTTCCCCTGACGGGGGTATTTTCAAGGGTTTAGTAGAGTCTCTCTCTTGAAGTATAGTGCTATAGAGGAAGTTCGGGACGTGGTCGGAGCGCCATTTGCCCGGTAGACTGGGTTGTTTCCATAGATCTGCGGGTCTCGTACTTCCACGTGCCCTTCCGCAGATGCTCTCGGAAGTTTAAGTTGTTTCCGAGTTTTGTGTCTTTTAGATCTAGAGTAGTCGTAGTTGGTTCCCACACAGGATTTTTCTTAGGTGGGAATTAGCTTATTGACCGATCTATCAGTCATCATAGTACCTTTGGACAGGGTGCGTGGCATCTTGTTTTAGTTTCCGGGTACTGGTCAGAGGTTCTCTGTCAGCTAGGTAATTTCTGCACTCCTGGAATTTCGGGGTTGCAGAATAGGGGAAGGTTATGTTTGCGACCTCCAGTATTACTTACTAGGGCTATGGAGGCCGCACCCCGATCCTTTGGATCGGTCTCTGCCTAGGATCACCATCTTCCTACGTTGTATCAGATGGTGGGCAGTGGAGGTCTGGTTCCTACAGGGATTTCCATAGTGTTACCTCCTCCTACTCGCTTTCTGTCCACAGACGCGTCGTGAGAAGGCTGGGGGGCTCATTGGAGCCCCTACATTGGTGTGTTGGTGGTCAGTGCAGAAAACTCAGGGACACATCAACATGTTTAGCTTTTGGCAGTGTTCCGGGGGTTGACAGCGGCGGATTCTGCTCTGCACGGACAGGTGGTTATGGTTTCTGCGGTCATCTCCGGTTCTGACGGAATGGCTTCTGCATCCGTTGGTGTCCAGTGCTATCTTGTCCGGATGGGGGTATCCATTTGTGGTTTTGTTGCGGCAAGGCTCAAACGTCGGTTTTATTTGACGGTATTTCGCGATTGTAACACGGTTACCGGCGGCATGTTTTGATCACTTTGTATGTGTGAAAAACTTACCTGTGCCAATTAAGTTTCACCAGACTTTACGACGCCCGCTGTTCAAATTGCATATCGACATTACAGTATAATGTGTATTAATTATACCATCGGCACTTGTTTTCCACATCGATATAAACGAAATGTCGACATTTCCGATATCGATATATCAGGTATGTAATGTATGAGTTATATAGCAGTTCGGCCGGGACCACTAGCGTATATCGACATAAGCAGGTATATCGATGTAAGCAATGTCGACATAACGCGTATCGACTGTATATACAACATGCTGTTGTCACTCCATCATTTCTGAAGCAATTGGGTATTTCAAAATGTTAATTGTGTTAAATAGAAGCACACTACTGTTTACACATCAGCAGTTTCTCCTATGACCGAGATTTCTCCCTCAGATACTTTATCCCTTCTCACATGATCTGGAATCAGTTGTGGTTCGGGCCTCCCTCCGTCACGCCTGTCAGCGACAGTGGTTCACACTTTCTGTCCAGTCCGTGCGATGAAGCATTAGGTTCGGAAGAATTAGGACATCCGGTCCGACCGTAAAGTTTTTTATTACCAATTTTAAGCCAACGGGAGGTATCGCAATCCTTTGTCTTCCGTTGGATAGATAGGGCCATTACTTGAGTTTATTTTACAGTAAGTGGTTCTGCAGCTGAGTTGTTTAGGCCCTAAATGCACGAGGTGCATGTAGTCTCAACTTCTTTCTATGATCGCTCTCTGCACTGGCAGGAGATGCGTAACTGCCAACTGTTACGATTTTTCCGTATTTATTCCGGGAAATACGTTAGATAGACGGTAGTACGGATTACTATTAAAAGTACGATTTTTGATCGGCGCGGGTATATCTGGATATTATTATTTCGTTTAAATACAATTCTGCCAATAATCCTATTGTTTTATTTAACCCGTTATCATTCTCGTCTAGGCGATTACCATTTGATATTCCAGCGCTCAGAGATATTGATTTATTCATCACGTAATTCGTATAATGTCTGATCTAAGCGTGCAGCCAACTTATTTGGGGATTGTTTTATCGGAAGAAGTTAGGAAACAACACTTCTGTTCATCTATGATTACAGCGAGACATGGCCCAATTTGGTCCTGTCACAGCGCGGTGATGTTTTTGCGTCTTGCAATCAGTGTTATTGTAGTTATTCGGGTGCTCATGGTAGCCGAAACTTGGGCCAAGGCTATATTTAATTTATTTTATGCATATAAGTGAGTACTGATTTGTGTTCCGGAATACATATGTGGTGTTCCGGAAAGTAACCCCCAACCCCCTTTTCTCTCCATGTTCCTCATGTGACCGACATGGGGTTGGCATCTCAGGGAGATGTTTAAGAACTGGGTCCGTTAGTAGCAGCGGGTGCAGTTGTGGGTTTATCAGCCGGTAGCATCAAGTTTAGGAGGCTGTTTGGATCTACCTGTTCGCGATAGTCTGCGATTTTTTCTGTTTACCCGATTATTCGGTTTTTGTCTTTACAGTCCCAGTGGAATCCTGGGGGTTGGTAAGTGTGACTCTCCGCTCGATGAACTTCACTTGCTTTTGTTGATGAACGGGGATTTGTGGTTATCTATGGTTCTTACGGTTCATCACGCTGGCCCAGGAGGCATTGTTTTGTACATGTTCAATTAGGGCGAGGCTACTTTACTAGTTTGTAGCAGTTTGTTGCAAAAGGATAGTGTTTCACTTTGGGTTAATGATTCTATTCTCTTTGTCTACTATACATGGGTTTATAGGTATACAGTGGTCGACACTCGCAGTGTTCCGAGATCCCGAGGATCCCTGTTTTGTAGGAGGAATCACTGCATTTTCAAGAAAATCCCATTCAACATTATGTAACAATAGGGATGTCCATGCTGCGGAATCCCTGGGCCAAAAGTTAGTGTCAAACCCTGGTATAGGTTTTGATCTGGCTTTAGGGCCAGTTTAACTCCTCAGACTTGCTTGTTAGGATGACCTTAGTGCTTATTTGGGCGTTTATACTGTGTTCTCGATATGTACGAGTCATGTGTCGTCATGAGACTATGTATAGACTTTGAGTTTATCTCAGTTGAGTTATTGCGTGTGAAGTGCCGGGCGACTACATTCGCCAGGGCTTCGTCTGGTAGCAGCAGCTATACCATGAGTATTCTCCGGCGTTCTAACCAAGGTATAGCAGGTTGGAGTCTACGAGTCAGTCTACGAGACTAGCGTGGTGGTGCTTGTCTTTATCCACCTCTCTTCTACTTTCGTAGAAAAGAAAAAGGGGGGGGCCCGCTTTGGGCTCCCCTATGATTCTAGGGTGAGACCATGTTATTACTATATAGGTAACACCCAAGTTTGTACCTAGACCAAATATTTTTGTCTGTTTTGAGGGTTTTTAATCTGCCTTACCATTCCGGTCGAGTATGAGTAGTGAGAATACCTCCCACCAACAGTACGAATTCTTGCAACAATTCAGGTTAGTTTGAAGACATAAAAATGGAAAATTATTTCTAATTTTAGTTTTTATTATTCATACTCACCTGAATGGTAAGGTAGACCCTCCTCCCGTCCCCGCTTGATGGTTTTATCTTCTCCCTACTTAGTATACTTCAGGCTATTTTTATCTAGCAGTGTCATTTCCATATGGAAATGATTTACTTTTGAAGCTGTATACCTAACAATAATAGGAGGAGTTTAAATAGCGGACTAGCCAATTGGCTGTGGGTGGAGCGGAATGGTCTATGGTGGGTTATTTGAGTGATTAGAGTAGGCAGATTTTTATTATTAGGACGATTTCATAGCAACCTATCAGTTTGCAACCATTCAGGTGAGTATGAATAATAAAAACTAAAATTAGAAATAATTTTCCATGTTGTAAATTATTCTAAAGTGCTGTCAAAGCATGTTTTTGATGATAAAAATGGAAAATAGAAAACAGCTGACGACAAAAAATTAAGATAGCGGTTTAAGGGTTAAAACGGATAGTGTTCCAGTATGAGAAACATCTGCATTCAATATAGGAATGAATGGCCTTTTTGTGGAATTTATCGGGGTATAAACTTGGAAAAGTCGCGGGAATACTGGACGAAGGCCGGAAGGCCTCGTCCAGTATTCCCGCGACTTTTCGAAGTTTATATCCCTGATAAATTCCACAAAAAGGCCATTCATTCCTTATAATTCCAGCATTTGAAATAAATTCATCAAGAAAATGTGTTTATTTTTCATTTTCTTAAGAATTATTTTAACTGCACCTGACGGTTACAGAAAATAGTTTGGCGTGGGAGTTTACTGGGATATAAATTTTGGACAGAGACTTGCTACGGGCCAATCAAATGTTAGGGAATTGTGTAAATATTTTTTTGCTGGAATTATTTTGGTTTTTGCAACATGACATGATCATCAGAGAGAAATGACATGAAACACACTGTCAGTGGTTGTATTTGGTGCACAGCTAGCTTAGAGAATTTGACTTTTACTCCCTCTATATATATGTATATGTGTATATAGAGGGAGTAAAAACAACATTTTTAGCTTATTTTTTTTCATTTATGGATGCTTTTAGGCATATTTAATGTATTTATAGACCTCGCTCCGTTACTTCAACCTGTGGATATACACTGTTTGCAAATATTGGCATTGCCTGTTGTATTAAAGTGTTAAAGGTGCACATTAAAAACAATAATCTTCTCATTAGCTTGAAATCTTTCTTTGAGTTCTCGAATATCACACAACTGAAATATGAACCGGTGACCAAATTACATTTCTCTATTTACCTTAATGTACCAGTTCATGGCACCACCACAAACATATACAGCAGTTTAGACCATTTCATTCAAATGATACACTATTTTAGTTTTGGAAAATTGCAGCAGTTTAGTTAAACAATATTTATTTCTAGTTATGGCAAGTGAGAAATATATACATACAATTGAGAACAGGATTAGAAAACAAGCTTTTGCACTCATGTGAATTCTTCTCCTGGAGAAGATCACTTTTATACAATATGGGTAAGGAGCAAATTGGTGAAATATGGTAACATTGTTTGAACAAATCAAAACCAAAAAAATGTGTATAGCTAAATGAATTCGTCACAGCATGATGGAAGCGCATGTGGTGTTCAGAAGTCACACTTATGCTGGACAGTAGCAATCAGAAAGGACTGAGCTAAAACGCAGACCACTTTATCATGGTGCACAACACTGTTATTTGTAAGAGAATGTGAAGACATAGGGCCTTTATAGGCAAGCTCAACACCGCCAGGGCCCGGTTGCTAAAAACATCCGTTAGCTTAACGGACTGTTAAATCCTTAACTGAATGGTTAAAATCTCTGTTTTAACAGAGATTTTAACCATTCAGTTAAGGATTTAACAGTCCGTTAAGGATTTAATAGTCTGTTAAGCTAACTGGTGTTTTGAACAACTGGGCCCAGACTGTTAGCAGAATTCATGCCCAACGTATCCATTTAAGTTTAAGCACTGGTAATATGACAACATACTTGGTTGAAAAGTTAACTAAACGCTAACTTATTACTTGGATCCGGCTCCTACTAGCAGTATATAAGCAGGTGAAACATGCTTTGATCTCCATTAACCCTTAGACCGCTAGACACAACAATTGTCGTCTGCTGTTGCTTTTATATCTTGCCTTATTTCTCAATAAAAACATGTTTTGACAGCGCTTGCAATGGAAATGATTCTGAAGTGCTGTCAAAGCATGTTGCAAATTATTCTAAAGTGCTGTCAAAGCTTGTTTTTTATGATAAAAATGGAAAGTAGAAAATAAACAGCAGACGACAAAAAATTAAGATAGCGGTGTAAGGGTTAAAACTTTTTGTTGTGACTACCATTCTCGGTGAGACAGTTCAAACGAATGGTCCCAATATATACTTTAAAAGAGCTGCTCGACAATTCAAGCCCCAATACAGCTACAGAAAAAATTTGCAAATTGACAAATTTATACCTCAAATAAACAATTAGTATTTTAACCCTTAGACTGCTACTCACAACAATTGTCGTCCTTTGTTGCTTTTATATCTTGCCTTATTTCTAAATAAAAACATATTTTGATGGCACTTGCAATGGAACTGATTCTAAAGTGCTGTCAAAGCATGTTTTTGATGATAAAAATGGAAAATAGAAAATAAACAGCAGACGACAAAAAAATAAGATAGCGGTGTAAGGGTTAAAACTTTTTCTTTTGGGATTTCTCCCCAATGCAGCAGGTTACATGCGGCATCGAACCCGTTGGCCTGGCTTTAAATGACCTTAAACATAGGCCATTAAACACCAATAAATATCCCTGAAATATAGTGGGATCTGAG
This sequence comes from Conchocele bisecta, assembly GCA_029237695.1. NCBI lineage: Eukaryota > Metazoa > Mollusca > Bivalvia > Lucinida > Thyasiridae > Conchocele > Conchocele bisecta. The sequence continues at coordinate 67,971,820 of CM055268.1, forward strand.
AGTCTCAACCGGAGGTGGGTGGCAGGTGTGAGCACGCGATGGGTAATTTAACAATCGGGGTTCATCCTTACCGGAATCCCGACTGGAGACCTGGGGGCCGTTTCACTAAACTTCCTACGACTAAAATGTTCATAAGTGCAAAATTATGATAGTCTGTAAATTTCACATTAACAATGTTTTCTTGAAAACAATTACTGGATTTACATTTATTGAGCATAGGCTGCATATGCAGCCTATGCTCAATAAATGTAAATCCATCAATGGAAATTTACAGACGATCCTAAATTTGCACTTACGAACATTTTAGTCGTACGACGTTTAGTGAAACGGGCCCCTGGTTTGGCCCTCCCATACGGCTTTGGCATTTTATATGTGACAGTTGAATCTGGTTATACCCCTTATGTTAGTAATACAATATTCGTAATCCTATTTTAGGGGAAGGGGCCAAGTGACCTTGGTGCGGTATTGACCTGGCACCAGGTCAGGTTATATTATTCTAATTTCAGGGCTGAATATATTTGTTCTTGATGTAAATATTCCGTTCTGATTTTGGGATTTTCCCCCCAATGCAGCAGGTTAAAATGGGATCAAACCCGTTTGCCCAGCCTTACATGACCTTAGCTGTTGATAGGCCGTTAAACACTAATAAACAAACAAACAAACAAACTCTCAACAGGACACTGAGAACCTCCCAGACTAAACGTCTACATCAGACTAAACGTGCATTCCAACTGCAAGAAGGTACTCTATATTTAGCAAAAGATAAATTCTTATCAACAGATGTGGCTGTCACTGGATAACTGGTGTTTATGGATTTTGCGACCAGTGTAGATCCAGATCAGCCTGTGCATCCGCACAGGCTGATCAGGATCTGCACTTTTCGCAATTCCATCAATGAAACACCTGTCATGTTTCTAACAAGCAATATAGATTGTTATCAGGCTACAGGATTGTGCTATTTGACCAGAGCTACACTGGCCACAAATCCCATAAGCCCCATTTCTCCGGTCACATCCGCATATGCAGTACATTGTGCATTCTCTGCTAGCTAAAAGATAAAATTTAATCAGCAGACATCTGGTGTCCATTTCACTAAACTTTGTACGACTAAAATGTTTGTAGGTGAAAAATTATGATTCACATTAAAAATGTTTTCTTGTAAACAATTATTGCATTTACATTTATTGAGCATAGGCTGCATATGCAGCCTATGCTCAATAAATGTAAATCCATCAATTGAAATTTCCAGACGATATTAAATTTTCACTTTAGTGAAACGGGCCCCTGTTTTCCAAAAGACAACAGAACAACACAAAACACATTTGATTCATCCATTTAAACATAGTATACCATATACAGTCAAACCTGTGAATAAAGTCCAGCCAGGGGAGAGAAAAATCAGCCCTTTGTTTACAGACCTGTGGTCTTTGTTCACAGGTTCATTTACGTAGTAATTGGATAATTGGGAAAACAAAAGCGTGGATGCTATAGACAGGTAATTGCTATTCAGAGGTGGCCTTTAGCACAGGTTCCACTGTATATGTTAGAAATAGCATGTGGAATAACGCAACGGAATAAAGCAGAGGTTTATTTCACACTGCTGTAAACAAATAAATTTGTGCTTTGCCCGCGTAAGAATATAAAAAGGAGATCAAAACTGTTTATATTTATTAATGAACGGATTTTAATCCTTTCACCCCTAAGTAACTGGAATGGATTTTGATACATTAATTTTGCAACCAATCCAATCGTCCCAAAATTATTTTCAGACTAGTCCATTTATAAAAAGGGGGTATTTTTTGTTCTCAAAAATATGATAACTACTTGCAAAAAGTGCAGATCCTGATGAGACGGCTCGTCACGAGCCGGCTCATCTGGATCTACACTTTTTGCCAACACCAGTATACAGGCCTGTGATGTTACTAAACCATAACCAGATATCAGATGTATCAGTAAATGAGAAAAAAAATATTCTAAGGTTTAAGACATTGCTATGTCCATTCAGATTGACAAAACAGGACGTTTTCGGCTGGCATGATGTCATAATGTCGCGTGCTAGCTGGCGGCAATCAATCCTTTGTTAGCAGTGCATTTGCATAGAATTTTCAAGCACACGTACCTTATATCTATCTAACCACACCCAAAATTGGCCATTTCACATCAATACTGTTGAATGGATGTAAAAACACATTCAATTCATTTGTGCCTATTATCTAACCCCTGATTTGACTGTGACTATAGAAATGACCAGTCTAACTTCTAATTGGGAATTGTATGTTAACCCTTTCTACACTATACAGCCTTCTATAGCGGTGTTTGCAAGAAGTGTAGCTCCAGGTGAGTCGGCTCGTCTCATCAGAATCTGCACTTTTTGCAAGTAATTTTCATATTTTCAGGGGAAAAAACACCCCCTTATAAATGAATGGATTGGTCCTTAAATTAACACATCACAGTCCATTCCAGTTATTTATGGTTGAAAGGGTTATGGAATTTGTGGTCAAGCTGTCTCATGATCTAAATGTGACTGGTGGAGAAGTTGGCTGAATGGCATTTATGACTTTCCGAGTACAGTGCAACCTCTCTACAACAGCCACCCATGGGAAGACGCAAGTCAACATTGGCTGTTATAGAGAGGTGGCTGTTGTATGGAGGTTAATGCTGAATTAAATTTTATCGGCTGATGTTTATTTATTTTCTTCAATAATTCTCCGTAAAAACGTGTTTTGACAGCATTTTAGAATCATTTCCAATGGAAATGATTCTAAAGTGCTGTCAAAACATGTTTTTATTGAGAAAGAATTCAAAATCAACATCAGACGAAAATTTTCATGCTCAGCAGTCTAAGGGTTAAATATAGAGGAAATCATCCATTTGGGATATAAAATAGCGGCTGTTACAGAGAGGGTGTTGTTGTAGAGAGGTGGCCATTCGGGAGGTTCGACTGTACTAGCACACTCCTGTAGCCTTTAACCCATTACATACACAGGTGGAAGACTCGGACCTAGGACCCAATACTTGGCTCATTTAGAAAACATTACCCCACCCACCCATTTCCATACACTACCTTACAGCCTTTTCCAAGGTAGACAAAAGTTTGTGAAAATGCCCTAGACAGGCTTAATTTCGGGCTTGTTCAAACACAGCAAGTTTCAATTTTTTCTGCTGGCAATAGATTAATGCATTAGGCCCCCAGATATATTATCTTTAAACATCTGTGTTTAGTATATTGTTAGTTACACGCATTTTAGCTACCAACGTCACAGAGGAATTTCTCTGTCATAAAGAATCTCACACAACGTGCTTCACGCATCTCCACCTGATTGGTTGAACAAATATAGGAGTATTTATGATACTCCAGTTCGGGTTTTCCCGTGACGTGATTATTGATCATTCTGCGAATATAACAACGGAATCCAAAAGTAACGTTCACGGAAGGCTATGTCGAAATGTTGGCACGCCAATCAAAATAAAAGGACGTTTTAGATAATTCAAGGTTAGTGGATGATACAAATTGTAACATTTGAGTTACTGATGTTTATTTCAGTAATCTACGGTACGTCAATATGTTGAAACTGTAATGTGATTTCAATCGATTTAACACTTAACATATGCTTCCACAGCCCACAAAATGTGTGACATTTATTCGGACATACAATTATCACCTTGTCTGTGGTAGCTAATTTGCTAACGAAATGCTAAAAGTAGATGCTTGAAGTGAATGTGGTGGTATAACACACACAGGTTGAAGTACCGGACCGAGGTCTATAAATACATTAAATATGCCTAAAAGCATCAATAAATGAAGAAGAAGAAATAAAATGTTTACCCCCTCCATATAATTCATTATATGGAGGGGGTAAAAAAATATTATTTTTTCTTCATTTATTGATGCTTTTAGGCATATTTAATGTATTTATAGACCTCGGTCCGTTACTTCAACCTGTGATTACACAAGGGCCATAACTTGTACTGGCTTCCTACATGTGAGTAAAGGAGTTGTCACCAGTGACTTGGGAGCATGTGTACAAGTTATACATTTGTGCACAAGTATGATATATTGAAATATTAACCCTTTCACAACTGGAATGGATTTTGCTATGTTAATTTTGCAACCAATTCAACCGTCACAAAATGATTTTCAGACTACCGGTAGTCCATTTATGAAAAGGTGTTCTTGTTCTTAAAAATATTGAAATTACTTGCAAAAAGTGCAGATCCTGATGAGACGGCTCGTCACAAGCCGGCTCATCTGGATCTACATTCTTTGCCAATACCACTATACAGGCCTATGGTGTTTAAAGGGTTAAAGTTATCCTTCCAAGTATATACAATGTAGAAGTTATGACAGAATTGAGAAACTCTGGCAAACTAATCTTAATCTACCAGACGGACAGACGGAGGGACGGACACACATTCCAAACACTATATCCATCCGGCTCTACCGAGACCGGGGGGCATAACAAAACGGTGATGTGATACAGGAAGTTAGTAAGAGCAGGCCCATTTACTACAGAGGCCACAGTTCCATGCTGCCCGTAATATGACATTGACCTTTTGACCTTCACAACTTTGCTTAAACACATGTAGTTTTGGTTCAGAAGTTTGCCGGAGTTTCTCAATATTCTATATACCTCCAAGTGGGTGGTTGGTCGTGCGAACGCGACGGCGTAAGTTAACGGTGGGGGTTCTTCCTTATAGGAATCACAATTTTCCTGGTTTTGGCCCTCAGGTACGTTTTTATCTTTGGCTCTTTTGTTACCTGGGAAGTGATTCTGGTGTGGCGAGGACCTGGCATCAGATCAGGATTATTTTGATTTCAGGGCTGAATATATAGTTTTTTTATTGTAAATATTCAGTTCTGATTTCGGGATTTTCTTTTTCTTTTACAGGTACATGTAATATATGGGATTTAGTACTAAACCCATTGACCCGGCCTTAAATGACCGTAGCTGTTGATCCTATGACTCGAACCTATGACACCAAAAAAATGCCTATTAAAAATAAATCCCATTACCCCACCCGCTTGGTCTCGTACATTACCATCTTATAGAAGATGGTAATGTACAAGACCAAGTGGGTGGGTTAATGGGATTTTTTTAATAGGCATTTTTTTGGTGTCATAGGTCCGAGTCTTCCACCTGTGCTGTTGATAGGCCGTTAAACCCCAACAAACAAACAAACTATATACCTCCAAGGATTACTTTAATATTTCAATACATCAGACTTGTGGCACACATCCATGCTGCCCTCAATACGACCTTGACCTTTTGACGCTAGTTATTTTTCAGTATTACCATATAAACATGTTTTGCAATCGATGGTTACTAAATTATTTTATTTATATTAATTACACTAGCATCTATAATGGTAACTTCTTTCTAAAAGTGGTATAGTGTTATCATTTCAAAACAGAAAATAGAGAAATTTCACAAGTTTTTCTTACTGGTACATGTACAGATACAGTGAAAGTTCCAAATTATGCCAAGCCAAAATTATCTCCCCTGTCTAACACAGTTTCGGATATAATTCACTTGAATTCAACCGTTTTAACACTACAGAACTGCAGTATAGTGGTATTGCCAAACAGTGTAGATCCAGATGAGCCGGCTCGTCTCATCAGGATCTGCACATTTTGCAAATAATTTTCATATTTTTTAGAACAAAAACACCCCCTTTTCATAAATGGACTAGTCTGAAAATCATTTTGTTGGATTGGTTGCAAAATTAACATCCATTCCAGTGGTGAAACGGTTAATGCATGTTTTGGAGAATTTTGATATGTTACAAAAAGCACCATTTCATAAAATGGTGCTATTTTTGTTCATATACCGGTATGTCATTTACTGTGTATGAAGTGAACGACCACATATCGGATATTATTCTGAGACATCATCGGAGGCACAGTCATTGTTATGTTGCATTATGAGTCATATTCATATTTAATATACAATGGATGAGCTCATTGTAACCTGATATTCGTTGACAATTATGGAACCAGTAATTTGTATTTTAATTGATAATGTCCACATTCATTGCTCACCATGACAAAATGGGGCTTATTGAGTTTGTGACCAGTGTAGCTCATGATCAGCCTGCTCAGCCTCATTAGGGAAACATTCCTGATTCCAGTAACAAAGCATTTTGGTCAGTATTGGGTTGTAGGAGTACCACCCTAGCAAATGTGGCTGTGACTGGAGAAATGGGGCTTATGGCATTTATGACCTGTTTAGATCCCGGGAACCGTTTCACTAAACTTTGTATGGCTAAAATGTTTGTAAGTGCTAATTTAGGATCGTCTGGGAATTTCAATTAATTGATTTACATGTATTGATCATATGCAGTCTATGCTCAATAAATGTAACTCCAATAATTGTTTACAAGAAAATCTGAAATTTACACTTGCACTTATGAACATTTTAGTTGTACAAAGTTTAGTGAAACAGTCCTCTAGCACATTCCTGTAGTCCGACAAGGACAAGGCCATCTGGTCTTGCGTAGTTCCTGACAAATTTTCATATTTTTTAGAAGAAAAACACCCCCTTTTCATAAGTGGACTAGTCTGAAAATCATTTTGTGATGATTAGATTGGTTGCAAAATTAACATATCACAGTCCATTCAGTTACTTCGTTGTGAAAGGGTTAAAGCTTAAACTTTATTTACATAATGCTTTTATTGGCACAGATGGATGTGTAAGGATGGTTCTTAATTAACTTCTTATTATGGGAGGAAACCAGAGTACCCAGAACCCACCATCTGGTGACCACCATGGGAGGAAACCAGAGTACCCAGAACCCACCATCTGGTGACCACCATGGTGGTCACCAGATGGTGGGTTCTGGGTACTCTCATGGTGGTCACCAGATGGTGGGTTCTGGGTACTCTAGTTTCCTCCCATAATAAGAAGTTAATTAAGAACCATCCTTTAACGCATCCTGCGCATACCGTGTGACATACTACCCTGGTCCAGTAATTTACAGCAATCTAACGATGAATTACACCACCCTCCAGCAGTAGTTTACACCACTCTCGTGTTTCCTTCGACCAATCAAATCATGTTCTCGGACACACCCTCTGAATCGTGAGACAATCGCCTTCACTGCAGACCGCCACCAGAAATTAATTCACATACATCTTTACCATATTTTACTCTTGAATCGCTTTGTTTTTAGCCAGGTTTTTTAAAAAAAAATCCAGGCTATTGGATTGGCGAAAGCCGGGCGGGCAGCGGGCGGTCGGTCGGGCGGGCGGCGTCCACAATCAATGTTAAGTTTTCGTGTTTGAGTCCATTTCTTTGTTACTGTACCACCTATAGGACCACCAAACTTTCACAGCTTCATAATCAAGGGGTGCCCACCACATATCACTATCCAACATGTTACTTTTTTTTTTAACTTCACCCATTTTTTCCGCGCAGTCGACTTAGCCATTTTCAATGTTAAGTTTTCGCGTTTTCAATGTTAAGTTTTCGTATTTAAGTCCATTTCTTTGGTACTGTACCACCTAGGATCACCAAACTTTCACAGCTTCATAACCAAGGGGTGCCTACCACATACAACTATCCAACATGTGACCATTTTTTTTACCTTCACCTATTATTTCTACGTAATTGACTTAGCCATTTTGAACGTTAACTTTTTAACGTACGTCTGGTTAAATTTTTTGGTTAAATCTTTTTCGTTATACTATATCTCTGCAACTGCTTCTTCACCCATTACCTTGAAACTTCACATGGGTGTTTATCATCGTCCATATTTTCATTCTAACCCCCAACCGTGCGGCCCCTGTGCGCAATGTCAAGGTCAAATTACTTTGAATTTATTTGTTAAAGTTTTTTCGTGTACTATATCTCTGCAACTGCTTCACCCATTACCTTGATACTTCACATGGGTGTTTATCATCATTGTCGCACCCGCTTGCGGAAAGCGCGATATCGTCGGCATTTTGGCATACGTCCGTCCGTCCGTCCGTACGTCCGTGTGTCCGGTTAAAGTTTTTTCATTAAAGTTTTTCCATCTACTATATCTATTTTTTTAGTGTCCATGCCTCGCCCCAAGGCGCGACATGCAGGCCACGGCCATCTAGTGTACAAAAAGTGGGTATAATTATGTTATCCAAGTGTCCATGCTTGGAAAAAACCTGGCCTTCGTGGCTTTGCCTCGTTTCTTGTTATGAAAATCATGTGTGAAATGTAAGAAAATGTTTATTTAACCAGGTGAGCTGATTATCTTTAAATAATGCCCTCGTGATTGGGTCCTACCGCTAAATAAACTCGGGTTCGCTACGCTCACTCGTTTATTTAGCGTAGCGACCCAATCACTCGTGCATTATTTCACGATAATCAGTTCACCTGGTTAAATAAACAGTATTTATTTTAGTGTATTATTACTTATTCACTTATTTGTACTGTAATAGAGTTGAAAATTTAGTTAGTTCAGCTGCAAAATTTTCAACTTATTACAGTATTTCCACTACTCAATTTGAAAATCAATGCATATTTTCACATTGCTGTGAGTATTTTGTACTCCCACTGTTGATAAGCAATGCGTATTCAGCTAAAATAAGTGCGTAAAATACGCCAATACACACCTTATCTGGAGCATTGCATTTATTCCGGTTATGTCAGGAGCTGTTTAATCAAGCTGATCAATTATAGACTGGAACTAGTGGGCAGCTATTGTCTCAATTTATTCATCATGCATAACTCATGAAATCTATATCTGCCAACCCCCACTGGAGAGCAAACCTTCGCCTTTGTAATCAGAATAGTGGGCGGCTGGGGCACGTTTCACTAAACTTTGTATGACTAAAATGTTTGTAAGTGCAAAATTATGATAGTCTGTAAATTTCACATTAACAATGTTTTCTTGTAAACAAGAAAACATTGTTAATATGAAATTTACAGACTATCATAATTTTGCACACAAGAAAACATTGTTAATATGAAATGTACAGACTATCATAATTTTGCACTTACGAACATTTTAGTCGTACAAAGTTTAGTGAAACGGCCCTCTGGTCGGGAGCTTGCAAAGGGTATATTTAACGATAGGTTTCATGCTTACCAGTATTCCCATACCCCTGGTTTGCCCCTCAGGTACATGTTTGGCTTTCTTGTTACTTGGGAGTTATATCTGCTTATATCCATTATAAAAGTAGTAAGATTAGTACTAATATTATTACTTTTAGGACGTGTGGCTAAGTGATTCTGGTGTGGTAAGGACCTGGCTCTAGATCAGGTTATTCTAATTTTAAGGGCTGAATATATTATTTTTTTCTCTAAACATTCAGTTCTGAACTATGGGATTCGACCCCTAAATGGCATGGTTTCTGACAAACTGTTAAGCAACATTAACCCATTACATTCGGAATACACCTTTATGGGTATGAAATTTTTAAAATATTTTATTTTTATTTTTGTTATTTCTCAATGAAAATATATGTTGTGACCACTCATTTGAACCGTCTCGATGAGACGGTTCAAATGGTGGTCACAACATATATTTCTGAGCTCATATAGATAAAATATTTAGGATTTTCCGCAAACAAAATGGTGTATCCTCAGGATGAAAAGGGTTAAACAAATACATGTAACCTGTATATATATACCAAGAAGTCTGTCTGCACATCAGAAGTAAATCAGCCGGTACAGAACGGTCCATTGAACGGTCACGTTGCTACAACATACTAATCATCTGAGATTGTGATATAACACAGTGGCTGCAGCTGTTACAGACACAGGTTGAAGTAACGGACCGAGGTCTATAAATACATTAAATATGCCTAAAAGCATTAATAAATGAAAAAGAAATAAGCTAAACATTTTTTTTACACCCTCCATATAGTTCATTATACCGTGTAATAAACTATATGGAGGGTGTAAAAAAGAATTTAGCTTATTTTTTTTTCATTTATTGATGCTTTTAGGCATATTTAATGTATATATAGACCGCTGTCCGTTACTTCAACCTGTGGTTACAGAGAGGCTCTCTGTAACAGCCACTATGTATCACAATTGGAAAAGTCCCTAATGTGGCTGTGACTGGAGAAATGGGGCTTATGGGTGTTACGACCAGTATAAATCCAGATCAGCCTGTGCATCCGCAGTCTGATCGGGATATACACTGGCTGCCATTCCATCAACTAAATATTTGTAATGCTTCTAACAAGAAATATAGATTGTTATCAGGCTACAGGAGTGTGCTATATGATTACTGGTCGCATAACCTATAAACCCCATTTCTCCAGACCCAGCCACAGATATGAGGGGTAAATTGAGTTAACAATCAAGCTGGGGATAGTCTGATGTCATTCTGAAACCACAGGTAGAAGACTGGACCTAGGACCCAATACTTGGCTCATTTGGAAAATGTGACACCACCCACCTATTTCCATACACTATACCTTACAACATTTGGTTACAATATCATACCACAGGTGGAAGACTCAGACCTAGGACCCAATATTTGTCTCATTTGGAAAACGTTACCCCACCCATCCATTTCCGTACTTCCAAGGTTGTATGGTAAAGTGTACGGAAATGGGTGGGTGGGGTAACGTACCCCACCCACCTATTTCCATACACTATTCATTACGTCCTTTGGTATAGTGTACGGAAATGGGTGGGGTAACATTTTCCAAATGAGCCAAATATTGGGTCCTAGGTCCAAGTCTTCCACCGTGGAAGACTTGGACCTAGGACCCAATATTTGTGTTAGGTCTGGACTCTGGACCGATTGGCATTCTGAAATTTTAGAAGCCCTGCTTCCACCTCTGTCTGAAACCACCCACACCTACTCTATGAATGTATGATGATAACAATACATTGTTATAGAACGTATACGTACACATTATAAATGTTCTTACATGACCGTAGCTGTTCATATAAATGTTCACATCATGTATGAGGTCTGATCATGTTCTACAGTGTAATTTCCAATAATGATTACCGTACTACAACAGTGTTAGTTTCCATTGAATAAGTACAGCATCATACAGTGAAGCTGTATTGATCAGCAACCATATGAGTCTCATTTACATTCAATGTATTTATTACAATAGTGTATTATGATATTTAATACTGTGTGTCAAAACACGCATAAGTATAGGACAATACAATGAAGCTGTACTCGTTAGCTACCATATGGGTCTCATTTACATATTTATTACAATAGTGTATTAGACCAATATTCCTCCCATGTAAAGAACATTCATATTTCTGCTAGTGACACATGTGCTCCAAAATTCTATGGGTTATGAGAGATGATTTCTCGGGCCTCACATCTCGTCAATTTATGCACCAGACTGTTGTTGTGGCAACAACTGCAGCCGCGATAGCATGTTGTACGGTGTGCTTATTACCCCTGGTATCGTCTGCATCATTTCACTTTCCTGCATCATTAGCCCAGTACATGCGGAATACACCTTTACGGGTATGAATTTTTATTTAATATTTTATTTTTATTTTTGTCTCAATGAAAATATATGTTGTGACCACTCATTTGAATCGTCTCGGCGAGACGGTTCAAATAGTGGTCACCAAATATATTTCTGAGCTCATGTAACGAAAATATTTAGGATTTTCCAGAAACAAAATTGCGTATCCTCAGCATGAAATGGGTTAAATGGAATTCAAGGTGTGAAAATGCCCAAATATCTGACATCCAGAGCAGGGGCATATCTTGCCTTATGAATATGTTATTATTTTCCAAAAAACATGCAAGTTGGAAGTTCTTTAGAATCATCTCTATGAGATGATTATAAAGGACTTCTAAATTGCATTTTTGTATGATAAAACAGGTGGGAAATAGACAAAAAATATTTACAATTTGCAAGCAAGTATGTTTCTTATCAGGATCGTTGCCAGGTAGATGATTTTGATGGACTGATGTCTTGAATGAATCTTTCATGTTTGACTGCTGTAATATGTTGTTTAATAGATCGGCAAGGAAACGTACACTTAATATAGCACCTTCTATCAACATTCTACACTCCTCAGGACTTGGCGTACATGAGGTTAAAGCTTATACAACAGCGGCAAAACCCCGGGAATTAGACCAATATTTACAGTCTAATCTAATTCCAGTATCTCGCAATTAAATCTGTGACTAATTCCCAATATCGGGACTCGGTGCGCAGCAGCATTTTTTTCATCCCCGGAGTTGGCGGTGGGTTGGGAGCATGCGAAGGATATATTTAACTCTTTGCATGCTAGCGGTGAAAATATCCGCCAAACGAATTAGGAGTATATGTTTTATTTCTCTCTGTAAATATGTCTTGAAATTTCATTAGAATTGAGTCCTGAGGACTCAATTCTAATGAAATTCCAAGACATATTCATGATATTTAGTGGGAGAAATACAAGGAAATATGATGAGTTTTGAACTATTTATAGCTCACAAATTTCCCAGCATGCAAAGAGTTAATTATGCGTTTCATGCTTACTGGAATCACTGTATCTCTGTAGTCGATTTCATCAAAATTGTAAAGTATTCTTTTCTAGCAAAGTATACTTTGAGGGAGTAATCATTTATTTTTCCCGAAATGCATTATTTCATATAGAACTAACGACTGCATATATTTGATGATTAAAAGTATGCAGAATTATTATACTGAATTTATTACATTATCACAGCCAAAATGGCTGTGATAATGTAATAAATTCAGTATAATAAAAATTAATAAATTTATCTTAAATTTGAAAATTTGAAAATTTCTACCTGAAAGTATACTTTGCTAGAAAAGTATACTTTGCAATGTTGGTGAAATAGGCTACTGGTTTGGCCCTTGGGTACATTTTGGCTTTCTGGTAGATGATAGTTGAATCCGACTATACCCATTATAAAAGTAATGATATTAGTACTAATCCTATTACTTTTGGCAAGTTGTGCTACATGTATGTTAGTCTGGATTGGTGAGGACCTGGCACCACTGGTCAGGTTATTCTAATTTCAGGGCTGATTATATATTTTTGCTGTAAATTTGCAGTTCTGAGTTTGGGATTTACCAATCACAAGAGGTAACATATGGGATTTGATCATGTTAACCTGACCTAAAATGACCTTAGCTGTTAACCTGGCCTAAAATGACCTTAGCTGTTAACCTGGCCTAAAATGACCTTAGCTGTTAACCTGGCCTAAAATGACCTTAGCTGTTAACCTGGCCTAAAATGACCTTAGCTGTTAACCTGGCCTAAAATGCCTTAGCTGTTAACCTGGCCTAAAATGACCTTAGCTGTTGACAGGAGTTTAAACACCATTAAATCAAATCATCCCTGGTATTTTCATTTTCAATATAATATTGCCAATACTTATTGACATTAACTCTTTGCATGCTAGCGGCGGAAATATCCGCCAAATGAATTAAGAGTACATATGTATATGTTTTATTTCTCTCTCTAAATATGTCTTGAAATTTCATTAGAATTGTGTCCTCCGGACACAATTCTAATGAAATTCCAAGACATATTCATGACATTTATAAGGAGAAATAAAAGAAAATATAGTGAATTGTCATCTGCTATTTTTTAATTATTTATAGCCCACAAATTCCCCAGCATGCAAAGAGTTAAATTGCGTTGTATATATGAAGTTAATTTCCATTCTTGACATCAGGCTCAGTAACTGTCATTATGCTGTGGTGATATGTAGTGTCTGCTTTGGCTATCCTTCGGTCGGTCGGTCATCGGTCTGGTCCGGTCTATGACCCCCTCCGACACATCTATGTTTGATCAGTCTTGTCAAGATGGTTCAAACGGGTGTGGTAATTTATTTTGGCATACAAATAGTCAACACCCTGTCCATCTGTCCATCAATCAGTGTTACTGGTTTCTTGTATTAACAGGCTGCAATGCTTACAAATAGTAAAATGTTTTATTACTTCAAACAATATTTATTAACACATTTCATGCTGAGGATACGCCATTTTGTCACGCCTGCAGTAGCAGAGGCGCGACTATAGTCGGCGCTTTTTCCGTCGTCGTCCGCGTCGTCGTCCGCATCGTCCGGTTTTTATACGACCGTTTTTAAAAAACAGTACTTATTATGTTTTACCGCACTGCGGGTGGGTGGGCAGCTGAAGAAAAAAAGCACATAGTTTGTGTACACAACTCCTCCGAAACAGTTTAGTCGATCGATCTGAAACTATACACACGTCTTCTACATATATTGAAGATGTGCACCTTGGTGTTTTTATGCCGAAAAAATATTTTTTAACAAAAATATCACCTTTTTAACTTAGCCATTTCTTCTACATTATTGTATCTAATTCCCTATCATTTCTACTTTACACTCTACTTTTCTATCTCTGCCTAAATTAGTATACATGTTTAGCACAACGAGATGAAGAAATAATGCTATAGACTTTCAAATTCTCATTAATGTTCCTTGCCTTGGTGACAGCTTCAAATTTCTGCATCTTCGCTGTCTGGCCCATATTCGACGGGCGTATTTTGTGACTTGCGGCACTCTTGTTTTGTAAGGCAAATGCGTTAAAGTTATTGTTTTTTCACAACACGGTCAAATGCCTCGGCAGGCGCGATACCGTTTCCGTGGCGGAATTCTTGTTTGTAGAAAATCATAAATATTTTCTTAATATAAGCTCAGAAATATATGTCGTGACCACCATTTGAACCGTCTCGTTGAGACGGTTCAAATGAGTGGTCACAACATATACTTTCATTGAGAAATAACAGAAATAAAAATAAAATATTTAAATAAGTTCATACACGTAAGGGTGTATTCTGAATGTAATGGGTCAAGCAATATATTTCAGTTCAATAAAATTGCATGTTATTAATAAGTCGATCAGATTTTGCTAAAACTTTATTAGAAGGCGCTCTGAGGACAATATCTGCATAGTTTGTCTGAAAGGAATGAATTAATGAATGAACTAGGCCTACAACCTACACACACTGGCTGCCGTTTTATCTCCAGATAATCTGTGGAGAATATTGGGATTTCACTTCTGCGTTATTGACCGACGTCTACTTGCGAACATCAGCTCTCATGTTATTTGACTCAATATTCTCTTTGGATTAAGACAAAAACTGTAAGTGGTTTTATATTTTCATTCACTTCATATTTTGTGCCGAATATTCCCATAAAAATGATATACATGTATATTATTTTCCCTTGCAATGTGTGATATTTGTTAATAATTCCAGCACAAACATATTTACACAATTCCCTAACATTTGATTGGTTCGTAGCAAGTCTCTGTCCAAGATTTATATACCAGTAAACTCCCACGCCGAACTACTTTCCGTAACCGTGAGGCGCAGTTAAAATAATTCTTAAGAAAACGGAAAATAAACACATTTTCTTGATGAATTTATTTCAAATGCTCGAATTATAAGGAATGAATGGCCTTTTTGTGGAATTTATCGGGGCTATAAACTTGGAAAAGTCGTGGGAATACTGGACGAGGCCGGAAAATGTTATCACCAAGGGTATTATATATAATATATATATGAGGTTGTTTCATGAATATCCTACATTTACTGTTTCATAATTGAGGGATGTGCCGTGGCCTACAGGATACGGCATTGGACTTCCATACTGGAGGTTGTGAGTTCAATCCTCACCCTAGGCACGACAAATACATGTACTAGCATCGTATTTTCATCCCATTGGTCTGTCGGATGAGACTTTAAACTGTGGCCCCATCTCTATATGATCTTAGCTGTTGCTGGCCCGTTAAACCCTTCCACTGTTACAACTTACATTCAAGAAAGCATTAATTATATCTGCCATATAATCAAACTTCATCCTTTTCGGCCAAGTGATCTGGTGCCAGATCAGGATATTGCAATTTTGGTACTGGAAAGATAGTGTACTTTAAGTACTGAATTTGTAATCTTCCACGCCTTTATCACCCACCCTAGCCCACTCCACGCCAAGAAGGTACACATGTCGTGTTAATGAATCCATCGTGAAGGATTCATGCAGTAATGTAGTAAGGGTACCTGGCACTGGATCAGGATACTGTCTTTCACTGCGGATGGAAGTTGTTATTGTAATTTTAGTGCTGATTGTTGTATGGTGCATTCCTATGCTGTTGAATGGACATAAAGTAAAAATTCAGCAATCTACCCCACCCACCAACAAATGTGTTCATCCCTGTATAATGATGACCAGTATTTTATCTACCAATTTGAAATGTCGAGTGAAATGTCTCTTCCAAAAAAAATGGTGTGTCATCCTATAAATAATAAAATTTCTGAAGTTTTGTGTCAAATAAAAAATGTGAGTATTTGATGCGCGACTCGCTGGTAAATAAATCAAAATGAATGACACTTGTGGAATGGACACAAAACATTAACCCTCATATTCAATCAATGGAACCTGCAACAAACTATGTGAATGAGTATCATGCTGCATGCGAGTCCCTGCGTATCCAGATCTACGCTGGTTGAAAAGGAAATAAACCTGGTTTTCTCATCATTCATAAAGGTTGATGGGTCTGAAATTTGTTGCTGTCTGTCTGTCATATATTTGTATAACAGTCTAACTAGAAACATCATGGGTTCTCATCTGGGAAAGGGCACTTTGATGTTTGCGACCAGCGTAGGTCCTGATCAGCCTGCGCATCCGCGCAGTCTGATCAGGGCCTACGCTGATCGCCTTTCCATCAATCAAACATGTATGAATAATTGTGATTGTATGAGTGAGTGAGTACCTAATATGATGATCAGTATCTACACCTGTCATGCTTCTAACAAGCAATATTGATCGTTATCGTGCTACGAGAGTGTGCTTATTTGATCAGGAGCTACACTGGTCACAAATCCCATAAGCTCCATTTCTCCAGTCACAGCCACATATGTCATAAGGTCCCTTTTGTCAGCTGGTGGCCTGTATGTACTATAGTTGCTGTTGTAATTCATTTCATGCATGGAACAGACCGATCCATTGGTTCTAAAGGCGTTCACATGTATTTTTCATTTCTCCATGAAAGTGTATATTGTGAATCGTTTACGCTGAAAAAAATCAATTAAGAATGCAAAAACAGTTTAAAACGGTTAAAGATATTTCACTGTACATGCATTTCTGACTTTCATTTTTTGCGCTTTTAAATCATGAACAAACATGATTATTATCAATAACATCAGTGATCACGCTTAATCAAATTGAGCGTGTCTGTATAGCAAGGTTAGACTGTATTGAATTTTGAATAAACAGATAATCTGTTATCCTTGTCTACAAAGAGACATTCACATCCGCTATGCATATGGTAGATGGTTTGGGGGGATATTTCCTAGGAAAATCTCCCCCTCTCCCTAAATACATGCCAAATGCTATCTGTTCTACGCCAACATACATTATTTCATCATGAGGGAGGGGGTTTATTCTTGTCTACAAAGAGACATTCACATCCGCTATGCATATGGTAGATGGTTGGGGGGGGGAACTTCCTAGGAAAATCTCCCCCCCCCCTCCCTCAATACATGCCAAATGCTATCTGTTCTACACCAACATACATTATTTCATCATGAGGGAGGGGGGGTTATTCTTGTCTACAAAGAGACATTCACATCCGCTATGCATATGGTAGATGGTTGGGGGGGAAATTTCCTAGGAAAATCTGCCCCCCCCCCTCCCTCAATACATTCCATATGCTATCTGTTCTACACCAACATACATTATTTCATCAGAAATACTCCCCCAATCATGGGTTATTCTTGTCTATAAAGAGAAAAGAGACATGCACATCCGCTATGCATATGGTAGTTGGTTGGGCGGGGGGGGGGGGATATTTCCTAGGAAAATCGCACCTCCCCCCCACACCAATACATGCCACATGCTATCTGTTCTACACCAACATACATTATTTCATCATGAGGGAGGGGGGGGCGGTATTCTTGTCTACAAAGAGACATTCACATCCGCTATGCATATGGTAGATGGTTGGGGGGGGATATTTCCTAGGAAAATCCCCCCCTCCCTCAATACATGCCAAATGCTATCTGTTCTACACCAACATACATTATTTCATCATGAGGGAGGGGGGGTTATTCTTGTCTACAAAGAGACATTCACATCCGCTATGCATATTGTAGATGGTTGTGGGGGGGAATTTCCTAGGAAAATCCCCCCCCCTCTCTCGATCCCCCCCCCCCCACCAATATGCGTCACATGCTAACTGTTGTACACAAACATTTTCACTTGATCAGAAATCTTCCACCAATCTTGTGATATTCGTGTCTATCAAGGGACTTGCACTATGCATATGGTAGATTGGGGTGGGATGTGAAGGAGGTGATTTTTTATGGTCCCCTTTCTTACACTACCAAATGACGTACATTGTGCCTATGTGCACATGTTTGGTGGGAAATAATTCTGCTTTGTAGCATTCAAACACAAACTTTTGGGTGGGGGGGGAGAATTTCCAGGGTGGGGGGAGAATTTCCTAGGGTCGAGCCTGTTGTACACAACTGGCTGTACTCGACCCTAGAAATCTTCCCCTCGCGGGGGGGGGGTGGGGGGGGGGATTTCCAGGGGGGAGAATTTCCTGTGACACCGGTACTTAGATCTCTACTTATTCATCAATTATTGAAATGCATCCACTGAGCAGTATCTACACTTTTCAAAAATCAATTAAGCCTCATTTTATCATAGCAAGTCACATATTTGCCCATTAATTATCACTTGATATTGGTGTATAAATAACCTCAGGAATTTCTGTGTGTTTGAAGATGGCTGTAAAATTAAGTCTGGCCAAATTAACTCTTTGCATGCTGGGAAATTTGTGGGCTATAAATAATTAATTTTCTTTTCTTTTATTCCTCCTTATAAATGTCATGAATATGTCTTGGAATTTCATTAGAATTGTGTCCGGAGAGAAATAAAACATATATTCCTAATTCGTTTGGCAGATATTTTCACCACTAGCATGCAAAGAGTTGATGACATCTAGAATGAAAGATTGCAGCATCAGTAATTCTATTTGCATAGTCATAGTGATCATTAGTTTACCGTGATTATAAATAGAATTATCGAACCCGGAAGATGGGATCAGACATTATCACAGATTCACCCTTTCTACGTGGCCATAAATGATACTCGTCTGTGTCGATGGGCCGTTAAGCACCATTCCATCCTTTCTAAGATTCACTCGTGGGGCCAAGTGGTCTGGTGTAGTAAGACCACATACAGTTATGTGGCTGTAACTGGATAAATAGAGAATAGTAGGTTAGTGCCGTGAATGGGAAAAAATATCTGGCAAGGCTCAGGAAACGGGATGGGCGAGGCTATGCCGAGCACATCCCATTTCCGTGCCGCGCCAGATATTTGTTCCCATTCATGGCACTAACCTACTATTATATTTATCCCGTCAACACCTACAAATGGCTGTAAAATGCAAAAATGGTATTGACTGGATATCAAAAAATGTTTCACGGCACCATGTTTCATGGCACATACGCACTGTGTTGACGGGATAAATTGGGCTTACGGGTTTTGCGACCAGTGTAGATCCAGATCAGCCTGTGCATCCGCCATTCCATCAATGAAACTTTTGTCATGCTTCTAACACGCAATTAGCTCATTATCAGGCTACAGGAGTGTGATATTCGATCAGGAGCTACACTGGTCACAAATCCCATAAGCCTCATTCCTCCAGTCACAGTCACATATCTTGACATTGAATACTTTTTTACCTGGATTCAAGACTTGTGGAATTAATTAGTCCTTCTTTTTTTTTTCGTAAGTTAAACTGGACCCGTTTCACTAAACTTTGTACGATTAAAATGTTCGTAAGATCAAATTTGAATCGTCTGTATATTTCAATTGATGGATTTACATTTATTGAGCATAGGCTGCATATGCAGCCTATGCTCAATAAATGTAAATCCAATAAGTGTTTACAAGAAAACATTGTTAATGTGATATTTACAGACTATCATAATTTTGCACTTACAAACATTTTAGTCGTACAAAGTTTAGTGAAACAGCCCCCTGGAATGGATTTTGATATGTGAATTGTTCAACCAATCTAATCATTACAAAATGATTTCAGTGTCTCGTGCATTTATGAAGTTTTTTTTTCCTGAAAGATTATGAAAATACTTGCAAAAAGTGCAGATCCTGATGGGACGGCTCTTTACGAGCCGGCTCATCGAGATCTACACTATTTGCAAAAACCACTATAAAGGTCTGTAGTGTCGAAAGGGTTATTATTTTTCCCCTAAAAAAAAAAAGGTCTTATTTCTTTCATGTGCATGTGAAACTAGTTGGGATATATCTTTTACATGTTTTGACGTCATAGCTTCTCTTCTGAATGTTGATACTGAATTAAGACGAAAATGCCTGACATCGTAAAAGCCTCTGCACTTAAAATGCCAACGGAAAACTAAAATCTGCTCTATTAATCTAAGACTGGCAAAGTGAAACCTGTTGCTTGTGTAACAAAATCAACAACAACAAAGTCTGCACACCAGTCCACACTAAATACTATTTTATTTATTGCATAAAATGGCATTTCACCATGTAAGAACACAATGTGTTAAAACTCATAACACACTTGCATAATAAATATGAAAATTTAGACTCCTACAGAAAATATATTCAATGATCAGTACCGTTTCAATGTATATTTGCTGTGCTTATGCAAACAAATAGAAGCTAGCAGTTATGATATATTAATATGATATTTATTAAACAAATTTACTACTGATATCATACTTGAAATCAGGCAATGTGGTTGATCTAGGGTGAGCTCTCTCGAAATAAGGCAGTGTGATAGGCCAAGACTGAGCACAGCTCAGCCTCAACCAATCACACTGCCAGATTCGAGCAATATGCCATGAGAAATCGTGCACAGAAAGCCCAGTAGCCGATTTCATCAACATTGCAAAGTATACTTTAGTAGCAAAGTATACTTTGAGGGAGAAATTTTTATTTTTTTTTTAAATTTATTAATTTTTATTATACTGAATTTATTACATTATCACAGCCATTTAATGGCTGTGATAATGTAATAAATTCAGTATAATAATTCTGCATACTTTTAATCATGAAATATATGCATTTGTTAGTTCTATGTGAAATAATGCATTTCTGGAAAAATAAATGATTACTCCCTCAAAGTATACTTTGCTAGTAAAGTATACTTTGCAATGTTGATGAAATAGGCTACAGGATTGGTAAGAAGTAATCGTGGTTTGTTTAGTTCATGGCACGTCTGTGTTACATACATTGTAATATCCTCATTTTACTGTTTTCTTCAGGAAACTGTCTCTCTCCGGTATTATATTTAAAACGGGTGCCAACAAAAGGGCAGTATGACATTTTATTCTAAGCATAGCCCCTGCTCCATTGTGTATTTATCCAGTTCCGTCATGATCGAGCAGTTATATTCCCCACCAGAATTATCGAGGTCTCATGAATTGCAGACAGTGTAGACCATAATCCCGTAGTCCGCAGGCTGATTTGCCTCACACTTGGCGGTTACATCCACTTTGTCAGTCGTTGGGCCCAAATCTAATTCATCAGAGCCTTGACAAGCCAATCAAATCTGCAACCTGTGCAGGTCTGTGCTGTTTCCTTACAAGTTCTTTCACACTTGTATATGACTGGAGAAATGTGGTGTATTAGCGTCAATGACTAGTCTAGCTCCTGATCTGCTCGCACACCCATAAGGCGTGTTCCGGTTGCTTCATCGACTGAATGGCGAACAGTGCAGATTCTGATCAGACTGCGCATGCGCGCAGTCTGATCTGGATCTACACTGATCGCGATGGCCAGAAGCAAGATTTCCCTATTAACAAAGTATTCAGCGTTGAAGTAGTAATGTTCCTGGTAACGTTGTACTGAACAGGCACAGGTTGAAGTAACTGACCGAGGTCTATAAATACATTAAATATGCCTAAAAGCATATATAAATGAAGAAAAAAAAAAAGCTGTCAGCTATTGTTACCGCAATGTGTCCGTCCGTCCGTCCGTCCGTGAACATTTTCAAACGTCTTCTCCTCGGTAACCATTGGGCCTATAGTCACCAAACTTCATGGTCATGGTCCTTAGGTAGGGGGATTACAAAATTGTTAAATGACGTCATTACGTAATCCAAGATGGCCGCCGTCTAAAAATATCACAAATTCTTCCAAAATCTTCTTCTCAAGAAACTCCAACCGGATTTCGACAAAACTTTGTAGGAATGATCGATGTACAATGCTCTTTCAAATTTGTTAAAATGGTGACCCCGGGGTCAAAAATGGGCATATATGACATGACCATATTTGGTCAAAAATGGGCAAATTTTTGACCAAATATGGTCATGTCATATATCAAATCGAACGTATCAACTCTGGTGCATTTTTTGTCACAATATTTTATGTTGCAATATTTGTCGGAATCGGATGATTATGTCATCCAAGATGGCCGCCGAAAGGTCAAAAGGTCGTTCTTTTATTAGAGATTTCAAAATTCTTCACATGAACCGCTTGGCCCATGGTAGCCAAACTTAAAAGTTTTGGTCCATGGGTGAAGCCTTTTCAGATTTGTTAAAATGGAGGTCATCGCTAATCCAAGATGGCCGCCATCTAAAAATAGCATAAATTCTTAAAACATCTTCTTCTCATGAACCGCTAGCCGGATTTCGACGAAACTTGGTAGGAATGATCAATCTACAATGCTCTTTCAAAGTTGTTAAAATGGTGACCCCGGGGTCAAATATGGACGTGGCCCGTGGGGTCAAATTGGGGTCAAATGTTTTAACCAAATATGGTCATGTCTATATCAAATCGAAGGTATCGATGAGGTGATCGCTGTGGTACATTTTTTGTCGAAATTGGATGGTCATGTCATCCAAGATGGCCACCGAAAGGTCAAAAGGTCGTTCTTTTATTAGAGATTTCAAAATTCTTCTTCACACGAACTGCTTGGCCCATGGTGGCCAAACTTCACAGTTATGGTCCATGGATGAAGCCTTTTCAGATTTGTCAAAACGGAGGTCGTAGCTAATCCAAGATGACCGCCGTCTAAAAATAGCACAAATTCTTAAAAAATGTTCTTCTCATGAACCGCCAGCCGGATTTCGACGAAACTTGGTAGGAATGATCGATGTAGTATGCTCTTTCAAATGTGTTAAAATGGTGACCCCGAGGTCAAAAATGGGCGTGGCCCGTGGGGTCAAATTGTCATATATCAAATTGAAGGTATCGATGAGGCGATTGCTCTGGTGCAATATTTGTCGGAATCGGATGATTATGTCATCCAAGATGGGCGCCGAAAGGTCAAAAGGTCGTTATTTTATTACAGATTTCAAATGTCTTCTTCATACAAACTTCTTGGCCATTGGTAGCAAACTTCGCAGTTATGGTCCATTGGTAAAGCCTTTTCAGTTTTGTTAAAATGGCGGTCATCGTTAATCCAAGATGGCGGCCGTCTAAAAATAGCACAAAATTAAAAAAAATCTTCTTCTCACGAACCACCTGACCGATTCCTTTGAAACTTGACAGAATGATCGATGTACAATGCTTTTTCAAATTTGTTAAAATGGTGACCCCTGGGTCAAAAATGGGGTCAAATAGGGGTCAAATTTCATTTTTGACTGAATATGGTCAAATCACAGGTATTGATGAGGCGATCGCTGTGGTGCTGTTTTCATCGAATCGGATGATTACATCATCCAAAATGGCCGCCGAAAGGTCAAAAGGTCTTTCTTTTGTTAGAAATTTCAAATGTCTTCTTCATACAAACCGCTTCGCCATTGGTAACCAAACTTCGTAGTTATGGTTCATTGGTAAAGCCCTTTCAGTTTTGTTAAAATGGCGGTCGTCGTTAATCCAAGATGTCCGCCGTCTGAAAATAGCATAAATTCTTAAAAAATCTTCTCACGAACCACCAGACGGATTTCGACGAAACTTGACAGGAATGATCGATGTACAATGCTTTTTCAAAGCTGTTAAAATGGTGACCTCTGGATCAAAAATGGGCATGGCCCGGGGGGTCAAATAGGGGTTAATATTTTTACGGAATATGGTTATATAATACATAAAATCTAAGGATTGCAAGAAAAAGTAGGCTGGAAGCATCCTGTTGTGATCTCCAAACCTCTCAAAGTTGTGTAAGATATATCTGTACATATCGCGAGACAACTCCTACCCTGGTGACTTCTCAAGTTTGTCGCATTGACATTTTGTGCCTGTCATGGGCTTATTTTGATGTATACGTAGTGACAACTTTACATACCAGTATTTGCTTGATTTTTGTGACATTGCACAGGTGAGCGATATAGGGCCATCATGGCCCTCTTGTTTTTATTTACCGTATATATGCTTTTAGGCATATTTAATGTATTTATAGACCTCAGTCCGTTACTTCAACCTGTGGTCACAGGTTCCATCCAGTGTGCAATTGGCCCTTGTTGCCAACAGGATGGGTTGTGTTCTAGTGGTACAACATTGGACTTCCATACCGAAGATTGTGAGTTCAATACCCGGGGTAGTCTCTGGTTTACCGGGCGCAGTTTAGTGTGTCACCACAATTAGGAACAAGTAAGGGGTTGAAGCATTTGTTATTGATATTTCCTTTTGTAACTGATCATTATGTAGCTACCGGGGGTCATAGGGGGCCGCGCTTGAGGCCCCTACATTGATATAATTGATCCTTTAAAATGTTGCACCCAGTAAACCAGAGGTGCGCCAATACCTGTCAATACACAAACAAAATACTTTCACAGTATTTCCATTCCGCTGGTCTTCCGGATGAGACTTGAAACTGAAGTTTCGTCCGAGAGAAATAAGAACACTAGTATGCAAAGAGATAAGTGGGTTGTAAAGATGACTCATAAACTGGAGATGGTATGTTGCACTACTTGCTAATTAAAAGCAGAAGACCGAGCTAAATGATAATTGATTCAAAAGTGAGCTGACATGTGCAATCAGTGTATAACCCCATTCAGCTGGTAGATCTGTGGAGTGGAGAAATCAGTTTGAAGGTACATTGTACCATATTTAATCAAATAAACGCCACTGGGGCTATTCAGTTTGTGCATCAGTATCATGATTATCTCATTAACCCTTAGACCGCTATCTTATTGTCTCGCCCGCTTGCGGAAAGCGCGATATAGTCGGCACTTTGGCGTACGTACGTATGTACGTACATACGTACGTACGTGTGTCCGGTTAAAGTTTTTGGTTAACTTTTTTGGTTAAGTTTTTTGGTTAAAGTTTTTGGTTAAGTTTTTTGGTTAAGTTTTCATCTATATTTTCATTCTACCCTCCTCCCGTGCGGCCCCTGTGCCCAATGTCAAGGTCAAATTACTTTGACGTTTTTGGTTAAAGTTTTTCGTTATACTATATCTCTGCAACTGCTTTGCCCATTACCTTCAAACTTCACATGGGTGTTTATCATCATCTATATTTTCATTCTACCCCCCACCCGTGCGACCCCTGTGCCCAATGTCAACGTCAAATTACTTTGAAATTTTTGGTTAAAGTTTTTGGTTAAAGTTTTTTCATGTACTATATCTATGCACCTACCTACTTTGCCCATTGCCTTGAACCTTCACATGACTGTTTATCATCATCCATATTTTCATTCTACCCCCCACCCGTGCGGCCCCTGTGCCCAATGTCAAGGTCAAATTACTTTAAAGTTTTTGTCGCGCCCGCTTGCGGAAAGTGCGATATAGTCGGCACTTTGGCGTACGTACGTGTGTTGTGTCCGGTTAATGTTTTTGGTTAAGTTTTTTGGTTAAAGTTTTTGGTTAAGTTTTTTGGTTAAAGTTTTCCGTTATACTATATCTCTACAACTGCTTTGCCCATTACCTTGAAACTTCACATGGGTGTTTATCATCATCTATATTTTCATTCTACCCCCCTCCCGTGCGGCCCCTGTGCCCAATGTCAAGGTCAAATTACTTTTAAGTTTTTGGTTAAGTTTTTTTGGTAAAGTTTTTTGGTTAAAGTTTTTCGTTATACTATATCTCTGCAACTGCTTTACCCATTACTTGACTTGACTTATTGTTTAGAGACCGAGTGTATGAGCTTGCACTTCATACTAAGCTATTCAGCTTCTTAGGCCCATTAATTTCAGAGAGAAGCCGGGAACTCGTATTTACCCACAATCCTTACTTCACTGGCAATTTTGAGTCTCTGAACATTTATTTTTTTCCAAGCAAGGTTATCGGGCAATTACGAGTTATCGGTACCCATTCACAGCTGGGTGCATGGACTGGAACAGTGTGGATGAAGTGTTTTGTTCAAGGACACAACGCAGTGGCCCGGCGTGTTTTCAAACCACCAACCTCCCGATCTCAAGTCCAATGCTCTATCCACTCGGCCACCACGCTCCACTTGAAACTTCACATGGGTGTTTATCATCATCTATATTTTCATTCTGCCCCCCTCCTGTGCGGCGGCCCCTGTGCCCAATGTCAAGGTCAAATTACTTTGAAGTTTTAGGTTAAAGTTTTTGGTTAAAGTTTTTTGGTTAAAGTTTTTCGTTATAATATATCTCTGCAACTGCTTTGCCCATTACCTTGAAACTTCACATGGGTGTTTATCATCATCCATATTTTCATTCTACTCCCACCCGTGCGGCCCCTGTGCCCAATGTCAAGGTCAAATTACTTTGATTTTTTTTGTTAAAGTTTTTTTATTAAAGTTTGTTCATGTACTATATCTGTGCACCTGCTTTGCCCATTACCTTGAAACTTCACATGGGTGTTTATCATCATCTATATTTTATTTTCATTCTACCCCCCTCCAGTGCGGCCCCTGTGCCCAATGTCAAGGTCTAATTACTTTGAAATTTTTGGTTAAAGTTTTTGTCGCGCCCGCTTGCATAAAGCGCGATATAGTCGGCACTTTGTCGTATGTACGTGTGTCCATTTAAAGTTTTTGGTTAAGTTTTTTGGTTAAGTTTTTTGGTTAAAGTTTTTCTTCTTTTTTTAGTGTCCATGCCTCGCCACAAGGCGCGACATGCATGCCACGGCCATCTAGTTTTTGTTGTTGTCTGCTGTTTATTTTCTATTTTCCATTTTTAGTCAGGTTTTTTTAAAAAAAATCCAGGCTATTGGATTGGTGAAAGCCGGCCGGGCGGGCGGGTGGCGTGCGGCGTGCGGCGTGCGGCATCCACAATCAATGTTAAGTTTTCGTGTTTGAGTCAATTTCTTTGTTACTGTACCACCTAGGACCACCAAACTTTCACAGCTTCATAATCAAGGGGTGCCCACCACATATCACTATCCAACATGTTACCTTTTCTTTTACCTTCACCTATTATTTCTACGTAATTGACTTAGCCATTTTCAACGTTAACTTTTTAACGTACGTCTGGTTAAAGTTTTTTGGTTAAAAGTTTTTTGTTATACTATATCTCTGCAACTGCTTCGCCCATTACCTTGAAACTTCACATGGGTGTTTATCATCTTCCATATTTTCATTCTACCCCACAACCGTGCGGCCCCTGTGCCCAATGTCAAGGTCAAATTACTTTGAATTTTTTTGTTAAAGTTTGTTCGTGTACTATATCTCTGCAACTGCTTCACCCATTACCTTGATACTTCACATGGGTGTTTATCATCATTGTCGCGCCCGCTTGTGGAAAGCGTGATATCGTCGGCATTTTGGCGTCCGTCCGTCTGTGTGTCCGGTTAAAGTTTTTCCATCTACTATATCTATTTTTTTAGTGTCCATGCCTCGCCCCAAGGTGTGACATGCAGGCTACGGCCATCTAGTCTACACAAAGTGGGTATAATTATGTTATCCAAGTGTCTATGCTTGGAAAAAACCTGGCCTTCGTGGCTTTGCCTCGTTTCTTGTTATCATCAAAAACATGCTTTGACAGCACTTTAGAATAATTTACAACATGCTGTCAAACCATGTTTTTATTGAGAAATATGGCAAGATATAAAAGCAACAGCAGATGGCAATTGTTGTGAGTAGCGGTCTAAGGGTTTGCTGATTGATTGGCAGCTAATGCATTAGTGCAGTGTTCATGGTTCTACACCTGTCTGGTGTAAATGTTTGCCTCTGCATTTCTGGGACATGCCTGTCTGTCTGTGGAGCCGATACAATTAACTCCGCAGGTGCACTTGTTTGTTTCCTTAATTGTGTTAAACTTGTTTGTAGAGTTTACCTGAGGGCAGAAATTGCATAGAGTAGCTGAATTAACCCTTTCCAACACCACAGGCCTGTATAGTGGTATTGCAAAAAGTGTAGATCCAGATGAGCCGGCTCGTGACGGTCACGAGCCGTCTCATCAAGATCTGCACTTTTTGCAAATAATTTTCATATTTTGGAGAACAAAAACACCCACTTTTCATACATGGACTGGTCTGTAAATCATTTTGTGACCATTAGATTGGTTGCAAAATTAACATATCAAAATCCATTCCAGTTATTTAGGGGTGAAAGGGTTAATGTCTTCTTGTACAATTGTACTCATTGACAACTTAAGCATAAGTTATTTTTGCGTTAAAGGTACATACCCACTCAGTAGGCACAAAATGTTCATTATATCAGAGACATCATCGGAGACATTTTCTGACAAAATAAACATTTGTTCACCATTACCACACGTATGGATTGGCATTATTATACATTTTATATTAGACGTAAATTTCCACACTGATATCAGGGGCGATAACCATGTACTATTTATTCTCTGTATTTGTTTTTTGATGTGCAATGATCATACTTTATAATCTATAATCTATAATTTAATTAGCATAAATAATTAAAAAACATCATGTCTCATTTACATATGAAAATAGCCTGATACCACCGCGAGTCACTATCAGTAAAATAAATATTACTAAATGATTATATCTGTTTAGAGGGCACTTGTAATTTTTAGAACTGTTGGAATAGTGACACAATAATATACACTTATTTGTCATCATCCATATTTTCATTCTATAGCCCAGGCATAAATGACTTAGAAATTTGCGTTATTAACTCTTTGCATGCTAGCGGCGAAAATATCTGCCAAACGAATTAGGAGTATATGTTTTATTTCTCTCTGTAAATATGTCTTGAAATTTCATTAGAAATTCCAAGACATATTAATGATATCTACGGGGAGAAATACAAGAAAATATGATGAATTCTTGTCCGCTAGTTTTGAACTATTTATAGCCCACAATTTTCCCAGCATGCAAAGAGTTAAAGTGAGGGGTTTCATCCTCCATCAGTGTTACTGATTTGTGGCTGTGACTGGAGAAATGGGGCTTATGGGTTTTGCGACCAGTGTAGATCCAGATCAGCCTATGCATCTGGACTGTTCGTCATTCCAGCAATGAAGCACCGGTCATGCTTCTAACAAGGAATATAGGTGGTTATCAGGATACAGGAGTATGTTATTTGATCAGGAGCTACACTGGTCACAAATCCCCATTTCAGCCCCATTTCTCCAGTAACAGCCACATTTCATGTTTGTATGTTTGTATGTATATATTGTTACTTTGTACCATCTCTCTCCACTGGTGCACCAATAATGTTATCATCATACTGTTTCCTTAGTACTGACAGAGCTCCAGATAAGGTGCATATTGGTGTAGTTTACACACTTATTTTAGCAGAATATGCACTGATTATCAAAAGTGGGAGTACAAAAAGGTCACATCAATGTGAGAATACGCATTTATTTTCAAATTTAGTATTGTAATAAAGTTGAAATTTACTTAGTTGAGCTGCAAAAAGCAAACACATGTGTTTTATTTTTTTTTATCATTTGTTCCCTATTTAATAAGGAAGAAAATCAATAATACATTTGTAAAAGTAAAATATGCATTGAATTTGAAATCTGGGGTGATAATACTCTGTTTAGATACAAAGCTTATCTGGAGTGCTGAGTACACCAGGAATGCCTTTCAATGTCACATCAAGCATTTATTGTTGTCTATTCCACAGCCAACCACAGGAAGAGCGCGGTTGAACTCCTGGAAGCATCAAAGTCCGAGTATGTGAAGAGTTCTCGCGTACTCAATCATCGGCAGGAACTCAAGCATCCTGAAAATCTCTGTGTCGGAAACAGGTAATGTTATGGGTTACCAGTAGCATATTTCACCAACATTGCAAAGTATACTTATCTAGCAAAGTATACTTTGAGTGAGAAATTTTCAATTTAAGGATAAATTTATTAATTTTTATTATACTGAATTTATTATATTATCACAGCCAAAATGGCCAAAATGGCTGTGATAATGTAATAAATTCAATATAATAATTATGCATTCTTTTAATCATCCAATATATGCAGTCGTTAGTTCTATATGAAATAATGCATTTCGGTAAAAAATAAATGATTACTCCCTCAAAGTATACTTAGCTAGATAAGTATGCTTAGCAATTTTGGTGAAATCGACTTCATGGGTGAGACTGATCACAAGAGCGAGCCATGAGCCCCATTTTCTCCGATGGGCCACAATCTGATACAACCATCATTGCTTGAGGCTGGAGAGTGAGGCTTTTGCGACCAGTGCAGAGCCAGATCAGACTGCGCATCAGTGAAACATCCATCTCGCTTCTGCCAAACAATATATAGACGATATTCATATTTTTGCAACGAATATGACACGAGATGAACGTATATGTCATATTCGTTGCAAAAATATGAATATTCTATTTATTATTTTTTAAATAATTATTGAAAATTGTGTGAAACCAAAAAAAAAGTGAACAAATTTTTTTTTTTTTAAATTTTTTTTTTTCCCCCGGATATTTTGAAAAATATACAGAATATGAATATAGATAGCGGAAGTAGTCGTATTCTCACCGGAAGTTGTTTATTTCATCGATGAGAACATATGACTTTTATTTACTTCGTATAAAAATGTATTTCATGGGTAGGTATATAATAAATATCCTTACCTGGCTGTAGTGGTATAGCAGCACTGTCTGATCAGGGTCTGCACTGTTCGTGATGATTCCATCAGTTAAAATCTGGTGTGCCTCTAACAGTCCGTATAGACCCGTATCAGGTTGGAATAGTGTGCAAGCAGGCCAGGCTTATTTTCTAGTTACAGCCACATTTAACCCTTACAATGCTGAATTAAAATTTATCGTCTGCTTTTTATTTTCCAGTTTTCTCATAAAAACCATGTTTTGACAACACTTTAGAATAATTTCCATTGGAAATGATTCTAAAGTGTTGAAAAACCATGTTTTTATTGAGAAAGAAGACAATGAACATAAATCGACAGCAGACGACAATTTACGTTTCCCGCATTGGGTTAATTTCTAACAAGTGTAATTCTGCTGAGTCAGCTCTAAGCCCGCCCTCATGTAGCCTAAACATTTCTCACTTTAAAGTTCACCGATTCTGAGCGAATGCTTCTTTGACTGAATGACAAACTGTGTAGACCCTGATCAGGCTGCGCGGATGCTGGTCGTGAATTCAATAAGCCCGCTTTTGTCCAATCTTGGTCGTCTGTGCCGGAGATCGTGATGTGTATAAGCCATGTGATTACGGAGCAAACTAATCATTTGTTGCACGATCAATGTTAATATAATAGACGCAGTGGTAAACGTTACAATCTTGTTTGAATACAGCCAGCAGCCTAGTAGACAGATCTGTCTATCTGTCCATAGACTGTCCGTCTGTGTGTCCATCCATCCATCTATTCGAGATATACATTAACCCTTAGACCGCTATCTTAATTGTTTTGTCGTCTGATGTTTATTTTCCATTTTTATCATCAAAACCATGCTTTGACAGCACTTTAGAATAATTTACAACATGCTTTGACAGCACTTTAGAATCATTTCCATTGGAAATGATTCTAAAGTGCTGTCAAAACATGTTTTTATTGAGAAATAAGGCAAGATATAAAAGCAACAGCGGACGACAATTGTTGTGAGTAGCGGTCTAAGGGTTAAAGGTTTCTGCTACATACTATCTCTGTTACCATAAGTTGGATTGCATTGAAGCTTCATATACTTCTTCTGTATCTATCGCTGGGCCGATGTTGACCATACTTTATGGGGATGGTGTATGCGTTACTCATTTGCAGATTTGTTAAAATAGACGTCGTCTCCTATACAAGATGGCCGCAGTGGAAAAGTAGGTCATATTCTTAAAAGAAATTCTTACCAACCGCCAGACTGATTATGATGAAACTTTGCAGAAATGATCGGTAGTCAATTCTCTTTCAGATTGGTTAAAATGAAGACCCCCGGATAAAAAATGGGTGGGGCCCAGGGGTTCAAGTAGGGGTCCGATTTTGCATTTGACCACATATGGTCATGTTATTTATCAAATCTTCAAGGAGACGATCACTCTGGAACATTTTCCAAGATGGCAACCGAAAGGTTGAAAAGTCATCATTTTATTATAGATTCCAAACGTCTTCCCATGAATTGCTTGGTCAATACTGGTCAAACTTCACAGTTTGGTCCGTGGGTGAAGCCTTTTCATACTTGTTAAAATGGAGGTCATCGCTTAATCCAAGATGGCCGCCAGATGCTTAAAAAATCTTCTCGAACCACCAGACTGATTTCGACGAAAGTTGGCAGAAATAATCAATAGTCAATGCTCTTTCAGATTTGTTAAAATTATGACACCGGGATCAAAAATTGGCAGGGTCATGTAGAGGTCAAATTTCACATTTTACCAAATATAGTCGTGTTATATATCAAATCGAAGGTATCGAGGAGACGTTCACTCTGGAGAATTTCTTGTCAAAATTTTGATGGAACTTGGTATATATAATCGACAGTCTGTGCTGTTTCTGATTTACTTTATAATAGGGATAATAATTGCAGATGAGCGATACAGGCCCATTTGGGCCTCTTGTCATTCTATAGTGCACCAATGTGGCCCCTGTGCTCAATGTCAAGGTTTCTTTTGAGTTAAAGAATATTTCAGGGGTACATCCATCAGTGTTACTGATTTCTTGTATTTGATATGCTGTAGTAAATAACAAGGGGCTTACTTAGTTTGCAGCCAGTTTACCCCAATTATCAGACTACACCTACACAGTAACCCTTTCAACACCAAGTAACTTAATAGGATGTTCCATGCCAATGTTTCAGACTATTCCATTTATAAAAAGGGGATATTTTTTGTTCTCAAAAATATGAAAATTACTTTCAAACAGTGCAGATCCTGATGAGACGGCTCGTTACGAGCCGGCTCATCTGGATCTGCACTGTTTGCATATAGCGGGCTTTCGGGTTCAAAGGGTTAACAGTATTAATATTGTGTTGGGGAAATTTATTTCATGCCTCTTTTACCCCTTTCACCCCTAAGTAACTGGAATGGATTTTGATATGCAACCAATCAAACCATCACAAAATGTTTTTCAGATTAGTATGCCCCCTATGCGTTGCTCTTGAAGTTCTGTACGTCCGTACGTCCGTACATGTACATTTACGTCAAAAAGTTTGTAAGAGTTTCTCCAGTTAGAGTCCAGTATGCCAGGGGGGCATATCCATGTTTTACAAACATAATGTCTAGTTCATTCATGAAATGGAATTTTTGTTCTCAAAAATATGAAAATTACATGTACTTGTAAAAGGTGCAGATCCTGATGAGACGGCTCGTCACGAGCCTATTTTTGTTCTCAAAAATATGAAAATTACATGTACTTGTAAAAGGTGCAGATCCTGATGAGACGGCTCGTCACGAGCCGGCTCATCTGGATCTACACTTTTTGCCAATACCACTATAGAGGTCTGTCGTGTTGAAAGGGTTAAGTGAAAATGAAAGGGTAAACTTGTTGTTCTCAATTGTTTTGAACAGACATAAAACCAATTCTGTTAATCAATCAATCAATACTCTGACAAAGCAGGTAACTGCGATGGCAGCGTTAGTCCATGTACGTATGTACAATCGTGCGTACATTAGTAACACCTTTCATTTTGTCAATAACATATGAACCGCTTCACCGATTATGATAATATTTGGCCACAATGTGTGTCTAGGGATGGTGCTTTGTTTTGCACACGAACCGTTTATACGCCCGTAATACCCAGCAATACGAAGAAGCCTATTGATTTTCAAAATAAATTGATGACTTTTCTCCCCTTGGCGGCCATTTTAATGTTCACACTCTGTATCATTGTCAGATTCAGTATACATGTTTATCACGACAAGACGAAGAACCCTACTGATTATATTAAGAAATTTCCCATGACTTATCTCCCTATGTCGGCCTAGTTTAATTTTTGCACTCTACCCTTGTCCACACAAGAACTCGAGTTCTACATGACCTAATTTGGTATACATGTTTATCACGTCAAGATGAAGAACCCTATTATCTCCCCTGGTTGACTGGCCTTGCCTCGACGGGCGTATATTGTAACCTTCGGCACTCTTGTTTATCATTTATTTCCTATTTTATATCAATAAAATGTGTGAGAAATTCAATAATTTAAAGTGGGTGGCAGGTGGGAGCACGCGATGGGTAATTTAACCATCGGGGTTCATCCTTACTGGAATCCCGACTGGAGACCTGGTTTGGCCCTCACATACGTCTTTGGCATTTTGTATGTGACAGTTGAATCTGGTTATACCCCTTATGTGAGTATTACGATATTCGTAATCCTATTTTAGGGGAAGGGGCCAAGTGACTTGGTGTGGTATGGACCTGGCACCCGGTCAGGTTATTCTAATTTCAGGGCTGAATATATTTGTTCTCGATGTAAATATTCCGTTCTTATTTTGGGATTTTCCCCCCCAATGCAGCGGGTTAAAATGGGATCGAACCCGTTTGCCCGGCCTTACATGACCTTAGCTGTTGATAGGCCGTTAAACACTAATAAACAAACAAACAAACAAACAAACAAACAAACAAACAAACAATAATTTAAAATCAGGGGATACAATATTCTATACACAGAAAGCTTAGCTGGAGTGCTGTATTCAGACATGTTTCATTAGTGTAGATGATGTAATAATGTGCATGTGTGTCATAGACTCATACCATTTCTTTAGCTGGTGAGACAGGCAATTAATTCATCGAAGGTTTGGATCAATGAGATAACAGTGGCAGATATAACTGCATCTGTCTGTCTGGCTGACTTTCTCTGTGCAATTTATCAGGCGGTTCCAATCTATTTCACAAGTTATCAATCCTTTCACCCCTAAGTAACTGGAATGGATTTTTGATATGTTAATTTCACAAACAATCCAACTGTCACAAATGATTTTCAGACTTGTCCATTTATGGTGTGTTTTTGTTCTTAACCCTTTCCCTGTTTTGCGATATTTCGACTCATCCAAATCCAAAACATCTGAATAAAAGAATCAAATGCTGGGTCAAATGATGGTTAAATTATCTGATAGAGTAGAAAACATTGTGGGAAAAGGAGAAATTGCTTGTTACAAGCAATTTCTCCTTTTCCCACAATGTTTTCAAAAGACATCTTCTGCAGCGGCGTGGAAAGTCGTCTCTATCAGGGAAAGGGTTAAACATATGAAAATTACTTGCAAAAAGTGCAGATCCGGCACTGGTCTCAGTAGATCCTGGAGGTATATACATGTAGTGTTTAGACTGTATCTGTCCATGTGTCTGTTCATGGGTCTGGTTATAAGAAGTTTACTGGAGTTTCTCCAATCTGCCAACAGGGGCATTTTTGTGCCGACAAACCACGTTTTATTGTTCCATCTCTGTTCAATTTGTCACAGGTAGTTCCCTACGGATCCCCGCAATTCTTTTTTTATTTATTCGTTCCCACGAAATAACAATTTGTTCCCTCAATTTAAGAATTTGTTCCCTCAATTTAACATTTCGTTCCCACGAATTAACAATTTGTTCCCACGGGAACAAATTGTTAATTCGTGGGAACAAATTGTTATATCGTCAAGTAAACTGCGTATTTGCTTTAAATACCCAATTAGAATTGCCAAAACCCCAATTGAAATCAGAAGTAGCGAGTATCAGAAAGCAATAAAAAAATTGTGGTACCTTTATCATGCTGGAGAAAACAATAAACAGGCCACAAATATAGCATATTTTTCTTATTTTCCCATGAAAACACATCTTGGTATTTCATTAGAATTGTCTCCAAGGAGACAATTCTAATGAAATACCAAGACATGTTTTCATTTTGAAGCAAACTATTCAATAATTGCTGTCTGTTGATGTGTAAACAGTACTGAGTAGTGTGATTTTATTTTACCCAATTAAAATTTTGAAATACCCAATTGCTTCAGAAATGATGGAGTGACAATACTCAATTACTAATTCCTTATCTGGAGCCCTGATGTGGCTGTAACTGGTGAAATGAGGTTGATGGACATCCACACAGTCTGGTTAGAGTCTGCACTGTTCATCGTTAACCATTACAATGCTGAATAAACTTTTATTGTCGTCTTCTGATTATTTATTAATTTCCATTTTTAGCAAGAAAAATATAGTTTGGCAGCACTTTAGAATGGAACTGAATGGAAAAGATTATAAGGTGTTGTCGAACCATGTTATTATAGAGAAAATGACAAAATATGAAAACAGCTGACGACAATTTTCGTTTCCAGTGGCAGTATTCTAAATGTTAAATCAGGGAATCATGTGTGATGCTTCTATCTTGGGATTTAGAACCATTAACCCTTAGAACGAAAATGTTGATCATCTGCTATTGTTTTATACTTTGTCTTATTTCTCAATAAAACCTGGCTTGACAACACTTTAGAATAATTTCCATTGGGCTTATGGGTTTTGCAACCATTGTAGATCCAGATCAGCATGTGCATACGCTCGGCCTGATCAGGGTCTGCAATGTTAGCGATTCCATCAATGAAACACTCGTCATGCTTCTAGCACGCAATATAGATCAAGCAAGCAACATTAAGTATATCAGTCCTATAAGAAAAGCTAGCTAGCACCAGAAGCACATAAAAACCTTTTTCTTTTTTTTTCTTTTTTTTGTGGTCGACGTTCGGTCCGGCGACATCCGGTTTACAGTCGGACCGGCGGCAATTTTAACGGACACGTTCGACGGACCACGGACTTTCGCGGAGACTGCATAAGCCCTATTTCAGTAGCCTATTTCATCAACATTGCAAAGTATACTTTTCTAGCAAAGTATACTTTGAGGGAGTAACCATTTATTTTTCCTGAAATGCATTATTTCATATAGAACTAACAAATGGATATATTTCGTGATTAAAAGTATGCAGAATTATTATACTGAATTTATTACATTATCACAGCCAAATTGGCTGTGATAATGTAATAAATTCAGTATAATAAAAATTAATAAATTTATCATAAAATTGAAAATTTCTCCCTCAAAGTATACTTTCCTACTAAAGTATACTTTGCAATGTTGATGAAATAGGCTACTGGAGTCGCCGCCACATTTATGGATTATGAGTATGAGTGTGCATTCACATTGCTCCAGCAGTCCATTTTATTTGCTATTCTGTTGCTGCAGTTTCGCTGCCAAATTTTTGTCTCGATGCCACGTGGATCCGAGGGAATTGGTTATTAGATTTGATATCCTGTTACAAAGACCGCCAATCCGTAGTATTATGACAAATAGATCCACCCTGGGAATGGACTGAAATTTGGAAATATGGATAGTTAGGTGAGTGGGGCAAGTGGACTTATTCTAGCCCATTACTTTATGAATATACACTTAATATGGCTGTATGAATTATTTTTTTCTCAATGAAAGTATATGTTGTGACCACTCATTTGAACCGTCTCGACGAGACGGTTCAAATGGTGGTCACCACATATACTTTCATTGAGAAATAAAGATGTTATTTAAATTTTTCCCTCATGTCTGAAATTTGGAAATATTGATAGTTAGGTGAGTGGGGCATGAGGACTTCTTCTAGCCCATTACATTAGGAATATACTTAACCCTTAGACCGCTACTCACAATTGTCGTCTGCTGTTGCTTTTATATCTTGCCTTATTTCTCAATAAAAACATGGTTTGACAGCACTTCAGAATCATTTACAATGGAAATGATTCTGAAGTGCTGTCAAAGCATGTTGTAAATTATTCTAAAGTGCTGTCAAAGCATGTTTTTGATGATAAAAATGGAAATAGAAAATGAACGGCAGACGACAAAACAAAAATAAGATAGCGGTCTAAGTGTTAATATGGCTGTATGAATTTTTTGTTTTTCCTCAATGAAAGTATATGTTGTGACCACTAACTGTATCTTTATTTCTCATCAGAAGTATATGTGGTGACCACCATTTGAACCGTCTCGTCGAGACGGTTCAAATGGTGGTCACCACATATACTTCTGATGAGAAATAAAGATACAGTCAAACCTGTAAATAAAGGTCGGGCATTGGAAGAGAAAAATCTGTCCTTCGTTTACAGGTGGTCTTTGTTCACAGGTAATTGCTAATCGGAGGTGGCCTTTAGCTCAGGTTCAACTGTACTGTTTAAAAGATAATTTCAGTTAATTAAATTTTAATGGGCTTCAATAATTCTGTTAGACGGATATGGGCCTTGCAGTCATATTGTCTCCCTTGTTGTATAGCCACAATTGTCATATTTTATGAGCTCTGAAGTTTTGTGTTAAGTTTTTTGGTTAAAGTTTTTGGTTAAGTTTTTTGGTTAATGTTTTTTGTTATACTATATCTCTGCAACTGCTTTGCCCATAACCTTGAAACTTCATATGGGTGTTTATCATCATCTATATTTTCATTCTACCCCCCTCCCGTGCGGCCCCTGTGCCCAATGTCAAGGTCAAATTACTTTGAAGTTTTTGGTTTAAGTTCTTTGGTTAAAGTTTTTGGTTAAGTTTTTTGGTTAAAGTTTTTCGTTATACTATATCTCTGCAACTGCTTTGCCCATTACCTTGAAACTTCACATGGGTGTTTATCATCATCTGTATTTTCATTCTACCCCACTCCCGTGCGGCCCCTGTGCCCAATGTCAAGGTCAAATTACTTTGAAGTTTTTGGTTAAGTTTTTTGGTTAAAGTTTTTGGTTAAGTTTTTTGGTTAAGTTTTTTGGTTAATGTTTTTGGTTAAGTTTTTTGGTTAAGTTTTTCGTTATACTATATCTTTTTTTTTAGTGTCCATGCCTCGCCACAAGGCGCGACATGCAGGCCGCGGCCATCTAGTATATAATAAGGCCTTTATTTTTTAATTGTTTGTTTTACGAACGACCAAATCTCTGAAGTGCCGTAGTGAGGGGGGGGGAATTTTTTTTTTTTTAAATAATTTGCAATTTTATTTTTTTGTCGGGAGATATAAACTGTATGAAGAACAATAAAAAGTAATTTTATTAATTAGAAAAATATGTGTTTCTATATCTATATCTTTGCATAAATTATATGTAGTCTTATGTTATTTTAAACATTAATTAATACGACATTGTAAAATGAATACAACACTTACATGTGCAACAATATAAGGTTTGATCATGTCCAGCCGTGTGTAAACGTTTGCTGTGGCCCGAGGGAACTGTTTGAACCCCAAGGTCGCAGGCCGCGGGTTCAAACAGTTCCCTCGGGCCACAGCAAACGTTTGCACACGGCTGGACATGATCAAACGTTATTGTTACATTTCCAACAAAAAACTGATGTAATTTGAGCATTATATTCAGTATTTTCAGTACTTTTATAAAATCGTCCAATTCACGTAGATAATTTTCGGTATGCATATTCCGGGGCCGCGTCATGAACGTCATGAACGTCATGAAGTAGTGACATCATGAAGGCACTACTGCGTAGTGACGTCATGAAGGCACTTCCATTACGCGCGGCCCCGGAATGAGCATTGCCAAAAGCCATGTGCAAACAGCACGCGCTATTTGTTTGCCTCTGATTTACCGTATCATCGCTCGAACCGACTGAGCTAGCTGGGCACGAATACACACCTTCTGCCCATCATGAGTTACATACATACCGTGACAATTTAAAAAATCATATTTTTCGTAAATTTTACAAAAACTCATGCAAAATATATTGACACATCAGCTGTATTTTTTTTTGCCCTGGAGAAATGGGGCTTATGGGATTTGGGACCAGTGTCACTCCTGATCAAATGGCACACTCCTGCAGCCTGATAACGATCTATATTGCTTGTCAGAAGGTCTTTCATTGATGGAATGACGAACAGTGCAGATCCTGATCAGTCTGTGCGGATGCACAGGCTGATCTGGATCTACACTGGTCACACAACCTGTAAGTCCCTTTTCTCCAGTCACAGCCATATTTGACGCACGTACCTCCAAACTGTAAGATTTGTTTGAACGTTTTGTTGATTGTTAGTTACCTGAGCAAAGTGAAGGCATAGTCTAAGGGGGTTCGGCTTGAAGTGGGGGGGGGCATGGTCCCCCAGAAAACGGGCATTATGTATTGTGTAGTATTCCTTGTTACTGAGGGATGGGTTGTGGCCTAGGGGTTAGAACACCTTAACTTCCAATCCAAAGGCTGTGTGTTCAAACCTCACCTTAGGCGTCAAGAAATACTTTCATAGTATTTCCATCTGACTGGATGAGACTTGAAACTGATGTCCCGTCAATAAATGACATTAGCTGTTGCTGGGACGTTAAACCCATTCACATTCTGTTTTACGGTTATCTGAGCACCTGGGGCCCGTTTCACTAAACTTCGTACGACTAAAATGTTCGTAAGTGCAAAATTATGAAAGTCTGTAAATTTAACATTAACAATGTTTTCTTGTAAAAAATTATTGGATTTACATTTATTGAGCATAGGCTGCATATGCAGCCTATGCTCAATAAATGTAAATTCATCAATTGAAATTTCCAGACGATTCTAAATTTGAACTTACGAACATTTTAGTCGTAAGAAGTTTAGTGAAACGACACCCTGATTTGTGGTGAATGGGCTCAAATGATAATAGAGATCACACAGCCTCATTCAATCAATTCAATTAAGTTACCTATTCTGAACTGTATCATCTTGGAATGTGTTCAAGGTGCACGCCCACTCGGTAGGCACAAACTGTTCTTTATATCATCATCTTTATATCATCTGTGACATTTTCTGGCAAACTAAACATTCATTTACCATTACCCCATGTATTGATTGGCATTATTATACATTTTATATCAAACGTAAATTTCCACACCGATATCAGGGGTGATAACCGTGTTTCCTTAACGTGTTAATGGACATTACTATTTATTCTCTGTATTTATTTTTTGATGTGCAATGATCATACTTTATAATTTGTCGAAAATATTATTTTTTCAGGTGACACATTTAATTAGTGTAAATAATTAAAAAATGCCGTGCCTCGTTTGCTTATGAAAATAGCCTGATACCACCGCAAGTCACTATCAGTAAAATAACTATTACTAAATGATTGTGTCTGTATCGCGGGCACTCGTAAATTTTAG
The DNA here is from genome assembly GCA_029237695.1 of Conchocele bisecta. Classification (NCBI taxonomy): domain Eukaryota; kingdom Metazoa; phylum Mollusca; class Bivalvia; order Lucinida; family Thyasiridae; genus Conchocele; species Conchocele bisecta. Next base: position 68,013,050 of record CM055268.1, read on the forward strand.
AAGTGGTGGAATAGTGACACAATTATACACTTATTTAATTCCTATACATTTTGTGGGTATGTACCTTTTATAAACTCTTTCAACACTACAGACCTCTTTTAAATTAGTAGTGTTTGCAAACAGTGTAGATCCATATGAGCCAGCTCGTAAAGAGCCGGCTCATCAGGATCTGCACTTTTTGCAAGTATTTTTCAGATTTTTTAGAACAAAGCATTCCCTTTTTATAAATGGACTTGTCTGAAAATCATTTTGTGACACTTGGATTGGTCCTTAACTTAATATATGACAGCCTACTCCCTTCTTATAAATGGACTTGTCTGAAAATCATTTTGTGACACTTGAATTGGTCCTTAAATTAATATATGACAGCCTAATTCAGTTATTTAGGGTTGAAAGGGTTAAGTGACATGTTTTCTTGTATCCGGTTCCGCTAGCAGGGACCTATTAAGGAAATAGTTGGCACCTGAATTGTGGTTCGATATAGATTAACAATAAGAATAGCAGACAGGGAATATTGCATCAGACAACGTAAATCAACATGTTTTATACAATTTCTACTGCGCAATTGGTGTATCTCAATAATTGATCGCTAAATTGATTCAAATGAGTCATCAATCAGATATTGTACATTATAATTGTGTGACCATCGTATCTCCAGCCTTGCCGCCACATCTGCAGGCAATGGGCTGTGGCTCAATACTGAAGGTTGCGAGTTCAAAACCTACCCTAGGGCATGAAAAATACTTTCATAGTATTTCGTCCCACTGGTCTGTTGGATGAGACTTTAAACTGTGGTCCCGTCCCTATATGACCCCATTGATTTCATTTTCCACTATCGGTGCCGCAGTGTTGTGTGTGTGTATATCTCTGGAGAAATTTGGTATATGGCATTGTGACTAGTATAGACCCAGACCAGCGTGCGCATCCGCACAGTCTGATCAGGATCTGCACTGTTTGTGATTCAGTCAGTGAGATGCCCATCATGCTTATCCGGCCACCATAGTGGACTAGTGGATCAGTAGCTAGTTTGGCCCAAATGCCATAAGCCCTGTTTCTCCAGTCATACTGACATGTGACTATGACTGGAGAAATCGGGCTTACCGGTACATGTCTTGCGACCAGTGTAGATCCAGATCAGCCTGTGCATCCGCACAGTCTGATCAGGATCTGCACTGTTCACCATTTCATTCATGAAGCACCCATCATGCTTCAACAGGCAATATAGATCGTTATTAGGCTGAGAGCTACACTAGTCACAAATTCCACAAGCCCCATTTCTACAGTCACATCCATTTATCAGCTTATAGATTTAATTTATTGTTTTATTTTTAATTTCAGGGATGGTATATCTTCGCCTAGTCATTCCACACATGAAGATAAAATCAAAACCGAGTACAGCAAGACAATAGATGCACTACCCAGACCTGAGCCTGCCTGTATTGAACCATCCACGATTCCACAAGCAGATGATACTTGGACTGCGATTGTGACAAAAATATCTGACACCGAAACAAGTACAGATCAATTAGAATCTGAAGAAAATTCTTCAATATCAAAATTAAAAAAGCCTACCACTCCTCCTAAACTTCCACCAAAGCCGTCACTCCCAGCTAAACCTTCAGTATCCAAGCCCAGAACTCCTCCAAAATCAACTCCAATATCCGTGCCTTCACCTGTTACGCAGCAAGTAACAGTCTCACTGTCAAAGCCTGTAACGCCCCAGAAGTATTCAATAACAGTGCCTTCACAAACACCAGAACAGACAAGTGTATCAAAGTCAAGGCCATTAACACCGCCAAATCCATCACAGCTATCAGTAGCAACACCACAGGAAACCAATAGTACAAAGCCTTCTGGAAAACAGTCCACACCTTTGAAACCGTCTCCAGATAAACCTATCCCCCCGCCGAAGCCTGACAGACGATGTAATCCCAAACCTCTAGTCCTGCCCTGTGATGGTGAAGCCCCGCCTATTCCTGAACGGAGGTCCAGTACCAACATTGTAGCTGATATAAACACAAACTGGGCAGCTCAGAGACGTGAACACGAATCAAGGACCAATTATGGAAACTGTGATGAATCTAAATCAAACAGATCTGATATAAAATCAAATTCCAATGTCTCAGGGGTAACAGATATAACAGAATCTGGAGTTATGAACACAAATATGTCTGAGAAAGGTACTGTTAAAAATCAGGATCAGATCTTGAAAAGGTTCTCTTCACTTTCTGCAAACTCCCCAGTGATGGGGAGTAAAGGTCTGTGTGATCGCGAAGCACGATTACCAGGAAACCGGAAATTGTCTGGATCTAGTACTCGAAGTCGTGAAACAAAAGAATCCCACAGTAGTTTAAGTTCACCAAGCGATGCATTACTAAAACCTATGCATTACAACAAACTAAGCACTTCCGTAGGTGTTCTAGTGGAGAAAAAACGCTCCCCTCTTCCAAGACCAAAAAGCGACAAACTTCCAGATGATTTTGGAATGCCCAAAAGACGTCAGCTACATAGGTCACAGTCAGACCTTAGCAGCTGTAGACACTCGCGAACAGGTTCAGATTTCTCAGACATGAGCTCGCGTGTTTCGCGAACTAGTACAGAAGTTGAACGGTTCTTTAATGAAATGGGCCTAGATAGAACAGTTATAGAACCCATGCTGCGACTCCAGGACACCCGACCAAAGGGTGTTTTGGAGAGCCTTAGTTCGTTTGGATCTGAAGATGCGCACAGTGTCAGAAGTAGGTCATCTCAGACTGACATGGAAAAGTTTCCCATAGAGAGTGAGACAGATTTGCTGGATAGATGTGCCGAAGGAACTTCGATTGTGGAGAGAAATGCACGGATAATAAAATGGCTGTGCAATGTAAAGAAAGCTCACCATGTTGGACCAAAAAAGCCTGTTGCCACTTCATGAAGTCTGGCATGGAAACCATTTGGAGCTGCTTCCAATTCATTTAAAAGACAACCTTCAGTCAATTTGTAGAATGTTGCAAGTGTATAAGAATAATAGAGGTTGTTAGAGATTATTGTAGCTTTTGCAATGCCTCCTGTTCAATATTACCAGGGGAGGGTGTTTAAACGAATACATTGCATTTGATAAAAAAAAAATATGCTAAAATAATGTGTAAACAATTCTGGAACCGGGATGAAATCTAATCCGCAATACCGGTTCCAGAATAGGGCTACATGTACATGTAATAGATATGGTTTGTTTTGTGTTTCGACAGAGAAACAGGAAAACATTTACCTGAAGGAATTTAGATTTAGAAGATACCTTTCAGGTGAAAGATTTTCTTCACATGTGCATAGAATCAACTTTATAATGTTTTTGTGGACAAAATTTACTGACAAAATCTCCAATGAAAGATAATGGACTGACTCCCTTTGTAGTCAAGTGGACTGTAAAAACAGCTCAGAGCTCAAAATAAGGCGAGTATTGTTGTATTTTACGCACATATTTTAGCTGTGTGGGCAGTTGGTTGCGCAGGGATTCCGCTGGCGATCACCACTTTCGCAATTGGCGATAAAAATAAACAATTGGCGATAACAAATTACAATTTTCGAGAAAAAAATAAAAAAAAAAATAAAAAAAAATCTGTTGTTTTTTTGTTGTTTTTTTCGAAAATTGTAATTTTTTTTTGTTGAAGTGGCGATTTTTTTATTTTCCCCAGCGGAATCCCTGGTTGCGAGTATTTGAAGGGTAAATTTAAAAGATGGGTTTCATCCTTAACGGAATCTCGATATCCCTGGTTTAGCCACCAGTACATTTTTGACTTCTTTGGTATACTTGAGAGTTGAATCCGGTGATATCCATAATAAAAATTGGCATATTAGAATAGTACTAATTATATTACTTTTAGGGAGTGGGGCTATGTGTGGTGAGGACCTGGTACCAGGTCAGGTTATACTAATTTCACGGCTGCATATATATTTTTTTCTGTAACTATTCAGTTCCGAGATTGGACTTGCCCTACCCATCCCACCCCCTCCCTCACCCATTTGTACAGGTGAAATATGGGATCTCGTAACTTTCAAAATTCACTTATTTGAGCTTTTTGCAGCTCAAACAATGGAATTTTCACATTTTGTTTACCTGTTAACCCACTATTTTTTATCGGAAAAATATGTGATAAATTCAGTAATCCATTTGCAAAATGATATCTCGCAATAAATTTGAAATCAGGGGGGACAATACTCTATAGACACAAAGCTTATCTGTGTAGAATGTGTAGTCTATCGGAATAATCAAAATATGTTTCCGTAGTTAGCTCATATTTAAGTGGGGGGATTGGTTTGAAGACCTTCCTTCCATACCTGGGGCCCGTTTCACTAAACTTTGTACGACTAAAATGTTCGTAAGTGCAGAATTATGATAGTCTGTAAATTTCACATTAACAATGTTTTCTTGTAAATAATTATTGGATTTACATTTATTGAGCATAGGCTGCATATGCAGCCTATGCTCAATAAATGTAAATCCATAATTTGAAATTTACTGACGATCTTAAATTTGCACTTACGAACATTTTAGTCGTAAGAAGTTTAGTGAAACGGGCCCCAGGATCAAAATATATTCTTCCAAGTGCTCTTTTATTGGTAACGCTAAATTGTCAATAGACTAGCTTCCGGAAAGAAACTTATTGTACTGAACTAGTAGTAGTGATTTAAATGGATATTAATTTGCCATAAAATGTTATGTTAATTTCAGCAATAATGTGATACATGTATTTGTATGCAGGCACACAATTCACAAACATTTTATAATTATTACTTCTTATATTTTGGGTTTACTTAATAATTTTGATTATTGAAACTGATGTAGTGCAAGTATCAACATGAAGAACGTGTCTGTTAATATTTGGGTCACTGACTGATAAAGGAAAATGTGGCCTCAGTGATTTTCAACTTCCAGAACACCAGTTATCAATTAAAATATCAATTAAAGGTGTCGACCCATTCAATTCTGCTGGTATGGTTGGAAAGCTAAAGAGTTTGGGGTAAAGATATGGGACTATCATCTTCTGACGATGATGATACACCAATAGAAATTGAAGGGGGGTCAGTTGAATAAGGGAGCTAACTCCTTCATGGAGTTAGCCCCTTCTTCCATGGATCCCTTCAATTAAAAATATACCATTTTGTTGATCAAATTCCATTACGTAATTCAAGTATTCAACCATTTATTTATCTTTGCTATAACAGAGAGGGGAGATAATTTTGGATACATAATGAGATGCATTTGTATGCTAATATGATGAAACAATAACAGTGAACCATATTGACATTTTCGTATGTGCTGAACATACTACTTAATGCCAATGTTTTCTTATGTTCATTCACCCTTTCAACACCACAGGCCTGTATAGTGGTATTGGCAAACAGTGTAGATCCAGATGCGCCGGCTCGTGACGAGCCGTCCCATCAGGATCTGCACTTTTTGCAAGTAATTTTCAGATGTTTTATAACAAAAACACCCCCTTTTCATAAATGGACTAGTCTGAAAATTATTTTGTGATGGTTGGATTGGTTGCAAAATTAACATATCAACATCCATCCATTCCAGTTACTTAGGGGTGAAAGGGTTAATAAACCAAATGTCTCTTTGACGCATACAATGTCATGTAATGTTTCTGATTTCATGTGTTATACGTCTCCTGTAATTTCTGAAATTATTGATTGGAAAGGAACCAATTGTTTTGCTGTTACAACACCACACTTATCATGTGCAATAATTTTTCTAGGGTTAGTCTAAAATCAAACTTTAATATTCTAGTTAGATTAGAAAGGTATACAGTGGAACCTCTCTAAACCGGACACCCTGGGAGGTCCCCAGGGTGTCCAGTTTAGAGAGGCTTCACTGTAAATCAGGTAAATGGACACTGCGAAAACCGGTGTATGTGGTTTGCGATCATGAACAGAAGTTATCAATGGGGAGAGATGACAATAAACACATACAATTAAGCAGACATAGGTTGTGCGGGTGTCCGGTTTAGAGAGGCTCTACTGGACATGTATTGTCTGAGTGTGCATTCTATGAAATGATTGATGTTTTATATATTGTGATATGTGGCACATCATGAAACAAATTCTTGAATGCATTTCTTAACACATCTCGGTCTAAGGATGCAATAATTTTTCTTGAATAAATCTCATTATTTTTTTATTTCTCAATAAATGTATATGTTGTTACCACTCATTTGAACCGTCTCATCGAGACCCTTTAACCCATTTCAGTCTAGGGATACGATCATTTTTTTTGAAAAAAATCTCATTATTTTGTTTATTTCCCCATAAAGGTATATGTTGTAACCACTCATTTGAAACTGTCTCATCAAGACGGTTCAAATGAGTGGTAACAGGTAACAACTGACTCAGTTGTTTCATACTACATGTGCTATAATTGTAATGCGTTAATGACTGCAGTTCATGAATGAATGTGATTATGAGACCCTTTAACCCATTTCAGTCTAGGGATACGATCATTTTTTTTGAAAAAAATCTCATTATTTTGTTTATTTCCCCATAAAGGTATATGTTGTAACCACTCATTTGAACCATCTCATCAAGACGGTTCAAATGAGTGGTAACAGGTAACAACTGATACTTTTGAGATGAAATAAAGAAAATAGCAATTTTCTTCTCAGTTGTTTCATACTACATGTGCTATAATTGTAATGCGTTAATGACTGCAGTTCATGAATGAATGTGATTATGATAGTTGCCTGTTGGGACATAGTGTTGCATCATGTGATAAGCCAGGTGCTGATGTTAACTCCATTGTCAAATTCATGATATTTCGACAATATTTATTTAGAAAATTAGTCATAAGTTATGTTGAAGAAAATTTACTCCAAAAACATCAGAAAGCTCATGCAAAACTAATTTTATGTCAACTTTTCTTTGACGTCATTTACGGAAAATGTTGCATTTTTGTCTGCAAAAGCTTCATGTTAAAAGGATGTAAAACCCTAATCAATAATATTTGTTTCTGAAATCTATATACCCGGTACTACCAGGTGGAATATGTTGTATATTAAATATGTGAGGTAATACCAGAGCCCGGCTTACAGAGCATGTCAACACCATTACACGTGCACATTTTGTAGTGTTACCTGTAGCCGATTTCACTAAATTTGCAACGTATACTTATCTTGCTCAGTACACGTTGAAGGAGAAATTTTCAATTTAAGGATAAATGTTTGAAGTTTATTTAATGAAATAAAATGTTTTCGGACCAAATTATTAAACTGAATTTATTACATTTGGCTGTGATAATGTAATAAATTCAGTATAATAATTCTGCATACTTTTAATCATCAAATATATATGCATTGTTACTTCTATATGAACTAATGCATTCCTGGATTCAAAGTATACTTTAGCTAGATAAGTATGCTTAGAAATTTTGGTGAAATCTGCTACTGATTAATAAATATCAGGCTAGTGTCTTTTGATTGCAAGTTTATCAGACTCAGAAATGGCCACATATATGTATGACTCGTGATGCTGTTTGTTCATGACCAATTTAGCTTGTTTCTATGTATAATATAGTTTATAACAAGAATGTGTTGTATACATTCTTCACCTGACAATCATATATCATATCTCTATGTCGCGTAGTTAGACTTCACAAAATGATTTTTATTTGCACACAAAAATGTTCTAATCACCAGGGGGCTGTTTCACTAAACTTCGTACGACTAAAATATTTGTAAGTGCAAATTTATGATAGTCTTTAAATGTCACTTTAACAATTTTTTCTGGAAACCATTATTGGATTTACATTTATTGAGCATATGCTCAATGAATGTAAATCCATCAATTGAAATTTCCAAACGATTCTAAATTTGCACTTACGAACATTTTCGTACGAAGTTTAGTGAAACGGCCCTCTGATGTCAGTACATCCGTATGGACCTGGCACCAGGTCAGGTTATTCTAATTTCAGGGCTGAATATTTTTATTTATTTTTTTGCTGTAAATATTCTGTTCTGATTTTGGGATTTCCCTCCAATGCAGCAGGTTAAATACGGGATCGAACCCGTTGGCCCGGCCTTAAATGACCTTAGCTGTTGATAGGCCGTTAAAAACCAATAAACAAACAGAAATGTTCTAATCACCAGGGGGCCGATTCACTAAACTTTGTACGACTAAAATAATCGTAAGTGAAAATTTAGGATCATCTAGAAATTTTAATGGATGGATTTACATTTATTGAGCATATGCTGCATATACAGCCTGTGCTCAATACATGTAAATCCAATAACTGTTTACAAAAAAATATTGTTAATGTGAAATTTACAGACGATCATAATTTTGCACTAACGAACATTTAAGTCGTACAAAGGCGATCTCGCTACATTTTTTTGCATAAACTTTCCAATTCATATTTCTTTTGGAATGTTTTGAATGTTATGACAGAGATTTTATTGCAAAATTGTTCATTAAATTATTTTTGGTTTGTCGGTTGGTCTAGTTAGTGGCTGGGATATTTGCCACTCGTCACCTGCCTCCAGTGGAACATATGGGGCTCATTTCACAAAATCATGTCCGCCTACAAGTTACAAGCTTTGCAAACAGTGTAGATCCAGATGAGCCGGCTCGTCACGAGCCGTCTCATCTGGAATCTGCACTTTTTGCAAGTAATTTTCATATTGTGGATCTTTGTTTGCAAATGTTTGCATTATGGTCTGTAGGGTTGAAAGGCTGAATGATGTGCACATGTATGTGGAGAATTGAGGCTTTATAGGGCCAGACCATTACACCATTAAATTAAATAAATAACATGTATTGAGCCACCATGTTAATGTGAGAAGCAAATTACTAAAAGTCTTCATAGAAACGTTTATGTTGGTCAATGTTTCAGTGAAATGGGCCCCAGGTGATTCATTAATGAAGCATTTTGTACCAGAAATAAGTCATTCCTGAGATAATATGTGGCTGTGATTAGAGAAATGGGGCTTCTGGTATTTGTGACCAGTCTAGCTCCTGATCAATTGTTTGTTTGTTTATTGGTGTTTAACGGCCTATCTGAGTTGCTAAGGTCATGTAAGACCGGGCAAACGGGTTTGATCCCGTTTTAACCTGCTGCATAGGGGGGAAGATCAAATAGCACTGTAGCCTGATAATGATTTACATTGCTTGGTCAAAGTGTGATCTTTCGTTGATGGAATGGCGAAGAGTGCATATCCTGATCAGATGCACAGGCTGATCCGGATCTACATATACATTCGTCGCAAATCTCATAAGCCCCATTTCTCCAGTCACAGCCACATACGAGTCGATATTTGGCAAAGCTGGGTTTGTTGCCTTTGCAACCAATGAAAACCCAGATCAGAGTCTGCACTGTTCAACGTCTACATGTACTTGTATCATGCTTCTGACAAATTGGCTGTAAATCTGAGCTAGCAGACGAGAAAGTAAACTGGCAGAAACTAAAATCTGATCAGGGTCTGCATCGTTCGCCATTCAATCATTCAATCATTCAAGTGGGTGGCAGGTGAGGGCATGCGATGGGTAATTTAACAATCGGGGTTCATCCTTACCGGAATCCCGACCGGAGACCTCATTTGGCTCTCTCGTACGTCAGTTGAATCTGGTTATACCCCTTATGCGAGTATTATGATTATTCATAATCCTATTACTTTTAGGGGAAGAGTCCAAGTGACTTTGGTGTGGTAGTTTGGTTTAGTTATTCTAATTTCAGGGCTGAATATATTAATTTTTTTCGATGTAAATGTTCTGTTCTGATTTTGGGATTTTTTCCCCAATACAGCAGGTTAATTATGGGATCAAACCCATTTGAATGACCTTAGCTGTTGATAGGCCGTTAAACACCATAAATCAAATCAAATCAAATCAATTCTCCAGTGAATGTCACAAATGAACCTCGTAGATTTTGTATATATCCTCGACCTGTTCCGATATTCAATATCAAGTTTGATTGGTTGAGGTTGAGCTGTGCTCAGTCTCAGCCAATCAAATTTCTTGACGTTGAGTATAAAATTGGACTACGTTTTATGAACACAAACACAGAGAAGATGGTGTGGTTTGCTGATCTGGGACTGCAATGGTTGCGAGGCCTGTTTTGTCAGCCAGTGGCTCAAACGACCTAATTGTTCTACTTATACATATTGACCTATTTACTGTAGAATAGTCGAGGTTAGATGGTCAGCTAAGATAATCAATACATAACGATTACCGTTATTGTAATGATGTCTTGTAAGCGTGACATCAGTTTCCGTTATTCAGTATTGTAGTGTCTTGTCAAAATAACATCAGAATCAAATATTGTTACCACGAGTTATTGTATTATTATGCCAGATTACTGTTATGTATTATATTGAACCTGCCTTACTAGAATTGATCGTGGCCGTTATCTCGGACTTTCTTGAAAAATTATGACATGGGCACAGAATTACCTTTCATCGATATTGATTTCTATAATTTGTCATAATTAATGTAACTGACTGGAGAAATGGGGCTTATGTGATTTGTGACCAGTGTAGCTCCTGATCATATAGAACACTGCTGGTGCCTGATAACCTGCTATATTGTGTGTTTGAAGCATGGTCTGTGTTTCCTTTGTGGAATGGCGAACAGTGCAGATCCTGATCAGACTGCGGATGCACAGGCTGATCTGGATCTACATTGATCGCAAAACCCGTAAGCCCAATTTCTCCAGTCACAGCCTCATATGATGTTGAAAGTTGACAAAAAATGCAGAGCACATGCAGAATTAAATTCTGTATGAGCTATGATTTTTTCTTTAACTTTCAAAATCATGATGAAAAATATTTCATTTTTTCTAAATCAATATTGACGAAAAACAGATACAATAAGGAGGCAATGAGTCGGGATCATTTTATATGGGATCATTTGGTAAAACTGCACACTTTATGGATTGTTGTCTGCAGGATACCAATCGATGATTTGCTTATAAATAGAGCACAGTGGCAGCCATGTTCATCAATGTGCCACAACAAAAGTAGGCTTTAATACCGTAAATTAAAAATTAGCATTGGCCCTTGTGTACCCGATTGTCAAGCATTGCTCGTGCAACCTGATACAGGTCCATGTGTTTCAGAAATTTGAAATAGTACTCCCAGAGGCTGTAATCTGTATTTCTCAATTTCCATCAAATATATTTGAATCCCCATGAGAAATAGTGAGGCTGTGACCAGTATAAGCCTACACATTGACACAGTTTGATTTGTGCCTACAATCTTCACTATCGAGTTGAAAAACCAGTTCTACCGCCAGTAACAAAAATGTTATATCTCATCTGTATCAAGCTGCATGGGAGAGCTAGCTCATCAGCAGCTACACTGGTGAACAATTTAATAAGTTCATTTTTGTTTTGGTTTGTTATGTATATAACTGTGACTGGAGAAATGGGGTGTATCGGATTTGTGCTAGTGTAGCTCTTAATGAAATATCACACTCCTGTGTGGATATCGATATTCCTTGTTAGACACATGACAGGTGTTTCGTTTATGGAATGGCGAACAGTGCAGATCCTGATCAGACTGCGGATGCACAGGCTGATCTGGATCTACACTTGTCGCAAAACTCATAAGCCCGGTTTCTCCAGTCGCCGCCACATTTTCATATCTGGAATCAACAAAGCTGGCAGCACTTAGTCAGTTGGGACCATGTTGCTAGTTTCACTATCAGGAGAAAACTTCAGAGCTCCAGATAAGCTTTGCGTCTAAAGTGTATTGTGCTTTCAAATTCAATGCATATTTTATCTGTGCAATTAGTTTATTGAAAATACATGCATCGCCATATATTTCTGATATAAAATGGGTATGAAATGAACAGCTATACCACAGACTATTTGAAACTGTCAGCTGTACTACTTGGATAATGTACTTTATTAATACGTACTATTCCCTTTTTCAACTCAAATACCAGTAATATAATTTTCATTTTTTGGAGACTTTTTTAATCGTTTTGAAAATCAATGGGCATTTTCAAATTGTCGGGCATGTTTTGTACTCCCACTTTTGAAAATAAATGTGTAAAATACTACATGTATGAAGTATACATACACCAGGCATGGCTGTCATTGAAAACATCTGAAAATCCACTGAAACCGCCTCACCCCACTTGTAAAAGTATCAAATGTGAGCATACCAGGGCCCGGTTGCTCAAAGCTTCAGTTAGCTTAACGGACTGTTAAATCCTTAACTGAATGGTTAAAATCTCTGTTTTAACAGAGATTTTAACCATTCAGTTAAGGATTTAACAGTCCGTTAAGGATTTAACAGTCCGTTAAGCTAACTGGTGTTTTGAACAACCGGGCCCAGATTGATTCTGAACCATTTTGAAAGCGCAAATTATGACCATGATGACAAAATCAACTGTAATCAGCTGATCAGCTGAAGATTCTCCTGCCTGATACACACCTTGGGGACGTTTCACTGAACTTTGTACGACTAAAATGTCAATAAGTGCAAATTTAGTATCGGCTGGAAAGTTCAGTTGATGGATTTATATTTATTGAACACAGGCAGGATGCATATGCAGCCTATATGCTCAATAAATGTAAATCCAATAATCATTTACAAGAAAACATTGTTAATGTGAAATTTATACACTCATAAGTTTGCACTTACGAACATTTTAGTCGTACAAAGTTGCGTGAAACGGCCCACTTATCTGCAGCTCTGAAACTATGTGCCTGAAACTTTTGCCAATACCAGTATTCAGGCCTGTGGTGTTGCAAGAGTTAATAAAAACCTAACCGTCCCCATAGATTTTATTGCATGTATTTGTCTATGTGAATTTTAATTGCAAAATAAGCAAGACAGTATGAAAAACAGACGAGTAGAAGACATTTTGGAAATGGACTCTGAATGTGTAATTGTTGAAAGCCGACTGGGTGATTTTAAGTCGAACAGCGGATGAAATATTTTATTTTTTGTGCTATCATAATTATGCCTTTCTACTGATGTGATAAACTGAGTGATAAGTCTTGTAATTACTGTAATTACAATGTAATTCATGTGTGCTTGTAGTGTTCATTGTGATACATGTTTGATTATCTCCCATGTTGGGGGATTAAGACCTGGGGGCCGTTTCACTAAACTTTGTACAACTAAAATGTTCATAAGTGCAAATTTCGGATCGTCTGGAAATTTTAATTGATGGATTTACATTTATTGAGCATAGGCTGCATACGCAGCCTATGCTCAATAAATGTAAATCCAATAGTTGTTTACAAGAAAACATTGTTAATGTGAAATGTACAGACTATCATATTGGCACTTGCAAACATTTGTCATACAAAATTTAGTGAAATGGTCCCCTGGTTCACTGCATGTTGTGACCCAGACTGACGGGAAAACGAAAATTGTCGTCTGCTGTTTTATATTATATATTCTTTTCTCAATAAAACAGGTTTGACGACACTTTAAATGTTGTCAAAGCATGTTTTTGATGAAAAAATATTTTTAAAAAATTGCAGACGACAAAATTTAATTCAGCAGTGTAAGGGTTAAAGGCTGTACATGCAGCCACTGTCAAGTTGTAACAATATTTCAATCAATTACATGTATAATAAACTACTTGTGCTATAAAACAGTTTGTCTATTGTCTTTTTGTTGCGAGATGGCAGGAGGGGGATATAGTTAAAGCCCCTATACGGCTCAAGTTGCCGAATTTGGCCTCCTATTGGGTTTTCCCACACATAAATCCAACAGGTTTCTATTTACACACACTTTGAAACTGTTTGCATTCATTTTGGTACAAAAATTAGTTTGTAGTCGATGAAAATATCAATATTTGTTGATAAACAAACAGCAGGTGCGTGTTTCAAAGCCCGATCGATTTTCCGATAGACGCTCAGGTCAACTCCCCGATTCGCGGCCGATGGATTCCGATAGCCGGAGTTTATCGACTCGCTTCCGAGCCGAAGCCATTGGGTTACGGAAATGAAATTGTCAATATTGACATTTTGCACGGAGTGGTACACAAAACAAGTTTTTGTTGTCTTCACATTGCGATTAAGATGTAAATCTCAAGACTTGAGATGTATCTATTAGGCAGTATATGTTAGTTTTGTGTACTAAATCAGTTGCCAAACATGTTTTTGTGTTTGAAAAAATTCGGAAAATTGTAATACTGAGCCGTTCAGGGCCTTTAATAGTCCATGTAATAGTTATAGTCAGTAATAACCCTAAATATTCGGACACAATTGATTCTGGGGAAACACATATACATATATTAGTACTAATTGTATTAAGTTTACGGTGTGTGGCAAATTATAAGCGACTCTGGTGTGATGAAGATCTGAAAGCAGATTAGTTATACCCCTTATGTGAGTTTTACGATAATTCGTAATCCTATTTTAGGGGAAGGGGCCAAGTGACTTTGGTGTGGTATGGACCTGCCACCAGGTTAGGTTATTCTAATTTCAGGGCTGAATATATTGTTTCTCGATGTAAATATTCAGTTCTGATTTTGGAAGTTTCCCCCCAATGCAGCAGGTTAAAACGGGATTGAACCCGTTTGCCCGGCCTTACATGACCTTAGCTGTTGATAGGCCGTTAAACACCAATAAACAAACAGACAGCAGATCAGGTTATTCTAATTTCAGGGCTGAATATAATTATACCTGTGATAAATACCACCTCCGAATAGCAATCACCTGACTGTAAAGGCCACAAGTTTGTGGTCCCAATAGCACAATTACTATATAAATGACCCTGCGAATAAAGACCACCTGTGAACAAAGCCAGATTTTTCACTTCCCATGGCTGGCCTTTATTCACAGATTTGACTGTATTTTCAATATATATATATTCAGATCTGATTTTGGGATTGTCACACTGCCTTCGTCTGTATCTAGGCAGAGACATATACGGTATCTAAAAATAAATCCTTGATCTAGGTGAAATATGGAATTAGACCTCGTTATCCAGGCCTAAAATTACCTTTATAGCTGTAGACGTGCAGTTGAGCACCATTAACCCTTTCAACACCACATGCCTGAATAGTGGTATTGGCAAAAAATGTAGATCCAGATGAGCCGGCTAGTGACGAGCCGTCTCATCAGGATCTGCACTTTTTGCAAGTAATTTTCATATTTTTTGAGAATAAAAACACCCCCTTTTCATAAATGGACTTGTCTGAAAATCATTTTGTGACAATTTGATTGGTCGGAAATTAACATATAAAAATCCATTCCAGTTATTTAGGGGTGAAACGGTTAAATAATGATAACAATAAGGATACATCATTAACTGAACATAGAACAGTAGTCGTTTGCAGGCTGATCTACACTGGTCGCTAATCGTGTAATGTCACAAGGTCCATTCTATCAGATACCAGCCCACAAGAAGGAAATGAGTTCCCAGGCAATGACAATGCAAAACGTGCATTGAAAGGTTCGTGCAATTGCAGTTGTGCAATGCTGCAGTAATTGGATTTTAATGTTCATCAACGATTGCTTCGATGTGTTGCACATTGATATTATGGTTTCTAGAAGTGGCAATAACTTGTACTAATCAATATCGCACGACTGTATTAAATGGTATGCAAAATTTATTAAAGAGTGAATGTAAATTGCCATCTTCACCAAAGGTCTCGCACAACTGTTCGTACAAATACTGAACATTAACTTGGAAGATGTTTGTGTATGTTATAGCAATGATCCAACAAATTGTCTGGGTGTCTATAAAATAGGAATAAGAATATTACTTGTGTTTGTAAGGCGCAGAAACAATTGGGCCGTCTGTTGAGAAAAAATATTTTACGATGTTTGCAACCAGTATAGCCCCACATACCTGCCTACATTGTTAGCCATTTAGTCTCAGAACTAGCCTTACCATCCATAGAAAATAGATAACATTTTATTCCAATGGTGCAAATGTGCAAGTTTAAAATGCATTTGTGTGACGACAGGCCATATTTTCTTGTTTAAAAAAATAACAGCTTTTTTCTGGAAGTCTTAAATTTAAAATGGGATTGTTGTCCACAAAAATTACATAGATATGTAGAACATGATATAATGTAGTTGTAATCATACATAGAAAAGCCAGGACAACGGACTCCTATCAATTTTATTACATCAAGATGCACTTAAAGTCGGATATTGGTGTACTTTTGCCAACATTCTCAAAATGTACACTTATCCTAAACACTGTACTGTGCTATATGTAAATACAGATGGGTCATATGAAGCTTCAGTGCACTATTATAATATTGTCTAATAATAGAGTACAGTAGTGGGTATATATGGTATGTATTGTGTGGTTATCCAGGTAATAGCGACACTTCCATTTTCTGTGTACAAGGCTATTTGCAATAGTGATTTGTGTTGTTAAAAAACAGGCACAAAACTGTCCAGAAAACGGACATATTTTACAGTTTGGTGTAATATAATTGATAGGAGCCCGTTTTCCTGGCTTTTCTGTGTATGCTTAGCTACATTACATCATATGTTCTACTTCGCATTGTCAGTTCATTGTCAAACGCACGAAAAGGTGAAACTGGCCGACTGCTGGAATACACAAAGATGGCCGAGTTGGCCACTCCATGTGCCGTATTTAACGAGGCAGTGTTCACATTTATGTTATACATATATTCAATCACATTTACGAAGCAATTATCTTTGAATCAAACGATGATCATGTATAGAACGGGTCCTAAAGCATGGAAGTATATTTTGTGACCACTCATTCGAACCATCTCTGAGGGCCAAACCAGGGATATCGAGATTCCAGTAAGGAAGAATATGTTTGTTTGTTTATTGGTGTTTAACGGCCCATCAACCGCTAAGGTCATGCAAAGCCGAGCAAACAGGTTCAATCACGTTTTAACCTGCTGCATAGGGGGGGAAATCCCAAAATCGGAACAGAATATTTACATAGACATAGAGAAAAAAATATATTCAGCCCTGAAGTTAGAATAACCCAACCTGGTGCCAGGTCCATACCACACCAGTCACTTGGCCCCTTCCCCTAAAATGCGTTTTTGAATAATCGTAATATTCGCATAAGGGATATAACCAGATTCAACTGTCACATAGAAAATACCAAAGACGTATGTTTAGGCCAAACCAGGGGCCCATTTCACTAAACTTAATTAGTAGGACTAAAATGTTTGTAAGTGAAAAATTATGATAGTCTGTAAATTTCACATTAACAACGTTTTCTTGTAAACAATTATTGGATTTACATTTATTGAGCATAGGCTGCATATACAGCCTATGCTCAATACATGTAAATCCATCAATTGAAATTTGCAGACGATTCTAAATTTGCGCTTGCGAACATTTTAGTCGTAAGAAGTTTAGTGAAACGGCCCCCAGGTCTCCAGTGGGAATTCCGGTAAGGATGAACCCCAATCGTTAAATTACCCTTCACATACGCCCACCTGCTACCCACTAAGGAAGAATGCCATCGTTAAATTACCCTTCGCATGCTCCCAACCAGCCACCTGCATGTACTTTGTTAACTAATGGGCATTACAAGTTGGAGATTCTATGGAGGAATGAAAAGTTTACAAGTCAACAAGTTTTATTTCAACAGATAACAATATTTTATTCTATTTCAACAATATTCAAACACAACGTTGTCAACAACAGCATTGTACATCTAGTTCTCCTGGTCTAATAGACCACGTGTAAGAATAACGAATGAGGATAACAGACACAATGATTATAAAACTTTCTGAGCATGTACTCTGTTGTCATGCTCAAAAGCAGGAAGTTTGATTGGACGAGGCAGAGTTATGCTCAGTCTCTGCCAATGAAACGGTCTGATTTTGAGAATGACAGCTTTTGAGAATGTGCTCTGGTTTTATATATATATGTATAATGATAAGTTCTGTTTGATCAATAGATTGGTGACCAGTGTAGATGATGATCAGACTTGAAAGTTGATCTAGAACAACACTGGTCGCACAGCATGACATGCCAAAAGGGCCCGTTTGTCAGTCAGCACTCAGTTGGTATCGGCGACAGAAACAGCATAACGATACATCAAATCCATGGTATACCCAGACGTAGTTGCGGAAATGTATCTGCAAAATACTCCCGTACCGCCCGAAGCAGAGTTACGGTGTCATCCATACCCTTCCCATGCAGAGTAGAGAATCAGATCTGATTTGCCTAGTGTAACTCAGTTATGATGCATTTTACAAAGGAAATAAATTAACGTCTTTTGAAACAGTTACTTTACTACTAGCATTTTCCATAAAGTATGTCATAAATTTACAGTTTGTTTGTTTATTTGTTTATTAGTGTTTAACGGCCTATCAACAGCTAAGGTCATGTAAGGCCGGGCAAACGGGTTCGATCCCGTTTTAACCTGCTGCATTGGGGGGAAAATCCCAAAATCAGGACGGAATATGTACATCGAGAAAAAATAGATTCAGCCCTGAAATTAGAATAACCTGACCTGGTGCCACGTCCATACCAAACCAAGTCACTTGGCCCCTTCCCCTAAAATATGATTACGAATAATCGTAATACTCACATAAGGAGTATAACCAGATTCAACTGTCACATACAAAATGTCAAACGCGTATGTGAGGGCCAAACCAGGCCTCCAGTCGGAATTCCTGTAAGGATGAACCCCGATCATTAAATTACCCATTGCATGCTCCGGTAAGGATGAACCACATAGATGGGCTAGTAAGTCACTTTAAGCTAGAATCTACAAGTGACCCAGTCAGTATCAGCCAATATACGGATGTACCGGTAATTTTTTGCTGCAAATTTTTGCACGTGTACATTACTTGTTATTATTTGCATTAGTTTTCTAACACTAACATTTCTTCAGTTGAAAACTACAGAAAAGTAATCATAATTAACAGCTAAACCGCGATTCAGATCCAATTTGTTACTTTGCAGGGAAAGGCAATAGATAGATAGAATCGGAATTGCTACAGACGGTATGGAAGTGTTTTGCAGTTACATTTCCGTAACTAATGTGTCTGCAAGAACAATACAGTTAGAATATTTTATCCCGTCAACTATGTCGCTACTAGACGTGAAAAGCAGGTACGTGTATTTTTTCTCGTTCACGTCTAGTAGATACGTCATTATGTATGACGTTACGTCATTATGTGAATGACGTAACACGATAATCTTGTCGCTTCAGAAGACAAACTTATGAGACATTTGAACAACTTTGATGTGGTTAACGGGATAAATAGAATATTATTATAGTGTCATGAACGTGAATAAATATCTGACTCGGCTCGAAATCAGGATGTGCTCGGCAAGCCTCGCCCATCCTGATTTCTCAGCCTCGACAGATATTTATTCACGTTCATGACACTATACTAATATTCTCTATATTCACGTTCATGACACTATACTAATATTCTCTATATTCACGTTCATGACACTATACTAATATTCTCTATATTCACGTTCATGACACTATACTAATATTCTCTATATCTATACAGGGAGTAAACAACAACATTAAATTATATCACAGTCGTTTGATGAGCATAATGAGGTACATACATGTATTGCAAAATATACATTATTTTCTACAGTATTAGTTTTGCCTTAGCATATCTACAAATTGCTACGATACTTTTTCAAATTTATTATCGAAGTATACATGCATAAAGATCAACAAACTCATTTACGAAATTTCGTTAAACCAGACTTTCTGTATTTGTTTGTTGGGGTTTAGCGGCCTATCAACAGCTAAGGTCATTTAAGGCCAGGTCAATGGACTTAGTACTAAATCCCATATATTACCTGTACAAATGGGAGGGGGGGGGGGGGCTTTTGGGATAGGGGGAATCCCAAAATCAGAACTTAATATTACAATTAAAAAAAATATATATAATCAGCCCTGAAATCAGTATAATCCTGATCTGATGTCAGGTCCTCGCCACACCAGAATCACGCCACACCGCCCCCCTCCCAAAAAAAACAGTAGAATCAGTAATAATCTTACTACTTTTATAATGGGCAATAATCCAATTAAACTCCCAGGTAACAAAAGAGCCAAAGATAAACACGTACCCGAGAGCCAAACCAGGCAAATCATGATACGTATAAAGAGGAACTCCTACCATTAATTTACGCCGTCGCGTTCGCCCGACAAACCACCCACATATCTTTTTGTAGATACACCAAGGCATAATTATGTCATGGACCAGAGCTCCAGATAAGCTGTGTATTTGCTTAAATACCCAATTAAAATTGCCAAAAACCCAATTGAAATCAGAAATAGCGAGTATCAAAAAGCAATACAAAATTGGTGGTACCTTTATCATGCTACAGAAAACAATAAACAGACCACAAATATAGCATACTTTTCTTATTTTCCATGAAAACACATCTTGGTATTTCATTAGAATTGTCTCCAAGGAGACAATTCTAATGAAATACCAAGACATGTTTTCATTTCAAAGCAAACTATTCAATAATTGCTGTTTGTTGATGTGTAAACAGTAGTGTGATTATATTTTACCCAATTAAAATTTTGAAATACCCAATTGCTGTAGAAATGATGGAGTGACAACACTCAATTACTATTTCCTTATCTGGAGCCCTGATGGACATATTAATTTCTAAAACGTCAAGCAATTCATGGGTAAAAAGTGGCCAATATACCATTAACTATTAACAATAACAGAAGCAATATAACAACTTTAACATATCACAGATCTTGGATGAGCATTAACATACATGAATGGGTGGCAGGCAGACAAAAACAACCTAAAGACATTCGCATGGGTGAAAAGTAATGTTCTGGACAGTGAAAGTTGTGTTTTCATATAGCCAATATAGGCATGCAAATTATCCCAATATTGAATTCAAATATTAACCCTTACACCGCTATATTATTTTTTTGTCGTCTGCTGTTTATTTTCTATTTTCAATTTTTATCATCAAAAACATGCTTTGACAGCACTTTACAATAATTTACAACACGCTTTGACAGCACTTCATAATCATTTCCATTGGAAATGATTCTGAAGTGCTGTCAAAACATGTTTTTATTGAGAAATAAGGCTAGATATAAAGCAACAGTAGACAACAATTGTTGTGTGTAGCGGTCTAAGGGTTAATAGTGAAAGTTTTCACCCATGCATTCGAGAACAACGTAGTTCCAGACAGGCTCGCACATTAACAGTCAACAATTTATTTAACATATTTGTGACTGGAGAAATGGAGCCTATGGGTTTGGCGAACAGTCCGTCAGTGTAGATCCAGATCAGCCTGTGCATCCGCAGTCTGATCAGGATCTGCACTGTTCACCACACCATCAATAATACACCCGTCATACTTCTAACAAGCAATATATAGTTATCAGGCTACAGGAGTGTGCTATTTGATCAAGAGCTATACTGGTCACAAATCCCATAAGCCCCATTTGATGATATAAAATGTAGATAAAAATTAATTGGGTGTACATGTGCAACAGCTTCCTAACACTTACAATGCTGAATTAAATGTTGTTGTCTGCTATTTATTTTCCATTTGTCTCATTGAGACAGATTCGTTTGGGTCATTGGAAATGATTCTCAAGTGCTGTTAAACCATGTTTTCATTGAGAAAGAAGACAAGATATGAACCAAAAACAGACAACAGTTTCAGTGTTACAACATTGCAGCGTTAAGGTAGTTGTACCTTTCTTGCGGCCCCATGTAGTCTATGGAAATCTAATAAAAAACCCTACTAATAAAACAATAGCGACTGACATAAACCATACGTGATCTGTAAGTCATTATGCAGATACTGCTACCAATAAAAATGCACACACACACCTGTACTATGCAAATAATAGACCAATTTTGATGCAGGACATGTATAAGTACATGTTTATACATTAAACACAAAAACACATGTTAAACACAAAAATGTGCTTCTTATTTTCTAACTAGCTGTAGCATATGGTGTGATTTCCATGCTGGCAGCATCTGCAAACAGACTTATTGGACACATATATATGAGTTATTAGTGCAAGTAGTTGTCGTTTTATGAGCAGGTTTTTTTTTATTAGATTTCCACAGACTTTACATGGGGCCACAAGAAGGGCACAACAACATTAAATATTATAATTAATTCAATAGCTGAATGACGGGCATCCCGGACTGTGCAGACACATTTGGGACTGCGCTGGTAGCAAATGGCATAAGGTATATTTTGTCTGCCAGATATTCAGACAAAATATTTGTGTAATTAAAACAACATTTAACATTATATCACAGTTCTTTGGCGAGCATTTAAACATTTACATAGACAAGTAAAATACAATATACATGTGCCATACAATACATACAATGTTTTATGCACGATGTCACAGGAAATATACCCCTCTGTGTTTGACATGATGATATATATGGATTAATACAGGCTGAATACAGATACATGGCTATCAATATATTTTTTTCTGCATTTTTTTTAGTATTTCTTCTCGAAAGTATACGATGTTACTACTCATTTGAACCGTCTCGACACTACAGTCCACACTCGTTTACTCAAAGTCCAGGGGACTGAGGGAAATACTTTGAGTTAACAAAATTGAGTTATTACCAGTATATAGAAAAACATGTACTACTTGGCAACAAGAATCAATAGTTTTTTTAAGAGAGTTTGAGGTAACGAGTGTAGACTGTAATTGTTGTTCATAAGTAAGAAAACATATTTGAACATCTACATTCAATGAGTATTGAATTTATGTAGACGATTTACAGTCTGGCGTCTAGAGAGTCCCAATCGTATAGGCTTGCTGCAGGTTTTCAGGGGCTCTATCTGTATCACCTGGTTATCGTCTTCTGTTGGAAGTGGGTCACTGTCAAGGTCACATGATGGGGTGTACTTCCATTTGAAACATTTCTCGTGTGACGGTAATCCTGTCACTGAAATATGTATAAAGAAGTATTGTGCTTAACCCTTAGTATGCAGGAAACGAAAACTGTCTTCCGCTGTGGTTTCATATTTTGTCATTTTTATCAATGAAAACATAGTTTGGCAGCACTTTAGAATCATTTCCACTGGAAATGATTCTAAAGAGCTGTCAAACTATGTTTTTTCTTGATAAAACCGAGAATTTAAAAAAAAATTAATTCAGCATTGTAAGGATTAAAGCAAAAATAGTGACATAATGATGTACACTGGTAACACTATCGGTGTAATGGTAAATGCCCCGCTATAATCATAATGTGATACAGCGAGTAGTTACTGTACATGTAGGTGTTTCTAATTTCATTGGTCATGTGAACCTATAAGCTCATCATCCAACCAACAAAGTCGTCAATGAAATTTCAAAACCGATTCAACAAGAGAGTGGGGAATGAATATTATACGAGTTGTAAAAAATGGCCGGTAGTTATTTTGTGTCGAGCAGTGGCAATAAAAACTGAGAAACATTAATCCATGTTGTTCCGAATACTAACTTCCATTAATTAAAAAATAATTATAAAATGGTATTCGGCATGCTTTGATGTAAAAGGGGATTATCGAGTTTGTGCACCTGCATAGCCTGATCAGAGCCTACATGGTTCTCTATTACAGGAGACATTTTTGTATATATCTGGCTGTGACTGGAGAAATGGGGTTATGTGCTTGTGACCAGTGTAGATCAAGATCAGCCTGGGCTCCCGCATAGCCTGATAAGGATATACACCGTTTTCCATTCCATCAATGAAACACCTGTCATGTTTCTAACACACAAAATAGAAAGTGAGCAGGCTACATGGGTGTGCTATTTGGTCAGGAGCTACACTGGTCAGAAATCCCACAAGTCTCATTTCTCCAGTCAAAGCCACATATCTGTCATATCTGGTATATCTGTATCAGGCTGCATGAAAGTGTTAACCAATCAGGACCTACATTGCTGAAAATGTCGGTGACCGGTCACACAGAAATTTCATAATATTCACAAAAGAAAGTCGGGTATCTGAAAATTCTATAAATTACTAATTTTAAAATACGAAAGATTGCGACATGTAATTCAGGCCAGAAAAGTTGTTAACATTAGTTTTACCAGGAGTTGTCTTGGCTTTACTGCCTTCATCGACAGTCTGACAGATACGACCACCATCGTCACCACAGAGATCAATGTCACAGGTGTACATCTTGTCCTTTGCTGGAAACAGACAAAATGGAGGACAATGGTGAAGATTTGTTTACTAATTGTATTCCAAACACCGATTCATTTGGCCCACCCGAAGAGAAAGTGGACCTTAGAGAATATACGATGATCAAGATTTACATTGGTCACAAATGTTCTAGAACATTTTGTGACCAGTGTAGATCTTGATCATCAGGTGTGCTCATGCAATCCGAGCTTGCAGGGGCATAGACATTAATTATGTTTCACTGAAGGAATGGTGATTAGTGGAAGTCTTTATCAGACTGCGCATGCTGATCTGGGGCTATGCTCATAGTAAGGCCCATTTTCTGTGACAGGGTCTCATTTTGGTATAAACAAATTAAATGTTTCATTCCATATATTTTTTATTTCTGCACAAAAGTATATATATGGTGACTACGCTGTGATAGCTCATCGAGATGGTTCATTATAATAGCCAAAACATATACTTTAATGTTACAAAACAATGAAATGCCAGTAAATCTGTGACAAGAAATAGGTTAATCACAACAAGTAATCTAATAACCATAACTATTTGCATACAATTTGTTCTTGGAAACACATATATTTGTACATAATAGTTTCCAACAACAAAGAGTTATGGTTGTACAGTTTTATCACAATCACAATGCACAATACAATTTGTATAGAGGGTTACCAAAAGAAATGGATTCTGAATATTTATTATTACAAAATGTGACAGTTTGCATTTGTATGGCGTTTACAGTCCAAACTCAAATCATACAATTGATTGGTTTAAATTTCCTGAAAGATGCACTGATGTCAAAATTATATACATAACACAATTACAATGTATTAATAAGTGTTTATGGTGAAATAAAGCATGTACAGTAATTATTATAATAAACGTCCCAAGGTTATGCAATTTTCTGAAATAATTTTGTAATTATAATTGCATAAAAACACAGAAATTTGAATTTTGAGATGACTTTACTATGAGAAAATAAACAAGATGGCCTTAATTCGCTCACCTGACTCCATGAACACCAGAGGAGAATGTGACATTGAGTTCATGTGTTTTAAAAAAATTGTGCTATTTTTAGATGGCGGTCATCTTGGATTAAGCGAGAACTCATTTTACCAAATCTGAAAATGCTTCACCCAAGGATCTTAACTTCCTATGAAGTTTGGCCAGCAACGGCCATGTGGTTCCTGAGAAAAAGACGTTCAAAATCTTGAATAAATGGACCTTTTGGTGGCCATCATGGATAATATAATCATCCGATTCCGACAAATATTGCACCAGAGCAATCGCCTCATCGATACCTCCAATTTGATATATGACATGACCATATTCAGTCAACAATAAAATTTGACCCCACGGGCCACGCCCATTTTTGACCCTGGGGTCACCATTTTCACAACTGTGAAAGAGCATTGTAAATCGATCATTCCTACCAAGTTTAGTCGAAATCCGGCCAGCGGTTCATGAGAAGAAGATTTTTGTCGCGCCCGCTTGCGGAAAGCGCGATATAGTCGGCCGTTTGGCGTACGTACGTACGTACGTACGTACGTACGTACGTGTGTCCGGTTAAAGTTTTTGGTTAAGCTGTAAGGTTAAGTTTTTTGGTTAAAGTTTTTGGTTAAGTTCTTTGGTTAAAGTTTTTGGTTAAGTTTTTTGGTTAAGTTGTTTGGTTAAGTTTTTTGGTTAAAGTTTTTGGTTATATTCTTTGGTTAAAGTTTTTGTTTTTGGTTAAGTTTTTGGTTAAGTTTTTTGGTTAAAGTTTTTGGTTAAAGTTTTTCGTCATACTATATCTCTGCAACTGCTTTGCCCATTACCTTGAAACTTCACATGGGTGTTTATCATCATCTATATTTTCATTCTACCCCCATCCCGTGCGGCCCCTGTGCCCAATGTCAAGGTCAAATTACTTTGAAGTTTTTGGTTAAGTTTTTTGGTTAAAGTTTTTGGTTAAGTTTTTTGTTAAAGTTTTTCGTTATACTATATCTCTGCAACTGCTTTGCCCATTACCTTGAAACTTCATATGGGTGTTTATCATCATCTATATTTTCATTCTACCCCCTCCTGTCGCCCCTGTGCCCAATGTCAAGTCAAATTACTTTGAAATTTTTGGTTAAGTTCTTTGGTTAAAGTTTTGGTTAAGTTTTTTGGTTAAAGTTTTTGGTTAAGTTCTTTGGTTAAAGTTTTTGGTTAAGTTTTTTGGTTAAGTTTTTTGGTTAAGTTTTTCGTTATACTATATCTCTGCAACTGCTTTGCCCATTACCTTGAAACTTCACATGGGTGGTTAGCATCATCTATATTCATTCTACCCATCTCCCGTGCGGCCCCTGTGCCCAATGTCAAGGTCAAATTACTTTGAAGTTTTTGGTTAAGTTTTTTGGTTAAAGTTTTTGGTTAAGTTTTTTGGTTAAGTTTTTGTTTTTGGTTAAAGTTTTTCGTTATACTATATCTCTGCAACTGCTTTGCCCATTACCTTGAAACTTCATATGGGTGTTTATCATCATCTATATTTTCATTCTACCCCTCCCGTGCGGCCCCTGTGCCCAATGTCCAGGTCAAATTACTTTGAAGTTTTTGGTTAAGTTCTTTGGTTAAAGTTTTTGGTTAACTTTTTTGGTTAAAGTTTTTTGGTTAAAGTTTTTGGTTAAGTTTATTGGTTAAAGTTTTTCGTTATACTATATCTCTGCAACTGCTTTGCCCATTACCTTCAAACTTCACATGGGTGTTTATCATCATCTATATTTTCATTCTACCCCCCTCCCGTGCGGCCCCTGTGCCCAATGTCAAGGTCAAATTACTTTGAAGTTTTAGGTTAAGTTGTTTGGTTAAGTTGTTTGGTTAAGTTTTTTGGTTAAAGTATTTCCCCTGTGCCCAATGTCAAGGTCAAATTACTTTGAAGTTTTTGGTTAAGTTTTTTGGTTGAGTTTTTTGGTTAAAGTTTTTCGTTATACTATATCTCTGCAACTGCTTTGCCCATTACCTTGAAACTTCACATGGGTGTTTATCATCATCTATATTTTCATTCTACCCCCCTCCCGTGCGGCCCCTGTGCCCAATGTCAAGGTCAAATTACTTTGAAGTTTTTGGTTCATGTTTTTGTCGCGCCCACTTGCGGAAAGCGTGATATAATCGGCACTTTGGCGTACGTACGTGTGTCCGGTTAAACTTTTTGGTTAAGTTTTTTGGTTAAGTATTTTGGTTAAAGTTTTTCGTTATACTATATCTCTTTTTTTAGTGTCCATGCCTCGCCACAAGGCGCGACATGCAGGCCGCGGCCATCTAGTTTAAGTATTTATGCTATTTTTAGACGGCGGCCATCTTGGATTAGCGATGACCTCCATTTTAACAAATCTGAAAAGGCTTCACCCATGGACCATAACTTTTAAGTTTGGCTACCATGGGCCAAGCGGTTCATGTGAAGAAGAATTTTGAAATCTCTAATAAAATAACGACCTTTTGACATTTCGGTGGCCATCTTGGATGACTTAACAAACCGATTTCGACAAAAAATGTACCAGAGTGATCGCCTCATTGATACCTTCGATTTGATATATAACATGACCATATTTGGTCAAAAATAAAATTTGACCCCAATTTGACCCCACGGGCCACGCCCATTTTTGACCCCGGGGGGTCACCATTTTAACAACTTTGAAAGAGCATTGTACATCAATCATTCCTACCAAGTTTCGTCAAAATACGGCTAGCGGTTCATGAGAAGATTTTTTAAGAATTTATGTTATTTTTAGACGGCGGCCATCTTGGATTAGCGATGACCTTCATTTTAACAAATCTGAAAAGGCTTCACCCATGGACCATAACTTAAGTTTGGCTACCATGGGCCAAGCGGTTCATGTGAAGAAGGATTTTGAAATCTCTAATAAAAGAACGACCTTTTGACCTTTCGGTGGCCATCTTGGTTGACATGACCATCCGATTTCGAAAAAAAATGCACCATTAATACCTTCAATTTGATATATGACATGACCATATTCGGTCAAAAATAAAATTTGACCCCACAGGCCACGCCCATTTTTGACCCCGGGGTCACCATTTTAACAACTTTGAAAGAGCATTGTACATCGATCATTCCTACCAAGTTTTGTCGAAATCCGGTTGGCGGTTCTTCAGAACAAGATTTTTGAAGAATTTGTGTTATTTTTAGACGGCAGCCATCTTGGATTACGTAATGACGTCATTTTGTAATCCCCCTACCTAAGGACCATAACCATGAAGTTTGGTGACTATAGGCCCAATGGTTACCGAGGAGAAGACGTTTGAAAATGTTCACGGACGACGACGGACGACGACGGACGACGGACACATTGCGGTAACAATAGCTAACATGAGCTTCGCTCAGGTGAGCTAAAAATACTGAAAATATAGGAGGGCTACTATTACAGAGCGGGCTACTATTAAATATTATATGGTATATTACTAGTAAATTAAGTATATGTTATAACAGTTTGTCTGCCTGTGTGAAGAGATTATGAATACTATGGGCACACAGACACATTCTAACATATTTATCCCAGCCAGTACAATGTCAACTTTTGACAAAGAACACAGCTCTCGGAATACAAAATTATAATGTTCAGAGCCATCAAAATTACAACGTACTGCAAGTTCACCTTTGTAATCCGCGTAGAGAGATTCTGTGACACCTTCCTCACATTCAGCATCCACAGGGTTGTCTTCCCCTGATGTTGGTTGGCCTGGTACAACCTGATCTACTGCCGCTTCGACAATCGTATCTAGAAGGACACCATCAAAACCCATTCCTTCAAGACCTGAAAAAGTATCTCATTCTGGTATAGGATAACTGCTTTAGGATTATATATCACTACAGAAATATCAAGTTATGTCAATATACTTTGATACAAGTATCATTAAAGGCTGATTTGTTAGTGTCTATGCTGTATCATTAATAACATTACAGGCTATGCAAACATGTAAAGTTTGTAGGTGCAGGGCTGGTGTATATTAACAGACCTCAAGAACTAGGGAGTTGAAAGCAATTGAAATTCATGTACCGGACAGTGTCACTATCAGGCTGCTGCCCACACAAATCAAACCTACCATTAAGGCAGTTTCAGGAAAATTAATGAACACACAGAGTCACAGACATATTTACATGTATGACTTTATGCTCGTAATATCAATAGAGCTGTCAATATTTTCACAAGAAGATTCATAAATAATTATCTCCACTTACGTGCATATTCAGAACTGCTGTTTGTTGTTCCTTTCACCACTTGACACT
The DNA here is from genome assembly GCA_029237695.1 of Conchocele bisecta. Lineage (NCBI taxonomy): Eukaryota > Metazoa > Mollusca > Bivalvia > Lucinida > Thyasiridae > Conchocele > Conchocele bisecta. The sequence continues at coordinate 68,042,376 of CM055268.1, forward strand.
CCGCCACCAAGACCACAGGGATACTTTTACAGGATTCCTGACTGGACAGCTGATATTCCATCTTTGTATCCACATTGAATCCAGTGCTGCTGACTTGTGAACTCTCAGACTGTGAGTGATACTCTGTAGCAGTAATAAATCTAGGACTAGCTTCTATTTCAACTACTTTTTCTTCATCATCAGCTGTAGAAATATGCGTAGTTTTGCTCAATTTCAGCATTTCTAATGTTTCATCTTTGCGAATAAATTCAGTTGCATTACCATTGGAAACATTGTTTACAGTGAGTGTGTTCTCATTATGTAAATCAAAACATTCTGTACAACAATTACATTCGCATTTTTCAACTTCAGAATTATTACTAGTGGTGTTAATTTCCTCAGCATTACAAATACATGTTTCAGATTTCAGAACTTCAATGTTTGAATCCATGACTTCAATATTTGGCAGTTTTCCCCCGACCATCATTTGTTCACTGCCACCTATACCACCCATATTAACAGTGTCTTCTATGTTACCACTATCACAAACACAAGAGCATGAAATCTTCATGGCATGTGTGCTAATTTGATCAATTTCTGAAATACTTTCAGCTTTCTCAGAATTACTTTCTAGCTCAAGGTTGGTGTGAAGAACATTATTTTCCCAAATTATATTATCTTCAGAGGTTGACACTATTTGAGCAGCAATAGATTTCAAACTTTTTGGATGATCTTTATCAGGTTTTTCAGAGACAAACAGTTTAGTTTTCTTGACTGGAATTTGATTGATATTTTCAAACAGCTGAACTCTTTTGAGGGTGCCTATACATGTACCTGGAATTTCATCTTCATCAATTTTTAGTTTCTTTGCGTCACTGTCTGTATCGTCAACTGTAGTTAACCTCTTAATTGGGCCACCATGTCCGCCATACAGCACTCCTGTTCCATCAGCTAATGCTTGTTTGCCAGTTTCAGTTTTACATGCAACACTATCTTCTGATGTATTTTCAGTGATAAAAGTAACACTAGTTTCACACTCATCACACTGAACTGACATAATTTCTGCATTGCTAATTTCTATATCCCCAATCTTCTGCGAGTCAGAATCAAAGATGTCATTTTGTGAGTTACACACAACAATGTGATGAATACTTTCAGAGTTGTTGTTTGCGTTTATATTCGTTGATTTATCAGCTTTAACTGAAGCCTCAGGAACAGGTTTTATTTCTACTTCTTTATCAGTTACATTCATATCCATTTCTGGGTCAGAAGTAAACAAATCTTCTTCAGAGTTATTAAAAGATTTGTCAATTGTATTGTCTAACATTGCAACTCCAGACTTTGTGTGAGTCATCTTGTCATAACTTCCCTCTCCTTGAGTACTAGACTCGATGTTCTTTTCAGTAATTTGATTTATATGATCCACAGTATTGTCAACTATTGTGCTTTCAATTTTATTTTCTATGTCCATTCCTAAATTTGGAGACACTAGTATTTTCACATCCTCAAGAGATGTCAAAGGTATCTTAAAAAACTGCTTCTTAACTAAAAACTCACCAAGTATCCTTTCAATGCGTTTTACTGACCTATTTTCTTTTTGAGGGAACAATGAATCAGAATGTTTGGCACTCAACCCATCATTTACTGCACTAATTTCCTCAGTAAAGCCATTGTTGTTACCTTCAGTAGCAGTTAAACACTCTTCTGAATGAACTGGAAGATTCGCAGATAAAATCTTTACTGTTGAATCTCTGTGTTCATCTTCGATTTCAACATCATTCTGTGACAACGTAGTGTATTCTTCGCAAATGACCAGCTTAGAATTTGGTATATCATTTATACAGATTACATCAGATAAAGTATCATCCTTATGGAGAATATCAGGTGCTACTGGTAATGCACTTTCTATGGACAGGTCTACCCTATTAACTACATACACATTTGCACTAATTTCACTATTACAACAATCTCCAGCAGGTGTCATAATATTAGTAACATTGGTTGGTGGTTTTACCAAAGCACAGCAATCTAAATCATATGACCCCTGTATTGTAGTAGTTGGTGAATTACTGTTCGCAATCACCGCATTACTCACAGTGGTCATATCTGCATTACTCAAATTGGTCTTAGAAATGTGTAAGTTATCATCATCTGAATGAGATTCATCAACAAGGTCAGTAATGTCTTGGGTGCTCTGAGAACATGTGTTTTGACTAACGGCATACTCATAGACTACAGACAGTGGTGATGAGAAATGAACGGCATCTTTCCTACAATAAGCTTGAGCCAGGTCACTGTGATCGACACCATCAGCTCTAATTGTGTCTGTAATTTCAATGTCTTCCTCCTCTTCATTTACTTCAATGTCTGCCGCACTTACAGGACTATCAAATTCTTGTAAATTGTTACAAAACTTTTCTATTTTCATTCCAGACGGTGTAAGTTCAATAACTTTAATAAATTCTTTTTTTTCCATATTTGCTACTTCAAGGTTTTCATCAACATCCTTTTCTGGAATAATGTCGATTTCTATCTGAGTCTCAACTACAGATGAAACTTTTGTATTGCATTCAGCAGTGGCCTCCTCCATGTTCTGTTGTGACATGTCACAATCTACATCAGTTGCTAAATTAGCAGTCTCTGCAGTAGTAGTAATAAGTTCCTCATTGACTTTCAACTCAATTACAAGACATTCCTCACATTGCTTTACTGGCATATAGTCTGCACCTGGAATCACAGGTGAATTTGAAGATGGTATTACCATTTCATCATCATCTGAATTTAATCTACCAGTATCTTCAATATCAAGCCGAGAGTCCACCTTGCAAGTAGGGATTCCATCGTCTCTCATAAAACTATCTCCATTGATTATATTTTTAGCATTAACCATGTCCACATTTGGATTAATTTCTTCTGAATTGTTTTCCATTTTCTTTCAGTATTGTGTCACAGTGTGCAGTCGAATTTTCTGAAAAATAACAAAAGAAACTTTGTATTACAAACCTGTCATGAAGTATAAATTGATGTGTGCAAGTACAGTGCGTTATCTATCTTTTTGAGTTGGGGAGTCAAATCCAAAAAATTTGAGTATTTGACTCGCCGGTAAATAAATAACTCCAAGTGTTATGTTTTACAAATTGTGCTTACTAGTACATAATGGATATGCAATACCAAATAATCTCCCCTGTCTAAGATCAGAATTTTATCAAATAAAATGTGTTTGGTTGATATAACTTATTTTAGTGAATAAAGTACAAAACATGATACACGATATTGAATAGCTGGCAAATGATTTGAGACATTCACATATTAGTAACTTTTGGTTTGTCACTCTATGTATTGCAAATGACCTAATCAACTAATTGTACCATTTATTTGATATAACTCCAAAAAAGTGTGCATTACATGTATATTCAAATATATACTATCAGAAACTGATAAACAGGGGAAATAACTTGCATCTACATTTTCACTATACACATACAAGAAAGTTGAAGTAACGAAAATTTATGGAACATAATTATTTTTTGCTACGAATGATCATACAATACCATATTTAGATAGAAATTTCCATTAGAGATACCAATTTAAAGTAATATAAATATTAAATAATGTAAATAAATGTGAATCCGTAATCATCAATTGCAGAAAAACTAGTGTTTGCAACGCTACTAACTATTCTTCAGTATTATAAACATGTCGATTGTAGTTGATTGTAACAGTATGAACACGTAAATTCAACATCGTGCCACCAACTTAGTTCCTGAAATAAGACATCTTTCGTATGAAGAGACTAAAGTCACTTAATATGTATTAATTTAAACAAAGATGTTTACCTGGAGACTTACGTGCACATGTTCTTAACAGACAAATATTCACCGGACCAGGGCCTGAAAATAGCACTGGTCCGAGGTCCTGGACCTACAAATCTTAATGTCGGACCTTTGTATTTTACAAGCAACAAGTCCGCCGGACTTGTGATAAAATTGAAACTGCGATCATCATTCAGTGACGATGCTAAATCCATTCTGATTATCGTCTTATAAGATAATTTATGGTGACACAGTTTAGTATTTACACATGGCCATCACGTTCGCCCGACCACCCACGAATAACTTATTACCAAATCGGAATGTGATAAAATTGTGCCACAGTGTATCAATTAATCAGCTTGTTTATTCAGAAGTCCACATATTTATTATGACGTACGCAAGGCTAAATTTGACGTGAATTTCGCATTAGCAGATCCGCAGAATTAGGCGAAATGACAATACTGCCTGTTGACAGACGAACAATCCGAAACACAGAAAATATTTTTCTATATGATGGTGGTTCTTCGGGGTATTAACAAGTTCATCAACTATATAGCGTTTTTATAAAACATAACATATAAGCTAAATTGTCAGTTCAATCCAATGATAAACATTTCTTTCAATGTTTCTTGCCTTCAATACAAGATCGATTGTTGTTAGATTAAATTAAAATTTGCGTTAGCGCATTTAGCAACACAAGAGTTAGACATAGCACTATGGATTTCACTACCGTTACTATAGCAAAGAAAATAATAAATGAAAAAAGTCAGAAAATGAAAAATAGAAGTTAAACACGAAATAGAGACATGGCATGTTAATCTACACAAGAGTCGGCCATCTTGAACCCTGACTTATGGTTGGAGTTTTCGGGGTATGTTCCGAAATAGTTGCGAACAGTAACTCTTGCAATTTACTCCCGTACTGTCCGTAGCTAGTTACGATTCCACTCATAGGGTTCCTCTGCAGAATAGCGAATCAGATCTGATTCGTACTTTAGCAGTTAATTGTGACATATTTGAGATATTTTCCATCTGAAAAAAATATTAGTATAATAAAAGTAATACAAACTAATAATTCTGAAACAATTTTTACCATTGTAGAAGGTTTAGAAAATTATTTTTTGCCTTAACAGAAAATGGACCCCATTTTAACTTTTACATGTTGAATTTGGCTGCCACTGACTGGGTCACTTGTTGATTCTAGCTTAAATTTACTTTATCAGGTCATCTACATATATAAATTTATATCATAATTACTTTAATATGTTATTTTCATAATATTAACACTCATTTCAGTTAAAAAATATAGAAAATCTTTCACAATTAACTGCTATTTTTCTATTCTGCAGAGGAATCCTATGAGTGGAATCGTAACTCTGGATACGGACGGTACGGGAGAAGATTGCAACAGTTACCGTTCGCAACTACTGTCTGTTCAAACTCTTTTGTTATTGGTGAAAAAATACTTGCATTGAAATATATTTTAGATTTAATGTGTTTAATAGCCAAAAGTTTGTCAACAGAAAAACGTGGAACAGTCTCAACAGACAGTAGTTCCGAAAGTGTCAAGTCCCTATTGTCTATGTACTAATTAGTTAGTCTAATGAATCAGTTGCTTAATTTGACGACACGCCAATATGTGATGCAAGATGAGACCTACTAATAGTCAATTTAATGGCAGACGCAGAAAATCACGGACCACGGTAGCAAAAATTACCAGTATTTAGTCAAAACACTGAATTTGGTGGCGACTTAATGTAGGCAAAGTCAAGCTTATTTTAATCACCTGACATAAAGAACATCGCGGCTGCACAGATGTCTATAAATTATGTACAAAATATGTGAATAGACGGTTAGACCTAAAACTTCGACTCAAGTCAGTCACGACATTAATACTTTAACATTTGTATACAACATACTTTTTTCTGGATGATTGTAAAACAGTTTTATCTCCTAAAATACTTTTATTAACTAGTTCAATTAGCAGAATGACAGAGTGTCATTGTTGAAGTCTGAAACGACAAATGACAATAAATCCGAGAATAGGGTACCTTCGGTTTCAGATACACAATGCGACAACTTTGCAGACGACAGAAGTTGGGATAAATGTCGATAACTTTACACTCCTTGTCAATTGACAGTTGGTTAAATACCATTAAAAACATCAAACATTCATCATACTCAAATCAGTGTACTGAAATCAAAAGTGACTAAAGCATGAAAATAACAAATTAGTATTTGTTAACTTCCTCTCGTTTTGACAGACGAGCGCACGTGTACATTGTTTATATTTTATGTCTCGTCCAAGTCTCGCAATCTGGCAATTTTCATATTTTTTAATAAAAAATAAATTCCATTAATTTTACTTCTTATAACTGTAAGACTTCAGTATTAAAAACACGATATATGAGGTATTATTACAAAAAAAATAGTAGTTATTTAACACTTTATTTAGCATGTGTCGGAAATGGTCTACTATACTCATTAAAGAGTCAATTGCAATTCACGCTACCAGATTATATTTTTAGACGATGCGATGATGTTTATAACTATGTAGTGGTGGGAAAGTGGTAGCGGCTGAAAAAGAAGTTCTGAGGAAATATCGACTTTATATATAATGATTATAAAAGGGTGTAATGTGTTACTATGGAAGCCTCCTGATGCCAATGCTAAACTATTTGTCATCCCCTAATTAGGAGCTACTATAACTCCCAATTAGGAGATACTATAAGTCCCAATTATGAGATAGTTTAGTTAGTATCTCCTAATTATGACTTACTATTTCCTAATTAGGACTTAATATCTCCTAATTAGGACGTAATATCTCATAATTAGGATTTAGTATCTCATAATTAGGACTTACTATCTCATAATTAAGACTTACTATATGTGTCAATGCTATAAAATATTGTATCTCCTAATTAGGAGATATTAACTCCTAATTAGTAGATACTAACTCCTAATTATGATATATTAATTCCTAATTAGGAGATAACAATTCCTAATTAGGATATACTACTATCTCATAATTACGACTTAGTATCTCGTAATTATGAGATGCTAAGTCCTAATTAGGGCATAGTAAGTCATAATTAGAGATAATATCTCCTAAGTGGGAGTTAGTATCTCCTAACTATATTTTAGCATTGGCAACAGAACGCCTCCATATGTTACAACTAGTACAATTAACTACATGAGAGTTTTATCTAATATAATGGATGATTATGAACTTTTATAATAATATTCTCACCAGAAATTCGATATTGAGGAAAACTTGTGAACTCCTCGGGTGCAGGTGCGCCGGCACCCCACCGCCATCTTGCATTTTAAAAAAATAATTTTATAAATCTTATCAACTGACTTTTATAAACAGCTGTATACACAAACAACACAACAGAAAACAGTATACCCAAGATCGAGCCCAGGTAAAACAAAATGTAAAACTTACTACTCTTATTTAAAACAAATGCTGAAGTAAAGCGCATGTGTTGGTCTGTCTTTTTTCTGTGTCATCCTTCAAACCGAAAGCAGTTGACGGATATGCTCTATAATATCCCTACAATGCGTACTTATTGTATAATATCAGCCCATGCAAATTTGCAGTACTGTTATTACTCACCTAATATGTGGTGGTCGTTGAGCATGGCTGTCACTGTGCCCAGTTTACCTATTTTGGTATTACTTTTATCTTATTTTCATTGCTCTTCAATTAAGCTGGCACGAGAAGGAGTTTATGCCATCGGCTGTGACAATGCTGACAAAGTTTGTGACACAAAAGAAGAAAAAGTTCAATAAAACTGCACTTGCAACATATAATTTCTTGGTAATCGTTGGCTGCGATGGACATGGATCTCGTGACTTCTTTTATACTTTACGACAAGGTCGTTTACCTTTCTTCTTGATAACACACGTGGAAGACTCAGAACTAAATCCCAGAAAATGGTAAATTCCATTTCGTTACCTCCACCTACCTATCCATTTGTATACGCTATGCATGTACGTCGTATTGAAAGGATGTATTATAAGAGGGTGGGACAAATGCTCTGGTTTCGGGCTCGCTCAAACACTACACACTAATTAATTTATTTATGTTTTCCAGTCTTACGTATACATGTATATATATTTAGCAATAGATACATGTATTGGGTTTTCAAATATATTCACCTCAAGCTTCTGGTTTTAGCCTCGTATTAGTTACACACATATGTGACCTACCAAAGAGAAAGCGAATGCATTTTTTGCACATCCCACACATATATGTGTGGGCTGTGTCAAATCCGGTAAGAATCCAATTACTGTCTCAAAATATTGCCGTGGCCCATTAACATTAAACAATTTGACGATTTGTGGGACTTTTATCAATTAGGAAACACAAAGAATACATTATTAGCATACCATAAACGTATACATTATATATAAAAAGCATACACTACCACAGAAAATGCGGGGATTCCTAAGAATAATTAAATAGTGATTTTGCATAAACATATGACATCACAACAGACGCGGATACAGAAATAATTGCAGGGGGGGGGGGGGTCTATAATTACAAGTCGGCATAGCCGACCTTCGCGAGCGCGAAATCGTAAAGTAGGGTGGTCTGGGGTGCTCCCCCAGGAAATTTTTAGATGCCAGATCGCCTTCGGTGTGTCGCGGGCCTGGCAACACATCATACAAGTTCTCAATTCATAGCTGGATATGTAGCTTTTCTAAATACAATGTATCGTCATTTGAGCTCTGATTTTGGCACCGTTGTCTATTCCATAGATAATAAGTGGGCTCAGTATGAACCCATTGACCCGGCCTTAGATGACCCTGGTAAATGATCGGCCATTAAACCCAAACAAACCACAGACACAGGGCGATTAAATGCTGTCACTGGTGAAATCCCATTGCCACCAGACGTTCACCGTTTCCACAAGACTTTCACTATGGAAAAAATGGCCGTAACTTTGAAATACCGTGTAAATCGGTAATTGTTTTTCGTCAGGACCGATGTTAAGGGGGTTCTTGTGTTGTATACACCGGGCAGGGTGTCGAAATTCGTAAATATATTGGGAAACTTAGTTCAAATATGAAACACCACGTGCAACTCGGACCGACCTACCATCGTAGAACAGTTCCAACTTCTACAAATTACATAAATTCGTGCCAAAATCACTTTGTACACAAAGAAGACATATATATCTACTGCAGAACAGAGCCCGATTTTCGAGAAAGGGCCCACGTGTATGAAATAAATATAAAAATGTCACTCGTACTCACCTTGTTTACAAAGTTTTTGGGCCACCGGACTTTCACGGAAGTTGCCACCGGACAGCTTTCCACATACAATATTGGGAAGGTCTGGTGGTTTCCCACCCGTGTAGTGGTGATCGCATGCCCGCGTATTTGTATACATTGATTCACGTAATATCAAGAGAGATTCTACTTTCACTTTCAAAAGTTGCATTAAAATACATTATTGATAGGTTTTTGTTCTGTTCAAATCATGGATTGAAATACTAATTGTTAAATACTAACTTTAATAACTCCAAGTCTACAACTTCATCTGCATCTTCATCGTGATACAATACCTCCTTCATAACTGATAGATTTTGTGCCGACGCCAATTATACAAATGGGCAGGTGCAGTCTATATAGAGGACAGAGAGACACAACTTACCACTAATGAATCTCGTTCACAAAGCTAAGCTGATCTAAAACACATGTATGTTTTGTTTGCATCTAGCATTTCGGTATGACCTTTCAGGGAAGTTACTTTCGGATTTCCTTTGTTATATTCGTAGAACCATCAGTAATGACGTCACGCGAAAAAAAATTCAGCCGTCTCAAATGGTCCCATTTTTGTTCACCCAATTGGGTGGCGATCGGGAAGCTGATTTGTGAGCTTGGTATAAACCAGAGACATATACATATTGCTGCTATATTTCGGTGATTCCTTTTGTAATAACAAGATTAACCATTTCCATATAGGCTAGACTACTTTTAAGCGAACATATGCACATTTTCTGTTTCATATTTTCAATAATAATACATCATTAATATTGCATTTTAGCTATTTTCGAATAGGCGCGAATACGCTTGTTGGTATTGCATCGCTTAATACTGCAAGGTTGCGAGACGCGCATGCGTTAACTGGTATTCGCGGATTTGTAAATCAACTTAGCCCTCCCAAGTAATCATAAAGTGTGATAGGAAATTGTCTTAAAAGTACATGCCCATTCAATAGGCAAAAACTGCTTTTTATATCAGAGCATATATAGACATAGAATATACATGTATTCTATGTCTATGATCAGAGACATCATCTGATACATATTTCTGGCAAAATAAACATTCATTCACCATTGCCCCACATATTGATTGGCATTATTATACATTTTATATTATATAGACGTAAATTTCCACATTGATATCAGGGGTGATAACCGTGTTTCCTTAAAATGTTAACGGACATTATACAAATATTGTCTTTTGAGGAGTTGTACATGAGATTTACGGACCTGAGAAAAGTGATTTTCGAAGGTCCGTAAATCTCATGTACATGTGCACCGACTCAAACGAATAAAATTGTTTTATTATATGACCATTGCCACGATTTCCCTCCCACAACAAAAATATGGTTACAAACTTCTCCAGAAATAAATCGTGTGTTTCAAAACAATAGTTGAATACATTTTAAATTTAGTTATACACATTTGGTCGGCGTCAGATTTACGCATGGGCTCTTAGGAGGTGAATACTAGGTTTTTTTACATGAATACAGACATCTCGGACCGGTCTCGCGGTCCGAGTGTGCTTATTCGTGTAAACAAAACCGTTCGGAGGTCTACATGCAATTTGTAGATAATCAGGTGGCCGTGTTTCAGCCAGTGAGAATGACTGAAATACTTATAAAGTTATAAAATACTACTATTTTTTTCTGTATGTATTGTTTGATGTGCAATGATCATACTTTATAATCTGTCGAAAAAAAATATTTGTTCAGATGACTCATTTAATTAGTTTATAAATAATGAAAAAATAGTGTGCCTCATTTACGAGTCACTATCAGTAAAATAAATATTACTAAATTATTTTATCAGGTAACCTGTAACCAAGTCCTCGTTCTGTCCATAGATAACGACGTCATATGTGGTCATTTTCGAGCATAATACGTTACCTGATAAATAGAATACCAGACTAGTGTTATCAAGTTTGATATCAAGTTTATCAGGCTCGGCTCGGAAACGGTAGGAATTCCTCGGCAAGCCTCGGAATTCCTACGCGTTTCCTAGCCTTGCCTGATAAACTTGATATCAACATACACTAGCCTGGTATTCTCCGCTATATATCTGTATAGCGGGCACTCGTATTTATTTTAGATCTAATGGAATAGTGACACAACTATACACTTATTTAATTCCTATAAAGATAATTGTGTGCCTACTGAGTGGGCATGTACCTTTAAACCTCGATGCGAGTTGTGTGAATGCCTGTGGCTACCAGTTGCGCACCATTTGTAGTAAATTTTCTGGCATAGCTATGCCAGATTTAATGTTGAGATTATTACCAGAGACTCAATCAGTTATTATTGACTCTAGCTGTTAATGATACTTCGAGCTACCTGAATGACATGGATAACATGTTCTCAATTGTATATATATCTCGCTTGCCATAATTTGAAATAAATATTGATTGTTTAAACTAACCCGTTCTTCTTTCAGGTGGTGGACAACATTTACCCTTATGCTTTGACACTCAACAAAGGCAAATAGGTCGGATCCTGATGGTGTGTTCCTTGATCTTCGTCTCTCTCTGCGTATTAGTTCTGTAAAAAAATATGGCAAACGATGCGAATGTTCTGTCAACATCATTAAGTATCCACATTTGGATAGAGATTTTACTCGTGCTCCGCCATAAGGGCTATACAACGCATACGCTTTACATAAGCCTGTTACGATATTGATATCTCCAATGCCAATGGTATTACGGTCATCCATTCAAAACTCCCCGGACAGTATTAATATTTCCACAAATTGCAAACAAAATTAGATATTTGTTTACTGTCTGTGCCTTATAATTGCAAATTACAATAGGGAACACAATACCCAAAGGAGACACATGAAGTCACGCATAGAAAATAATAACGAACTATATACTGTGTTTTTTATTTCAACGAAGTAATTTATATACATGTGTTGTATTTAACTCATAGTTATAATTATTAATTGCTTTCTAGTAATGGGCTAGTTTAACACTGCATGTGTTTTCATTCTGTAGATGGTCATATGCATGTGTTATTGTTTCAGTTAAATGTATAGGATTTATTTTTTATGCATGTTTAGCTCAGTCGGTAGATCGAATCCGGAGCCCCTGGCTTACCGTAAAATCGCTCTACCGACTGAGCTATAACCGGACACAGATACACACTTCCTCCACCAGCGTGAGCTACATACCAACCGAGACATATGCAATTTTATAATTGTAACACAAGTCGCATTGCATCGTATTATTTGACATCAATAAAATGACAGCTTCTATGTCAACTTTCCATGAATTAACGCAGTTATCATGTTCCAACTTGAACTCGTACAGAGCTGGCAGCAACGCATTGTAGTGCAATGTTCATGTAGTTTATTTTATATTTATTTGTTTATTTTGTGTTTTCCTTAGGCATGTTAGGAGCACGAAAGTGCAAGATAAAGCCAATATAGTTATGATATAACATATGCACCAGGGACCTCCAGCCAAGACTGTGTTGCATCAGGGTGACACAATCATATGTCGAATAGTTGTGTTTGACCTGTCTGATGGCTCTGTGATGGACCATTTCCAATTTGTTTATGTTTTGTTCGGTGGATGGACTCCATAAGGCTGGGGCATATTCCAACTGGGGCCGTACGAGATTGTGGTATGCACTTGTCTAATCCCTTCATGTCGAGCTGTATCATCAGCAAATAGTCTTACCTCGGATGAGATGCTTTGTGACAGGTCATTTAGGTAAGAGGAACAATAGGGGACCAAGCACAGTACTACCTGGGGGACTACCGATGTTGCCTGCACTTGATTCGACTCTTCCCCTGCAAGAATTTCAGACTGTCTACGACCAGTGCCGAATGTATCTATCCATTTGTGTGTGCTTCCATGTTTGCGTATAGTTTGTAAAGTGATTTTAAGTGACCTATATATCTTATCAAACAATGTTTTCAAAGTCCAAATGATCATGCCTGTTTGGTGGCAATAAGCGAGATTCCGTGCTACAGCATTGACAAGCTCGATTAATTGTGTCTCATATGACCGTTTCCCCCTGAACCTGTGTTGCAAGTAATACGCAATGTGTTGTTCCTGAAAGTGCCTAATGATGTTTAAAGCAATGCTATGCTCATAATATTACATAAAATGCATATAGCTTAGTTGGAAGGGGCACTCTTGTCTCCTTTTGTGTAATGGGGACTGACGTACACTGGCGGTTGACCAATCATTTGACCTGTATATAGTGACTTTTGAAAGGGTGCCTGTTATTTCAGGTTATATATGAGTTCATTATCATATTGGGCGAGATCCTAGCAGGGCTGTATCCAGTGTTGTATTATTTTTAGCCTAAACAATTAGCTTAAACAATTCAACTTAAATCGAGCGAGTTGACAAAAACATGCGGGCGAGTTGGTTAGCGGGCGAGTGTACATCACACCGTCTGGTAGACCACTTCCCAATGAAGCTTACATTGACCCGGAAGTGAGAGCAACCAGGAAAAGTGATTTCTGTGGTTTTGCTGAAATTTGTTTTGAAAGGTTAGCTGTCATTATATAGCAACTGGGTAAAATCAAATACTGTTAAGAGCGTGTGCTATGGTAGTATAATAGTGGTTTTAGGAATTATATTGTTGCACTTTACAAGGCAAACAAAAGTTTTAACTGCCCACGAAAACTAATGACACTGTTCAATTTGACATTTCTGAATTTGGCATTGGACTTTCTACAGATTAGATCTCACCAGTTGGAAGCTATTTATTTCCACATATTATGTCATGGTGTTGAAATAGTTTGTTTTATGCTGTGTTGGTGTCTTCGAAAGAACTTATCCATTTTGCTGTTTGTTGCTATAGCTGTAGATCTGCGTCTGCAAAACTCCCATATTGCCCGTAGCAGCATTACTGTTCAACCCATAGCCTTCTGTTGCAGAGTAGTGAATCAGATCTGATTCACACTTTAACTGTTAACCATGTAGCTTAGATACTCTTAATTCTGAGTACATTTAACTCTAATTACATTTCATTACACTGCATTACATAAGAGTTATGACGGAGTAGTCTTTCCCAATGCGCGTTTGAAGCGTTCTTTGTTTACTTTCTGCTTCATGAAGAGTGACCACAGTCTTTTGCTAATACACACTTTATTAAGTAAGTTTATGGTAATATTTTAGTGTCATATTGTAGAATTGTCTCGCAATAACAATATAGCGAAGTATGAACGTCAATACCCTGCAGGTTTTTTCTATATCTTAGTGCGCGAAGTGTAAATGCACATTTTTAGCTGGCCTGCACGAAGTCGTCGTCGTCCACAAACTTAACGTTGGGGTAAATGTCTTATAACTTCTGTTTCCTTTCATGGAACACCTTGTTATTTCATACATGCATTCCTCAGATGACCCTTTATCATGCTGTAGCTAATCCATGACCCACCACCCAACCCTTACCCCAAGGTCAAGGGGTAATACACTTAGCACATCATAAACTTAACGAGTAACCTTAGCACATTCATAAACTTAACGTGGGGTTAAATTTCTTATAACATCTGTTTCCTTTCATGGAACGCCTTGATATTTCATACATGCATTCCTCAGATGACCCTCTATCTTGATGTAGCAAATCCATGACCCACAACCCAACCCTTACCCCAGGGTGAAGGTCACAAACTTACCACATTCACAAACTTAACGTTGGGATAAATGTCTTATAACATCTGTTTCCTTTCATGGAACACCTTGATATTTCATACATGCATTCCTCAGATGACCAGAGCTCTCCGTAAGCGCCAGCTGCCAGCGATTTAGCCGACTACTCGCTCAGCTGGCGCCAGCTACAATTCATGTCGTAAAATTTTTACAAAACACAGGTGGGTGGCAGGTGGGAGTATGCGATGGGTAATTTAATGATCCGGGTTCATCCTTACCGGAATTCCGACTGGAGACCTGGTTTGGCCCTCACATATGTCTTTGGCATTTTGTATGTGACAGTTGAATCTAGTTATATCCCTTATGTGAGTATTACGATGTTCGTAATTCTATTTTAGGGGAAGGGGCCAAGTGACTTTGGTGTGGTATGGACCTGGCACCAAGTCAGGTTATTCTAATTTCAGGGCTGAATGAATATATCGTTTCTCGATGTAAATATTCCGTTCTGATTTTGGGATTTCCCCCAAATGCAGCAGGTTAAAACGGGATCGAACCCGTTTGCCCGGCCTTACATGACCTTAGCTGTTGATAGTTCAAAAACCCACCGCCCATCCCTTGCCCTAAGGTCACAAACATAAACTTAACGTTTGGGTAAATGTTGTGTAACTTCTGTTTATTTACAGGGAATACCTTCATATTTCATACATGCATTCATCTGATGCTACTCCATCGTACTATAGGAAATCCATGACCCCTTTCCCCAAGGTCAATGTCACAAACTTAGCACATTCATAAACTTCACATTGGGGTAAATGTCTTATAACATCTGTTTCCTTTCATGGAACGCCTTGATATTTCATACATGCATTCTTCTGATGATACTCTATTGTGCTATAGCAAATCCGACCCACCCCTTACCCCAAGGTCAAGGTCACAACCTTAGCACATTCATAAGCTTAACGTTGGGGTAAATATCTTATAACATCTGTTTCCTTTCTTGAAATGCCTTGATATTTCATACATGCATTCCTCAGATGACCCTCTATCGTGCTGTAGCAAATCCACAACCCACCACCCAACCCTACCCCAAGGTCATAAACTTAACGTTGGGGTAAATGTTGTGTAACTTCTGTTTCTTTACAGGGAACGCTTTGATATTTCATACATGCATTATTCTGATGATACTCTATTGTGCTATAGCAAATCCATGACCCACCCCTTACCCCAAGGTCACAAACTTAGCACATTCATAAACTTAACATTGTGGTAAATATCTTATAACATCTGTTTCCTTTCTTGAAATGCCTTGATATTTCATACATGCATTCCTCAGATGACCCTCTATTGTGCTGTAGCAAATCCACAACCCACCACCCAACGTCAAGGTCACAAACGTAGCATGTTCATAAACTTAACGTTGGGGTAAATGTTGTGTAACTTCTGTTTATTTACAGGGAATACCTTCATATTTCATACATGCATTCATCTGATGCTACTGTATCGTACTATAGGAAATCCATGACCCACCTCCCACCCCTTTCCCCAAGGTCAATGTCACAAACTTAGCACATTCATAAACTTCACATTGGGGTAAATGTCTTATAACATCTGTTTCCTTTCATGGAACGCCTTGATATTTCATACATGCATTCTTCTGATGATACTCTATTGTGCTATAGCAAATCCATGACCCACCCCTTACCCCAAGGTCAAGGTTACAAACTTAGCACATTCATAAGCTTAACGTTGGGGTAAATATCTTATAACATCTGTTTCCTTTCTTGAAATGCCTTGATATTTCATACATGCATTCCTCAGATGACCCTCTATCGTGCTGTAGCAAATCCACAACCCACCACCCAACCCTACCCCAAGGTCAAGGTCACAAACTTAACATGTTCATAAACGTAACGTTGGGGTAAATGTTGTGTAACTTCTGTTTCTTTACAGGGAACGCTTTGATATTTCATACATTCATTCTTCTGATGTTACTCTATTGTGCTATAGCAACTCCATGACCCACCCCTTACCCCAAGGTCAAGGTCACAAACTTAGCACATTCATAAACTTAACGTTGTGGTAAATATCTTATAACATCTGTTTCCTTTCTTGAAATGCCTTGATATTTCATACATGCATTCCTCAGATGACCCTCTATTGTGCTGTAGCAAATCCACAACCCACCACCCAACCCTTACCCCAAGGTCAAGGTCACAAACTTAGCATGTTCATAAACTTAACGTTGGGGTAAATGTTGTGTAACTTCTGTTTCTTTACAGGGAACGCTTTGATATTTCATACATGCATTCATCTGACGATCCTATATTGTGCTACAGCAAATCAATGACACCCCCCCCCCCACCCCTTTCCCCAAGATCAACATCATAAACTTAACGTTGGAGTAAATGTCTTTTTATAACTTCTGTTTCTTTACAGGGAACGCTTTGATATTTCATACATGCATTCCTCATGTGAATAGCTATCATGCTGTAGAAAATCAGCAACAGTACGTTTATAAACTTAACGTTGGGTTAAATTTTGTTTTACTTCTGTTTTCAGCGAGCGCATTGATATTTCATACATGCATTCATCTTAATATGCTATGTTATACTATAACAAACCCACGACCCACCTTGCACCACTGACCCGAATGTCTAGGTCCACCGCACGCACCTTAACCCAAGGTCGAGTTATATAATATTCATGTTTTTTTATGCAACTGTGCCAAGTTTGAGTGAAGACTGCCAACAGGCGAGCTTCGTTGTCTTCTGACAACTCTTGTTGCTGTGTAGCATGGTGTAGCGATATAGTACAACCTGTTGCCTATAAAGCGGAAAACGTGTAGCTAAGATAATCTCAGCTATACATATAGTTGTGAACGATAACTCTTGAAATTTACTCCCGTACCGTCCGTAGTCAGAAAATAGCAGCTTTTACCAGTAGGTCCGGGACCAAAAAAGGAAAAAAGTGAAAGGTCCGAGGAATTTTTGGAAGGTCAGAGATTAAGAAATATGTGTCTGTTTTATTCCAAATGACTCCTCACAACATATGTAAATACTCGAATGAGTCACCATAAATTATCTTATAAGACGATAATCAGAATGGATTTAGCATCACCACTGAATGATGATCGCAATTTAAATTTTATCACAGGTCCGGCGGATCTTTTGCTTGTAAATTATTAAGCTGACTTTAAAATTTGCAGGTCCAGGACCTCGGACCAGTGCTATTTTCAGGCCCTGTAATGTGCGAATCAGGACTGATTTGCTATTCTGCCAGGGAATTCTATGAGTGGAATTGTAGCTCTGGCTACGGACGGTACGAGAGTGGATTGCAAGATTTACCGTTTGAAAAACTACTATACGGATAGCAGCTGCACGTGTTCCGTTGTATAGGCAACAGCTTGCACTATATCACTACACCATGGTTTACGGTAAATTAATTCCAGCACAAAATTATGTACACAATTCCCTAACATTTGATTGGCCCGTAGCAAGTCTCTGTCCAAAATTTATATCCCAGTAAACTCCCACTGCCGAACTACTTTCCGTAACCGTGAGGCGCAGTTGAAATAATTCTTAAGAAAACGGAAAATAAACACATTTTCTTGATGAATTTATTTCAAATGCTGGAATTATAAGGAATGAATGGCCTTTTTGTGGAATTTATCGGGGATATAAACTTGGAAAAGTCGCGGGAATACTGGACGAGGCCTTCCGGCCTTCGTCCAGTATTCCCGCGACTTTTCCAAGTTTATACCCCGAAATTCCACAAAAAGGCCATTCATTCCTATAACAATTGCGTAATAGCATTTACATTTCACGAAAATATAGAAAAAAACTTGCAGGTTGTTCACATTCGTACTTCGTTATATTGTTATTGAGAGACAATTCTACAATGTGACTAAAAAAATTATTTCCATATAAACTTGCCTAATAAAGTGTTTATTAGCAAAATTCTTAGGCGACTTTCCACGAAGTAGAAAGTAAGCAAGAACGCTTCAAACGCACATTTGGAAAGACTACTCCGTCATAACGGTTATATAATGCAGTGTATATAAAATGTAATTAGAGTCAAGTACTCCGAACATCTGAACTATACGGATAGATGACTTTTACTATTTCATCTGTCTTTTATATTATAGTGTTTCCCCTAGCAAGGTTTAGGAGGGCACTGCGCCCTGCCTGGTTTACAGCCGGCAAAACCCCGCCCTGCTGCCCTAAAATCCAAATCTACCCGCCCCGCTACGCCCAAATTACAAAACCTGTGACCTAGTTTTGTCTGTATAAACTTACACGTAATCGCTAACAAATCCCAGAATATGAAAGTCAATTCCCACCTCACATGGCTCGCGCCCCGCGGAGAGATAAAACGAGATGGCAACTGGGCCCAGTATAGCGTGTATGATTATATGAAACTGAATCAATACTGGTTTACAGCGGCATGTTAATTTTGTCCTGTCATAAAGCTGGTCTGAACACGGTCAGGCTCAAGAGAAAACATGCGCTTGTCAAACCAACTGCTTTTGTGAGTGGATTTCACGACCAGTGTAGATTAAGATCAGATCAAATGAGATTATGCATCCTCTTAGTTCGATCCGGATTTGCGAGGTTCACCAGTTAACTATTGAGACGACAACGGAAATGTATCCATTATTCACTGTAGATACCGGTATGTGAATAATGCTGAAATGCTGTTGACTGGACTGGTGGGCAAATTGGGCAATGGACATTTAGTCCCAGTTTTCTCTGCGCAATTAGCGAATGAAAGCGGTAACCAAGTGTGTGTTACTACGCGCACTTGATGCTAAATTTTGTATCGGCCGAATGACCGATCATCGTGATCGACCCGTCAGCCGCTGTTTTTCGTGTTGTTTTTTTTTAATTCTCTAAATTGGGGTAATTTATATCTGAGACTTAGACATTTAATTGATCAAGATTTGTTTTGTCCAGCGACGATTAGTGAACCTGAACTTGTTGGAGGCTATGATTATGATGGCACGTGCCTGGCATGTCCACCGACAAATACTTTTCACACATTTGTATCACGTCATACAGCGAATACCGTATTGGCATGTCCACCGACAATTTATTTTCACACATTTGTATCACGTTATGACGCGAGCACCGTCTTGTAAAAACAATACCCCGAATTAGTGGTTCACAAAGCACAATTGTCAGCCCATAATGTGTGAAACTCGTCGCCTCGAAAATGCAGACGTGTGCCGCCGATATGCACGATGATCGTTATCTGTCAGTAATTGACATTTACTGAGTAATCCCCAAGGACGCTTTTAAATACGACTGCAAACTAGCCATTGTCATTATCCTGTAAATCTATTACACGCTAATTATCACAATCTACGAATAATTAACCGAATCCACAGGCTTCAAGTCGAGACGACAAACAAACTGCTCCTTATCCACAGATGTTCCCACTATTTGGATTTTGAGCGGGCAACCCGACTTTGGTTATCAAAGAAGGCCATACGAATATGTTGAAAAGGCACTTTCAGCACCAACAAAATGGCACTTTCTAGCGCCAACCAAACGGCACTTTTCAGCGCCAACCAAATAGTCATGAAAGAAATCCTTACAAATTGTTCTCTGTTCGTGTGGCTGTGGAGAGATTGGGGCGAAAAGTAAGCGCCTGAAAAGCGGACATGAAACAACAACAACAACAAATTTGATATATTTGTTTATTGTATCTCCCGGACTCCGTCGGGGGATACTATGGATTTGACAGCGCGCCGCGTCCGCCGCAGACACTTCTTGTCCGGAGCATAACTCGAACACCCTTTGGAATATTTTCATGAAACTTCACACATGCATAGACCACGACCCGAAGGTGTGTCGCGCACAAGAAATACAACTCTTGCATAGCTAATTTTTGAGTTATCTCCCTTTTTTGTTTCTCGAACTGATTTCGTGTCCGGAGCATAACTCCACCACCCTTTGGAATATTTTCATGAAACTTCACACATGCATAGACCACGACCCGAAGGTGTGTCGCGCACAAGAATGACAACTCTTGCATAGCTAATTTTTTAGTTATCTCCCTTTTTTGTTTCGCGCACTGATTGACCATAACTCGACCACCCTTTGGAATATTTTTATGAAACTTAACACATTCAATTAGACCACGAACCGAAGGAGTGTCGTGCACAAGAATGACAACTCTTGCATAGCTAATTTTTTAGTTATCTCCCTTTTTTGTTTTCGCTCACTGATTTCCTGTCCGGAGCATAACTCGACCACCCTTTGGAATATTTTCATGAAACTTCACACATGCATAGACCACGACCCGGAGGTGTGTCGCGCACAAGAATGACAACTCTTGCGTAGCTAATTTTTTTTTTTTAGTTATCTCCCTTTTTTGTTTTGCGCACTCCACAAACTGGACAATAATGCATGAAGACCTGTTTTCTCGTCTGCTCTGTACACCTTACCTGTAGAGAGAACAATAGAGACTGGGAGAACCATGTGCTAGCATGGGCTAGCATGTGCAGATGTCCAGTGCTTGACCACTGTTGACCAGGGGCCTATTTCATCAACATTGCAAAGTATACTTTACTAGCAAAGTATACTTTGAGGGAGTAATCATTTATTTTTCCTGAAATGCATTATTTATTATAGAACTAACAAATGCATATATTTCATGATTAAAAGTATGCAGAATTATTATACTGAATTTATTACATTATCACAGCCATTAAATGGCTGTGATAATGTAATAAATTCAGTATAATAAAAATTAATAAAATAAATTAAAAAAAAAATGAAAATTTCTCCCTCAAAGTATACTTTGCTACTAAAGTATACTTTGCAATGTTGATGAAATAGGCTACAGGTAATTTATACAGGTAAATTACTACATTGGATATTACATTGAAAATATTGTGGCATTATGTGGACCTGTGCAGATATATGTAGATGAATATAGGACTATTAAAAAAAAATTCTGGGCTCCAGTAGCAAGCATTATTATTTAAAAAAAAAAAATCCATTTTTTTTTTTCATTTTTTTTTCTTCAAAATATTTTTCAATTTTTGTCTAGTAGCATAAGGTCGTAAGTGCTATATACAGACTATTCACCTGTGCATGTGCTAGCATGTGCAACTGACCACTGACCACTTACAGGTAATTTATACAGGTAAATGATTATATTACATTTCCGTAAACTGTGTTGAAAATATTGTGGCAATATGTGGACCTGTGCATATATGATATGTAGATAAATATAGGACTATTAGAAAACATTCTGGGCTCCAGTACGGAGCATATTCTTGTATTTTTTTAAATTTAATTGTATTTTTTCCATTTTTTTTTTAACATTTTTTTTTTTCCATTCTTTTTCAATTTTTTAACTGACCACTAACTTATTACAGGTAATCTATACAGGTACATTATTACATTTCCGTAAACTGTGTTGACAATATTGTGGCAGTATGTGGACCTGTGCAGATATATGTAGATAAATATAGGACTATTAACAAAAATTCGGGGCTCCAGTAGCGAGCATTATTATTATTTTTTTTTTTTTTGTATATTACATTTCCGTAAACTGTGTTGAAAATATTGTGGCATTATGTGGACCTGTGCAGATGTATGTAGATAAATATAGGACTATTAAAAAAAAAGTCTGGGCTCCAGTAGCAAGCATTATTATTTTTAATTTTTAAACTTTTTTTTTCCATTTTTTTTTTCAAATTCTTTTTCAATTTTTGTCTAGTAGCATAAGGTCGTAAGTGCTATATACAGACTATTATCATATAATAAAAAAATTATTGACTAGTGAGCCATAGAATATAATCTGATATTCTATGGCTCACTAGTCAATAATTGTATAATATGTTCGGGCCAGTGAAAATTGCTTTCGGGCCCAGGCTCGAGGTCAAGGCGGGACAAGGCGAGGCATCTGATTCCGCGGAATTCTTGTTTACTTATCTCCCTTTGTTGTTTCGTGCTCTGATTTTGTATCCAGAGCATAACTCGAACACCCTTTGGAATATTTTTATGCCCCACCACGATAGTGGAGGGGGCATTTAGTGTTACCCTTATCCGTCCGTCCGTCCGTCCGCACACACGAATGGGTACTTGTTGTAAGCGTACGGGGATCTTATTGGGTAGGGTTAGGATAGTCCTCTAGTCCACCGCCCTGTGCCAAATCCACGTTCGTCCTGCCCCCGCCAAGCCCAGGGTCAAGGTCACATACTTGGTGCTTCAAAAACTTTAACGCTCGTGTTAATATCTTATAATTTCTGTTTTATTTCACGGATCAGCTTCATATTTCATATACACATTGCTCTAATGGTCCTCTACCGCCCTGTGCCAAATCCACGTTCGTTCTCTGCCGCCAAGCCCAGGGTCAAGGTCACATACTTGGTGCTTCAAAAACTTTAACGCTCGTGTTAATATCTTATAATTTCTGTTTTATTTCACGGATCAGCTTCATATTTCATATACACATTGCTCTAATGGTCCTCTACCGCCCTGTGCCAAATCCACGTTCGTTCTGCCCCCGCCGCCAAGCCCAGGGTCAAGGTCACATACTTAGTGCTTCAAAAACTTTAACGCTCGGGTAAATATCTTTATACTTTCTGTTTTCTTTCATGGATCATCTTCATATTTCATATACGCATTGCTCTAATGGTCCTCTACCGCCCTGTGCCAAATCCACGT
The DNA here is from genome assembly GCA_029237695.1 of Conchocele bisecta. Classification (NCBI taxonomy): domain Eukaryota; kingdom Metazoa; phylum Mollusca; class Bivalvia; order Lucinida; family Thyasiridae; genus Conchocele; species Conchocele bisecta. The sequence goes on from CM055268.1 coordinate 68,065,725, forward strand.
TCGTCCTGCCCCACCAATCCCAGGGTCAAGGTCACATACTTGGTGCTTCAAAAACTTTAACGCTCAGGTAAATATCTTATAATTTTTATTTCCATTCACGGATCAACTTCATATTTCATATACGCGTTGCTCTAATGGTCCTCTACCGCCCTGTGCCAAATCCACATTCGTCCTGCCCCCGCCAAGCCCAGGGTCAAGGTCACATACTTAGTGCTTCAAAAATTTTAACGCTCGGGTAAATATCTTATAATTTCTGGTTTCTTTCATGAATCATCTTCATATTTCATATACGCATTGCTCTAATGGTCCTCTACCGCCCTGTGCCAAATCCACGTTCGTCCTGCCCCCGCCAATCCCAGGGTCCAGGTCACATACTTGGTGCTTCAAAAACTTTAATGCTCAGGTAAATATCTTATAATTTTTCTTTCCATTCACGGATCAACTTCATATTTTCATATATGCGTTGCTCTAATGGTCCTCTACCGCCCTGTGCCAAATCCACGTCGTTCCCGCCCCCGCCAAGCCCAGGGTTAACATCACATACTTAGTGCTTCAAAAACTTTAACGCTCAGGTAAAAGAAAAGAAAATTTTGACTTGCAATTTGGCCTCATTTATTATCAAAGCGATATGTGGGACATCCGTGTTCTATGAACACATTTTCTAGTTTATTAAACTTCACACATGCATAGAAGACGACCCAAAGGTGTGTCGCACGTAAGAATGACAACTCTTGCGTCGTTAATTTCTTAGTTATCTCCCTTTGTTGTTTCGTGCACTGATTTCGTGTCTGGAGCATAACTCGAACACCCTTTGGAATATTTTCATGAAACTTCACACATGCATAGACCACGACCCTAAAGGTGTGTCCCGCAAGAATGACAACTCTTGCATCACTAATTCTTTAGTTATCTCCCTTTGTTTTTCCGTCACTGATTTTGTCTCCGGAGCATAACTCGAACACCCTTTTTTCAAACTACTTGTGTATCTGGGGAGGGGGATACACATGCGCTTGTCGACAAGCGTCCATTTCTAGTTATTATGATTATTACCACTAGATCTATGTCAGTATATGCTCTGACATTTGACAAAGGTGAGTGCTAGTTGCAATAGGAACAATGCAGAAATAAATGCAATTCAAAATTTCCAGGGGAGCATGCCCCCGGACCCATCTAGCGTGCCACCCACCCAATAATTATATAACTGTTGGTTATTTCATTAAAATATAGGATAAAATGAGAGTCATAGTATGTGCTCAGACTTTGCTGAGCATGCAGGAAATGGCGTTTCAGACCACTTTGATTTCAAAATTTTTATTTTTACGGGGGGGGGGGGGGGGTGGGTGGGGGGGGCATGCTACCGGACCCCCCTAGCAAACTCCGGCTTGAAACTTCGCCCCCCCACTTCCCCCCCCCCCCCCCCCCCCCCCCCCAATAATTATCGTCTTCCGCCGCGCCTGAAGTGCCCTTTTTTCGGCTAACACCCTGCCCCTTTTTCATCCTGGGGGAAACCCTATATTAGCTGTATCCTTAAGACCATGGTACATTTTCTATAGTTTCATGCCACACACAACAGTGGAGGGGGCATTTAGTTTTACCCTTGTCCATCCGTCCTTCCATTCGTCACCAACCTTGTAAGTTGTAACTTGGTATGTAGCTTCCTTGTGATGAGTAGATGCGCAAAGTTTATTTTTTTATTCGACCCTGGGGTCTATCTCACACTTTTCGACTTAAAATTTGGTAATTTTGCCTTGTAACTTGTAAAATCACTACAGACCTGAAACTTGGTATGTAGCTTCCCTATGTTGAGTAGATGCGCAAAGTTTGTGTTTCCATTTTTTTATTTGACCCCCAAGCCATGGATTATCTCCCTTTTTGGACTTGGAATTTTGCATCATTTATTATCAAAGCGGTATGTGGGGCATCCGTGTTCTATGAACACATTTTCTAGTTCAATATTAATGGCAGCCATTACGCTGTGCCAACGAAAGCATTTGTATAAGTGCTCTCGTGCTTGTTTGTAATCGTTGTAAAAGAAATAAAGTTTATATTTTACAAAGAAAATAATGATCAGTATAATGATACATATCCCATTGATATGGACTGCTAAGTTAGAATCTGCAAGAGACCCAGTCAGTGCCAACCAAAATCTTTGTTGGAGCCTAGTTTGTAAGAAAGTAAAATATAATATTTCCTAGACATTCTATCAGCATACAAATACTTAGAATTATTTCGTAAGTGCAAAATTATGATAGTCTGTAAGTTTCACATTAACAATGTTTTCTTGTAAACAATTATTGGATTTACATTTATTAGACGGTCCGCCAAGGCCAATAAAAGGCCTCCAATAAAGTTTTGATGGCATTATTTGTTACAAATTGGTACCCATGCTGATCGACTTCTATGATATGTTAAATATTGAGTTCTGAAGTTGGGATTTACCCCCCTCGGACAGGTGGATACGGGACTCGACCCTGTTGACCCGTCTGCGTGTAGACTCCCTGAGGCTTGTACCTCTATGTCAGAAAAGCGGACGTTAAACCCTATTCACTCACTCACTCACTCACTCTATGATATGTAAGCTGTTGGATAGGGGTGGGTACCCCCGCAGATTTTACCTTTAGGGGTCATTTAGAGGTCATATAGACCCAAAATTTCTCATTGACATGGGTGTATAAATGCACGTATATGATTTATAAAAGCATTGATAGCCGTCTGCAGATGAACTATTTTGGTAGCTATATAAATAGGGATTCTCAAAATGCCAAATGAAAAGTCATGCAGAGCATGATGTTATTAGCCGATCAAATCAGGGTTCAATATATGTCCACATTTTAGTAGTTACGGAATCTCAGGGAAAAGTGAGAGAAGTGTTTGATTTCCTCCCCAACCAAATTCTCCCAGTTATATTTAGCTATCCTTAATATCTGATCATAGCAATACTTATGGTAGTCAAATGTAAACAATATTATTCCAGTTGAAAGAATTAACCTTTGAATATAGGTGAAGGCGCTTAGCATTACACAAATATGTAGCAAGTCAACCGAAATCTCATAAATACCCGATTTTTGGCGGCCATCTTGAAAGTATGATAATTATGTACTGAATATTAGTGTAGTTTACGTAAATTCTTTAATATATCCATCAGAAATGTTTGTTAACAACTTACACCAATTTCCAAGTTAAGGGCCATGACCTATTGGCTCATATATTGGCAATTTTCGACTTCCGTCAAGCATAAAGTTCAATGACCTAGAAATAATCTTCAACTTGGTTTAAAAAAATGGCACCCGGATTTTTTGGAAACCTTATACATTCAAGTTTATAAAAGCACCGGGTGCCATAAATTAACACGAGGTGCCGGAATCTTATATATATACCTACAATTGCCCCTGGACTAGAAGGCAAACCGCCTAACTTTAGTGTTTATTTATAGCCAAATTGCAAACCGCCTAACTTTAGTTTACCAAACTCTTGTAGTGAAAACGTTTATTTATAGCCAAATTGTGTTATTTCACTATATTTAAAGTTTTCAACAAAAATGAAAAATTATCCGGTTGATGTAATTTGGAAGTGATACAACAAATTTCGCGTTTGTAGATTACCGACTATAGGAGAAAAGGGTGGTTACAAACTTTTTCACAAACCAATGGATAACCAATATATAGCCGATCTATAAATAGATCGGCTAATAATAATTGAGAAAATATAATATTTCCTAGACATTCTATCAGGATACAAATACTTAGAATTATTTGTTTGTGTTAATTTCCTAATTCTAACATTTGTTTCAGTTAAAATTATTAAAAACCGGCAGCTAAAGTGTAAATGAGATTTGATTCGCTACTCTGCAGTGCAAGTCTATGGACGGAACCTAATTATGCTATGGATGAGTTTTGCAGAGTTACTTCCCGCAACTATCTGGCTGTTTTATCATTGCGGACTGCAAATACTACCGTATTGTATGCAGTAGTGTTATGGTGATGCACATAGACTTTAAAAAATTTGATCAGTTATCTCCCCTTGTCGCTCATTTATAATTTTGCCCTTTGTATCCCTGTCCACAATAACTCAACAGGGCTCCAGAGAAGAAATTGTGTATTGATGCGCCATCATTTCTGTATCATTAGAGGATATTCATATTTTTGCAATGAATATGACATGTACTGTTCATCGAGTGGTGTGAAATGCCAATATTTCCAGAGCTCCAGATAAGGTGCGTATTGGCGTATTTTACGCACTTATTTTAGCTGAATACGCATTGAATATCAACAGTGGGAGTACAAAATACTCACAGCGCACCAACACTTCAATGGTTTCTTGTGTAAGGGTAGCTGGCACCGTATCAGGACATTGTCTTTCAGTGCTTTTTATCCCATTGCGTAACAAAAATGGGATATAGGGATGCAACAGTCGTCCGACCGTCTGTCGTTACGTTTTCCATTCTGCTATAACTTCTTCAGCTTATAACCGATTGGCTTCAAACTTCATGTACACGTTTATTACCATCCATATTTTCATTCACCACCCCACCCATACTCCCCCGTGCCCATAGCCAAGGTCAAATATCATTGCAATTTTCATATTCATTACCTAGATCTATTCACTGGATTTTCACATTCAGTAGATGCATGCGCGTTTCTCCATTCTTCTATAACTTCTTTAGTGTATGACCGCTTGGCTTCAAACTTCATGTACATGTTTATTATCATCCATATATGCATTCCCAACCCCATCTACATGTATGTTCCCCCGTGCCCAAGGCCCCAAGACCAAGGTCAAATATCATTGAAATGTTCATATTCACTAGATCTATGCACTAGATTTTCACATTCAGAAGATACGTGCATGTTTCTCCCTTCTCCTATAACTTCTTTAGTGTATATGTATTATAGGAATGAATGGCCTTTTTGTGGAATTTATCGGGGTATAAACTTGGAAAAGTCGCGGGAATACTGGACGAAGGCCGGAAGGCCTCGTCCAGTATTCCCGCGACTGTTCCAAGTCCATTCATTCCTTATAATTCCAGCATTTGAAATAAATTCATCAAGAAAAATTGTTTATTTTCCGTTTTCTTAAGAATTATTTTAACTGCGCCTGACGGTTATGGAAAGTAGTTCGGCATGGGAGTTTACTGGGATATAAATTTTGGACAGAGACTTGCTACGAACCAATCAAATGTTAGGGAATTGTGTAAATATTTTTGTGTTGGAATTATGACCAATTGGCTTCAAACTTCATGTACATGTTTATTATTATCCATATATTCGTTCCCCACCCCATCCATGCTTCCTCGTGACCAAGGTCAAGGTCAAATAACTTTGAAATTTCACATTCAATAGATGCGTGCACGTTTCTTAATGACCCTATTACGTCTTTCCATTATGAGCGATTGGCTTGTAACTTCATGTGTATGTAACATCATTCATATTATCATTCCCCGCCTCACCCACACCACCAATCTGCCACCGTAAATTGTATGAGGTTTTCTCGCTAATTATTACATGTACATGGTATGTGGCAATTTAGAGTTGAGTTAAATTATAATTTTAAAATAAAAGATGGCTGACATCTACACTCTTGATAAACATATAATAATATATGTATGCGGATATAGCTGGCACACCATGTATCATGGCAATCCTTATAAATGGTAACTTTCTAACGTTTAGCACCATCTTTTATTATACATGTATCATACAATACAACACTCAATCATTAGATACATGTACTTTACAAGATATATCAAAGGTTTATGGTTCGGGAGGGTGAAGAGAGCATACATCATGTATGCTCTCTTCACCCTCCCAAACCATAAACCTTTGATATATCTTGTAAAGTACATGTATCTAATGATTGAGTGTTGTGTATAACGGCCTATCAACAGCTAAGGTCGTTTTAAGGCCGGACCAACGGGGGTCCATCTCGTATTTAATATATATATATATGTAATGTTGGTAAATACCAAAATCAAGAAAATGTATACTCAGCCGTAAAATTAGAATGACCGGACCTGATGTCAGGTCTATACCACACCATAGTCACTTAGTTCCATCTCGAAAGTTATCATATTAGCACTAATTGTATTGCCTTTTAAGGGGGTAGGACAGGATTTCCCCCTCACGTAGCAGAAGGCCTAACATCTAGATGAGATATAAACCATGTCGGCAACCCGGTGAAGAGAAACACTATAGGAATGAATGGCCTTTTTGTGGAATTCATCGGGGTATAAACTTAGAAAAATCGCGGGAATACTGGACGAAGGCCGGAAGGCCATTCATTCCTTATAATTCCAGCATTTGAAATAAATTCATCAAGAAAATGTGTTTATTTTCCTTTTCTTAAGAATTATTTTAACAGCGCCTCACGGTTACGGAAAGTAGTTCGGCGTGGGAGTTTACTGGGATATAAATTTTGGACAGAGACCAAATGTTAGGGAATTGTGTAAATATTTTTGTGCTGGAATTATTGATCGTTACATTATCCTTCGCGTGCTCGCAACCGACCATACACCGAATGTAACTAATAGACAATATAATTAGATATGAAAGCAAATTAAGCATGCAGGCCTTGGACAGGCTGATAATCAAGTCACTCAACATGACCATTTGATAGAACTTTTTAATTTCACCATGGTGTCATGGAAGAAACAGTAGGACAATACGCTTTACCCGTTGTCATGGTTCGCTATGTCTCATTTGTTGTTTTTGTTTTGCTGTACTATTGGCATTATGAAGGTATAAATTACAGACGATAATAAGTTGCTGGAGGTCAATCGATGAGTCCAAATATAGGTAGACCAGGTGTATTATCATATCAGAGCCTCGTTTTCGTGTATACTAACGACATGATAAAGTGCACGTGCATGCATGTCAATATAATAGTGTATCTTGGTGCGCAAAATAGACATGTAGTGTGACTCAGTGGTATTGAAGTGGGAGAATATCCATACGTTAGCGGAATTTTTGTTCATTTTATCTGGTCGAGAGTTCGAACCTCACAAAACACATTACTTTTGTCGATATCATTCTGTGTGTTTTTATGACTGCTTGCTGGAGAAGGGAATACGTGAAACGGTGAGGGTTATCACTTGCTGGAGAAGGGAATACGTGAAACGGTGAGGGTTATCACTATTGCTGTTTGACCTCAATATGACATGATCTGAGAGAACATACTCCAAGATTCTTCATGTACACACATATGTGCATTTAGTTATTAGTTTTCTTCAAAGTGAGAGACTAACGTTCTACATGTAATCTATCTCATGCTTAGTTAATGTAATTTGTAAGAGCAACACACATACAAAAGAAATATATAATAAAATATAAACAAATAAAAATATATGTGTTTACATGTATGAAAAACTAAGATTCGAACTCACTACCTACGGCATTGATATCTTCACTGTAACCCCTCGACTACATAATACTTGATGACAAATCTCAAAAATCAATATTGAAAATGAATATTGCCACGGGTATATTTACCTGTCTCACCTATTCTGTGTTTTGTTTATGATCGGTTTGTATGTAAACAAGTAGCAAGTTATCGTCTGTGGACTATACATGCAGCTCTTTATATTCTACAAATAAACGTACTGTAGTTGTAGTTAAAGCCCTTATACGGTTAACCCTTTCCCTGATAGAGACGACTTTTGACGCCTCTGCAGAAGATGTCTTTTGAAAACATTGTGGGAAAAGGAGAAATTGCTTGTAACAAGCAATTTCTCCTTTTCCCACAATGTTTTCTACTCTATCAGATAATTTAACCATCATTTGACCCAGCATTTCATTCTTTTATTCAGATGTTTTTGATCTGGAAGAGTCGAAATATCGCAAAACAGGGAAAGGGTTAAAGCCCCTATACGGCTCAAGTTGCCGAATTTGGCCTCCTATTGGGTTTTCCCACACATAAATCTAACAGGTTTCTATTTACACACACTTTGAAACTGTTTGCATTCATTTTGGTACAAAAATGAGTTTGTAGTCGATGAAAATATCAATATCTGTTGATAAACAAACAGCAGGTGCTTGTTTCAAAGCCCGATCGATTTTCAGATAGACGCTCGGGTCAACTCCCCGATTCGCGGCCGATGAATTCCGATAGCCGGAGTTTATCGACTCGCTTCCGAGCCGAAGCCGTTGGGTTACGGAAATGAAATTGTCAATATTTTCATTTTGCACTGAGTGGTGCACAAAACAAGTTTTTGTTGTCTTCACATTGCGATTAGGCAGTATATGTTAGTTTTGTGTACTAAATCAGTTGCCAAACATGTTTTTATGCCACCAGGTTTCGAAGAAATGGGTGGCATATAGTGTTTGGACCGTCTGTCTGTCCGTCTGTCTGTCTGTCTGTCTGTCCGTCACACTTTTCGGTTAACCAATTTGTCACAGTTTCTCAAATATGCTGCAGGTGGCATCCGCGTTCGACAGACGCATTTCTTGTTGTGTTTGAAAAAATCGGAAAATTGTAATACTGAGCCGTTCAGGGCCTTTAACCAGCCACTGTAAAATACAACAAATTCTCTATTGCAAAGAAATTCCCTTATATATATAGAAATGTTTGTGTGCTACTTGGAGATATATACAGATTGTTTCACCTCCTAGAAGTGAATGCCTGCATGACACCAGGGGGCCGTTTCACTAAACTTCGTACGACTAAAATGTTCGTAAGTGCAAAATTATGATAGTCTGTAAATTTCACATTAACATTGTTTTCTTGTAAATAATTATTGGATTTACATTTATTGAGCATAGGCTGCATATGCAGCCTGTGCTCAATAAATGTAAATCCATAAATTGAAATTTACAGACGATCTTAAATTTGCACTTACAAACATTTTAGTCGTAAGAAGTTTAGTGAAACGGGCCCCTGTTTGGGTATAGTGTGGTTTCTTGGACAGAATAGCACAGGATTATGATGAATGCTAAATCGATGGTCTAGTAACATAAGGTCGTAACTGCTATGCTAAAGGTGAGTATGCTAAAGCATAGCAGTTACGACCTTATGTTACTAGACCATCGAAATATCACCTCATAATATTCAACTTCGCATCTGGACATACAGTGTACATGTATGTAGCTCTCATCAAAATACGCTGATCCAATTGTGGAGATTAGTTGAAATAACAGAGTGTTAGGATCATTTTTAGCAATGTGTATTACTGTTAACCCTTAGACCGCTATCTTATTTTTTTTGGCTGCTGTTTATTTTCTATTTTCCATTTTTATCATCAAAAAATGCTTTGACAGCACTTTAGAATAATTTACAACATGGTTTGACAGCACTTTCAGAATCATTTCCATTGGAAATGATTCTGAAGTGCTGTCAAAACATGTTTTTATTGAGAAATAAGGCAGGATATAAAAGCAACTGCAGGCGACAATTGTTGTGAGTAGCGGTCTAAGGCTTAAAAGTGTTTACTCACTATATAGATAGCTTGTTTCTGCTATGTCGGAGCTATGCTGTATCCAGAATTGTCTGGAGTTTCATTCACATGATTATTTTAGGTCAGAATTGGACAGGAAAATAGTGAAAGTATAAAACCTAATTTCCTGATCTGATAGAACATTGTACAGGGCTCCAGATAAGGAATTAGTAATTGGGTATTGTTACTCCATCATTTCTTTAAAAGCAATTGGGTATTTCAAAATTGAATTGGGTAAAATAAAATCACACTACTGTTTACACATCAACCGACATCAATTATTGAATAGTTTACTTCGAAATGAAAACAAGTCTTGGCATTTCATTAGAATTGTCTCCTTGGAGACAATTCTAATGAAATACCATGATGTGTTTTCTTAGAAAATAAGAAAAATATGCTATATTTGTGGTCTGTTTATATTTTTCTGCAGCATGATAAAGGTACCATACAATTTGTATTGCTTTTTGATACTCGCTACTTCTGCTTTCAATTGGGTTTTTGGCAATTTTAATTGGGTCACTTAAGCAAATACGCAGCTTATCTGCAGCCCTGATTGCATAAACTATTGTCATTCTACTAGGCAGTATGCACGCAATGAAATTCTCCTATGGATGGTCATATAATTATCAACATACGACGCCCAGTGAAAATTGTCTTCTCTTCGATGCATGAAGTGGCTTCCGCATATCAGGCACAGTTCATGTTAGGGAATGTTCTAGTCGAACGAAGCACTAAAGCTGTAATATCAGGTACACGTAAACTGTGATACGGTAAGGATTACCCCGTACATGTTTAACATCAATTTAAATTATGTGGATCACATCGAACGATACAACTGGCATCGTATTACGCTCATAAATCCTTGAATTGCATGCTCAAAACAAGAAACATGCAATATCTACACGCAATAATGACTCCATTGACGGTGATGCTGTTAATCGATATATGTTTCAATGAGTCATTATCTTCAGTATCACAATGCAGTAATTTGCAGGTAATTCAGCATGATCTTTGTTTTGATATTGAAAACATTATCAACATAACTTCATTTTAATCACAAGTTAATGTTTGTTGGACAGTACAGATATTGTAATGAATGAGAATTAATTAACCGACATGCGAACAGTATAAGCCATGGCGAGAGTACCGGTACATTGTTGAGCAATTTATCCACATGGTAATGTAATTACCACCTATGAAATTAGTGGTGCGGCCTCCATGCAATTATAATTGAATTTATTTTTGACCAATCCAGAGGGGTGGGGTAACAAGTGTTTGTTTCTATACATATGTCATATTGGGTGTGTGTTTATCTAACAAGGTGTATGATCACGTGGTACTAACAACAACAACAAGTACCGATTCAAAGTACGGATTCTTTTATAGTGTCCTTATTACGTAACAGATTTTGATGTAATATGGCGCATCAAACGCCTCTTGTTAAGCTGCATTTGGTGGTCTCTTTATTTTCGCCCAAACTTCTGTCGTTTTTGCGAAGAATCGATTTCCGTGTCAGAGACACGGAAATCGATTCTTCGCAAAAACGACATAAGTCTGTGCCAAACTTCATAAAAATCCGTTGCATATTAAGGAAAATATCAAATAATTCTTACTTTGGAGTGGGCGACGTTGTTGTTGTTGTAACCACGTGATCATGCACCTTGAATAATACTGCCCCGATCATTCTGATGGTGAACACAAGGTGGGTGAATAACTGCATTGTTGTTGATGGAAATTATTCAACGACTTTGTCACAATTTTGGTCTGAACCATATGCAAGATATATATGCAAATGTCTCTTAACCATGCATACCTGTGAAAATGACTCACTGTGTTTGCTTCTTTGAAAATCAAATGTAGTCTTCTAAGGCTCCAGATAAAGGATTAGTAATTGAGTATTTTCACTCCATCATTTCTGAAGCAATTTGGTATTTCAATATTTTAATTGGGTAAAATAAAATCACACTACTGTTTACACATCAACAGACAGCAATTATTGAATGGTTTGCTTCAAAATGAAAACATGTCTTGATATTTCATTAGAATTGTCTCCTTTGAGACAATTCTAATGAAATACAAAGATGTGTTTTCATGGAATCTAAGAAAAATATGCTATATTTGTGGTCTGTTTATTGTTTTCTGTAGCATGATAAAGGTACCAGAAATTTGTTATTGCTTTTTGATACTCGCTACTTCTGATTTCAATTGGGTTTTTGGCAATTTTAATTGGGTATTTACGCAAATACGCAGCTAATCTGGAGCTCTGCAAGATATATGCAAATTTATCTAACCATAGCTGTGAAAATGACTCACTCACTGTGTTTGCTTCTTTGAAAATCAAATGTAGTCTGGGGTACTACCTCACGGGCAGATTTACTGATCAAACACAATGACCCATATTGTCTCATAGTAGTACACACAACTTGAACTAAACGTATTTCATTTAACATGTACATGTACATCCCAGGAAATATCACAATGAAACATTTAACCATTTGAACACTGTGAATTTGTGTCTAACTGCGGCCATCTTTGATTTAAAATTAGTAAATGGCATGTCATTGTATAATAGGAAATAACATATCATACCATACATAAATGGTATAAAATACATAAATAACACTCGTTTGTAAACAACAATGTTGAAATGATAATCCGCGAGTCTGGAGTAGAGTCGTGGCAATTTACAAGTTATTCATTTGAAAAGTTCACATAATTATGTAATTATTGGCGACAATCTTGGAATTTAAGTTACTAAATGATCTAATATGCTTTTTCATTAAATGTCATACCATGATACAAATTGATTTTGTGAAGACATTCAGAAAAAAAACACATACACAGAGCTAGTTTATGTTTAATATGCACAAAAATGTCGGTTTTTCCATGTAGTGTCACTAGTTGGGTGGTCATTTTGATTTGTTATTCTTTATTTTTCATTTTTTATTACTAACAATAATAGTACTACCAGCATTTAACTTGTTTCCACCTTCAACATTGATTTTATGAGTGATGGTTACCTATACATGGCAAACATTTTATACCTATTAAGATTAAGATTTTTCTTAATTTAACCTTGAAATGACCTTGAAATGACCTTCAAAGGTCAAATTTTAGGGGGTACCCACCCCTATCCGAAAGCTTAACCATCATAGATATAAACTAGCATGGGTACCCATTTGTAACATGCCATCAAAAGTTTTTTTTCATGCCCTGGCGGGCCGTCTATATGCAGCCTATGGTCAATAAATGTAAATCCATCAATTGGAATTTCCAGAAGATCATACATTTGCAATTAACAAACATTTTAGTCGTACGACGTTTAGTGAAACGGGCCCCTTGTTAAGAATATCCCTTGGCATGACATCTATCGCAACATTACAGAGTTTATTATTGGGGTAATAGTTTCATTAATTGGTATATTTCCAATTTCGTGCTGTAATTTCATACAGTTGAGTGCCATAATATGTTTCTTTTCACTGCATGTCTGCTTCATGTGTTGAATCAATATTCTTAACAATTCTCAATACTCAAGACACCTAATCAAACGACATCAGTCTCATTTGGCAGTGTGATAACATCGTGACAATGAGCAGATCACCGTATTCACGATTGGTAATGTACAGTACGCCATGAGTGCCTGCCATTTAGGCTGACCTCAACCTACAATGTCCTGAATATCTCAGCAACTCTCAAGCTTTAACTGTAGGCACGACTATTGTCGGCATCTGCGTCCACTAATTAACTCTTTGCATGCTAGCGGTGAAAATATCCGCCAAACAAATTAGGAGTACATGTATATGTTTTATTTCTCTCTGTAAATATGTCTTGGAATTTCATTAGAATTTATTCCTCAGGACTCGATTCTAATGAAATTCCAAGACATATTCATGATATTTACAAGGAGAAATAAAAGGAAATATGATGATTTTTTGTTCGCTAGTTTTGAACTATTTATAGCCGACAAGTTTCCCAGCATGCAAAGAGTTAACATTGGGGGTAAATTTCTTATTATAACTTCTGTTTCCTTTCTTGTAGAATCAGTGGGCAGTTGATATTTCACACATACATCCCACCGATGGTCCACTTCTTTCTTTGAAAAAACTATGATCCACCATCCCCATTAGTCATAGCTCATGAAGCCACTGCTTTAGCACATATCCATGGTCCAGGGGTCCCGCTGGCGATCGCCACTTTCGCAATTGGCAATAAAAATAAACAATTCGCGATAAAAATTTACTATAGGAATGAATGGCCTTTTTGTGGAATTTATCGGGGATATAAACTTGGAAACGTCGCGGGAATACTGGACGAGGCCTTCCGGCCTTCGTCCAGTATTCCCGCGACTTTTCCAAGTTTATATCCCCGATAAATTCCACAAAAATGCCATTCATTCCTTATAATTCCAGCATTTTAAATAAATTCATCAAGAAAATGTGTTTATTTTCCGTTTTCTTAAGAATTATTTTAACTGCGCCTCACGGTTACGGAAAGTAGTTCGGCATGGGAGTTTACTGGGATATAAACTTTGGACAGAGACTTGCTACGGACCAATCAAATGTTAGGGAATTGTGTAAATATTTTTGTGCTGGAAATATAAGTTTATATATATGCTATACTGTATAGTGTAATGGAAATTGGTGAATGGGGTAACGGTTTACAAATGAGCCATTTATCCGGTCCTAGGTCCGAGTCTTCCACCTGTGCTTGGTCAATGCACATCTGGTTATGTAACAAACCTTGTGGCTTATGGGATTTGTGACCACTGTAGCTCCTGATCAAATAGCATACTCCTGTAGCCTGATAACAATCTGTATTGATTGTTGGAAGGTTGACACGTGTTTCATTATAGTTCGTCCTACTTTCTAAGCCAATCTCTAGGCAGCATTGCGCTCCACGTTTAACTCCAATAAGTTACTTATTACCAGATTTAATGATTTAATGGAAAATCAATACTCGGATGGGACAGTGCATTCTACACTTGGCTGAACTATAAATATGTTATTGTTCACATATTGGATTTTTCAGGAACTAAATGCTGCGGTCGCTACCGCTCCCTCACATTTAAAAATTCAATATGTGGGCAATAACTTATATACATACAGGCGGCTTAACATGACCATAGCTATTGACAGGCCGCTTGCATCCGTTAAACATTAACCCTTAGACCGCTACACACAACAATTGTCGTCTGCAGTTGCTCTTATATCTTGCCTTATTTCTCAATAAATACATGGTTTGACAGCACTTCAGAATCATTTCCATTGGAAATGATTCTCAAGTGCTGTCAAAGCATGTTGTAAATTATTCTAAAGTGCTACATGTCAAGGCATGTTTTTGATGATAAAAATAGAAAATAGAAAATAAACAGCAGACGACAAAAAATAAAATAGCGGTGTACGGGTTAAACAATAAATTCAGAAACTTGTATCTTATTCACTGAAACTTACATATTGCAAATGTGTAGATAAACATAATTGGGTCGAGCCTTCTGACAGATTGTCTATTGATTTGTGTTACTTCTGCTACATCTAGATGCATTGATGTATTAGCCGGATATATAGATATTTCTTCTGTGTTTGTGTGTCACTGCAACGGATTTCTTCTCACAGCTTGTCGTACATGTAAGTACATTTTTATGCCTCCGGTCTCGGTAGAGCTGGGAGGCAATATTGTCTGAACTGTGTGTCTGTCCGTGTGTGTGTCCGTCCGTCGTCCGTGTGTGTGTCCGTCCGTGTGTGTGTCCGTCCGGGCACACATTAGGGTACTTATGGGGTAGGGGGCGTGGCCTAAGACAATAGAAGACAATGGAACTTATTCCGTACCCCGTAAGCCTATTGTGTCTTACAGGGTATTTCCTTTGATCTTTTATATAGCAAGTACCCCCTAAGGTCCGAAATGTAAGTTCGTCCGTGTGTGTGTCCGTTGGTCCAGTTTAGATGTTTGCAGGAGTTTCTATAATCTGCTGCCAAGGGTTATTTGTGTGTCGACAGGCCACGTGTTCTTTTAACCCTTAGAATGCGGGAAACGTAAATTGTCGTCTGCTGTCGATTTATGTTTTGTCTTTTATTCTCAATAAAACATGGTTGGACAAGACTTTAGAATCATTTCTGTTGAAAATGATTCTAAAGTGTTGTTAAAACATGGTTTTGATTAGAAAAATTGGAAAATAAACAGCAGATGACAAATTTTAATTCAGCATTGTAAGGGTTAACCGCTACTCACAACAATTGTCGTCCTCCGTTGCTTTTATATCTTGCCTTATTTCTCAGTAAAAACATGGTTTGACAGCACTTCAGAATCATTTCCAATTGTTTAGAATTGTTTCTAATGAAATACCAATTATATGTTTTCATGGAAAATAAGAAAAATATGCTATATTTGTGGTCTGTTTATTGTTTTCTGCTGCATGATAAAGGTACCACAGAATTTTTATTGCTTTTTGATACTCGTTACTTCTGATTTCAATTGGGTTTTTGGCAATTTTTATTGGGTATATAAGCAAATACGCAGCTTATCTGGAGCCCTGCAAATGTGGTATACATGCTTATCATGGCAAGACGAAGAACCATATTGATCATCAGGGTGTTTGGTTTAGAGAGGTTCCACTGTATATATAGTATTGTGACATGTGTCACTCTTGTTCCACCATTAAAATACACAGACTGGTTCTAATTTCACATTTACATTAAACTGTGTTAACCCTTAGACTGCTGCACACAACAATTGCCTTATGTATCAGACATTAAAGGTACTGTGTCTCAGAGGAGGTTGAACCCTTACACTTGGTAAGTATGTTATTGTTCACATATTGGATTTTTCAGGAACTAAATGCGAGGGAGCGCTCCCTCGCATTTAGTTCCTTAAACATTCAATATGCGGGCAATAACTTATACATACAAGTGAACTACAGTATTTGAACCGGCCTATCATGACCATAGCTATTGACAGGTCGCTCACATCCGTTAAACATTAACCCTTAGACCGCTACTCACAACAATTTTCGTCTATTGTTGCTTTTATACCTTGCCTTATTTCTCAATAAAAACATGGTTTGACAGCATGTCAGAATCATTTCCAATGGAAATGATTATCAAGTGCTGTCAAAGCATGTTGTAAATTATTCTACAGTGCTGTCGAAGCATGTTGTAAATTATTCTACAGTGCTGTCGAAGCATGTTGTAAATTATTCTACAGTGCTGTCGAAGCATGTTGTGAATTATTCTACAGTGCTGTCGAAGCATGTTGTAAATTATTCTACAGTGCTGTCGAAGCATGTTGTAAATTATGCTACAGTGCTGTCGAAGCATGTTGTAAATTATTCTACAGTGCTGTCGAAGCATGTTTCTTATGATAAAAATGGAAAACAGAAAATAAACAGCAGATAACAAAAAATTAAGATAGCGTTCCATTTTTATCATAAAAAACATGCTTTGACAGCACTTTAGCATAATTTACAACATGCTTTGACAGCACTTCAGAATCATTTCCATTGGAAATGATTCTGAAGTGCTGTCAAACCATGTTTTTATTGAGAAATAAAGCAAGATATAAAAGCAACAGCAGACGACAATTGTTGTGAGTAGCGGTGTAAGGGTTAAATCAATATATTATTTGTCAACAGCAAAGACATACTCTGAGACTCTAGCAGAAAATATATCTTGATTGGGTCCTATATATAATCCTATCATTTATAATTTTCATCTAATTGGAAATTAGTTCTAGGCTGGTTAGTAATTATTTTCTTGATTGGTTGGAAACACAATTATAACATACAGCCTATGCTCGTTTACTCGAAGTCCGTCGGACTGTGATAAATACTTGCAATAAACCGAAGTTTGACGTAACAAAATCTGAACAGGACCTCGAAATATTGCCATACATGTACGTTCTGGGACGCAATTTCCATACGACCTGTGACACACGGAGTTACACTTTTGCAACTCTAATGTGTTTACTTGCGTTCGCCTATACACGCATGTGTGTAGTCGAACTAAGTATACACATCTGTATTATCAGGGTGGAGCAAGAAAAGACAATTCAAAGCAGTAAAGTAACATTTTATTATGTTTAATAAATCGGAAATTAACAAGTTGTTGTGCATACCGGACTTGATTATATATACACACAGCATTTATCAATCGGAGGCAACGTTTCGCATCTGATGACACATGCAAACGAGTCTGGACAAGTTGGATTTGATCTTTATTGTATCTTCGATTTTTGATTGAAAACAAAATCGGGAAAAATATTTTTGTAAATTGTTTCGAAAGTTGACATGGTGTGACAATTTTTGGAAGTGATTTAAGGATAATCCCAACAACTCGTCTCGAAAAATCGCTGATGCAATAAACAAGATTTTATCAAATCCTCACTCTTAAGTTGTTCATAAATAATTTGCTGTTTTTATTTTGTATGTGCTGAGACCTTACAAATCACGATTTTCACACTTTGACTTAACGAGAGTGAAATACCACACATTTCTGTTTTCGGGACCTAACAATTAGTTCGAATTGGCGAAAACTGTTTTGCAGCTTTTTGCAGCTCAACTAAGTATATTTTCAACTGTATTACAGTATAAATAAATGAATAAATAATACATACATGTAATACATTCAAATAAGTGAATAGTTAAATTTGTTTTATGTTTTGATCATTTGTTCCCTATTTCTTAATGAAGAAAATCAATAATCCATTTGTAAAAATAAGCATTTAATTTGAAATCAGGGGGTACAATTAATACTGTTAACCCTTACACCGCTATCTTATTATTTGTTTTCATCTGCTGTATATTTTCAGTTTCTATTTTCAATTTTTATCATCAAAAACATGCTTTAACAGCACTTTAGAATAATTTACAACATGCTTTGACAGCACTTTAGAATCATTTCCATTGGAAATGATTCTAAAGTGCAGTCAAACCATGTTTTTATTGAGAAATAATGCAGTATATAAAAGCAACAGCAGACAACAATTGTTGTGAGTAGCGGTCTAAGGGTTAAAACTATTTAGACACAAAGCTTATCTGTAGCTCTGATTGCAGGAAACCAATCTACATTAAATTGTAGGAGTGTTTTCAAGTGCTGTGAATGATGTATTGTAATGATAAGTGACATAATTTTGCATCTCATAAGGATCTCAATATCCTTTACAAACAAATATACTGAACCACGAAAGAAACACTACATGTTGTACACTGTATAAGTTTGTAGAATGATACATGATATATATACAGAGCTTCAAATTCGTATTTGAAATCGGCAACTTTGATTGGCCGAGACTGAGCGCAGTTTGAAAATTGAGTACATATTCCAAAGATATACATGTATAAGACACGCCGTGTGATTTTGACCTAAGAACTTGTGCGATATTTACAAAATTTCATCCATTCATCTACATCCTGCATTTTCTCGAAATAACTCCCGGGACGGCTATTATGATGTTGTTATCAGCAGACGCTAGTAATTAATTTCCTGGTGTAATTGCCCCATCAGTTTAGTAGAACTAACAACTGCATATATTTGCTGATTAAAAGTATGTAGAATTATTAAACTGAATTTATTACATTATCACAGCCAAAATGGCTGTGATAATGTAACAAAATCAGTATAATAAAAATTAATAAATTTATTCTTAAATTGAAAATTTCTCCCTCAATGTATACTTTGCTAGATAAGTATACTTTGCAATGTTGGTGAAATAGGCTACAGTCATACACACTGGAGTTACTCAGAGTTATTGACCTAGATTCCATAACAACAAAGAATGGTAAAACATCAACATTCATGGTATGGTTCAAATGACTATTCAAAACATCTATATTTGCTATCACCAGCCCTAAATTGTAATTATTACATAATCTCATTATGTATCTGCAACATATATTTCATCTGAGCACCATTAATATAGTGAACAGTGTAGGTTCTGACCACTAACCTATTCAACCAATGTGTTCATAAACAAATCAACTACCTTTGCAACCAGTCTATTACCAGATTGGTCAATGCATCTGCATGGTTCAGTCAGGGTTTATACTGTTTGCCATTCAGTCCATCAAATTGGTACACTATAACACCTGTATATTGTGGTATTGGCAACAAGAAATGTGGCCTATCTGCACACGAATGCCCCCCAGATATTGGAGAAACTGTGGCAAAGTTAATTAATCAAAGTGATAAGTATTCGCAAGCACATTTATGAAGGTCAAAATGTCATGGTCATATTAAGGGCAGTGTTGATGTGTGGCATTTGTCCACAAGTATGATGTATTGAAATAGTATAAAAAGTGTAGATCCAGATGAGACGGCTCGTGATGAGCCGTCTCAACAGGATCTACACTTTTTACGAATAATTTTCATATATTTCAGAACAAAAACACCCCCTTATCATAAATTGACTAGTCTGAAAATTATGTTATGATGGTTGGATTGGTCGGAAAATTAACATATAAAAATCCATTCCAGTTACTTAGGGGTGAAGGGATTAATTTACTACAAAATGCACCATTCAATAGCTGTGCTCCCTCATCTAAAACAGGTCTAGTAAAGGATTACTCCCTCAAAGTATACTTTGCTAGATAAGTATACTTTGCAATTTTGATGAAATCGGCTACTGGTCAAATAGCTTGGGGTCAGTCACAATGAATGCTGAATTGTTGTCTGCAGGTTATTGTGCTATTTAATAAATCATGTAATAACTCTTTTGAGACTGAACATAGATGACTAGTATTTGAGCTACACGAGTCAAAACATAATACTATAACATGTAGTTGTGTACAATCATTTGCATATTACAGATGGTTCCAAATTTTATTCAGAAGGCACTCCTATGTCTAAATTTACTTTGATATTCATATTAAAAGCCAATTTAGACATAGTTCTAATTTCATATTGTCATTGATATTTGCTTTGTGTATGTAGATGAATGGATGAAATGTGCATGTAAAATATCTAAGGTTTTTATTCACTTGGTCATTTGATGCAGTGGTCAGAGATGCTTTCTATAGCGTCCGCACTGCTTATATAGTACAAAGGGCATTGTTTTGGTTGCCAGGGAGCTCTTGGGAATATTACATGTGTCAACATGTGTCTTGTCTTATTAAATCTTTTAATCAAATTGAGGCATATTCTCAAATTCAAAAGTAACAGTTTAGAAAGAAATTAATATAAAACCACACTCGCTATAACACAGGCCTGTTGTTTTGAAAGGGTTAAAATGTTACCTTCTGTTTGTTCTACTTGATAGCTATTATAAATTATTTTACCACTCAGTATTAAACTGTGCAACAAGGAAGTGTATACAGCCAATACATACAGGGACATGAAAATGCACACAGTTTGGTATTTTTACACAGCATAGCCTCAAATCACACTTGGTCTCTTGATTTCTGATCTTAGCTATTGATAGACCGTTAACTCTTTGCATGCTGGGAAATTTGTGGGCTATAAATAGTTAAAAAATAGCAGATGACAATTCAGTGGAGCGCCGTGGCGTAATGGTTAGTTTGTCGGACTACTGATCCAAGGGTCATGGGTTCGAGCCTGACTAGTGGCGTGCGTTGTGTCATTGAGCAAGACACTTTATCCACACTGTTCCAGTTCACCCAGCTGTAAATGGGTACCGATAATTCGTAGTTGCTCTGTAAATACAAATTACCGGCTTCTCTCAAAAATCTCTGCCTCCATTCTTTCTCCCATTCTTGGGAGACGGCATGCAAGGTCCTAGAGCCAGTGCCACCATTAAATATAAGCTAAAAAAAAAAAAAATGACCATTCATTATGTTTTCTTTTATTTCTCCTTATAAATGTCATGAATATGTCTTGGAATTTCATTAGAATTGTGTCCGGAGGACACAATTCTAATGAAATTTCAAGACATATTTACAGAGAGAAATAAAACATATACTCCTAATTCGTTTTGCGGATATTTTCGCCGCTAGCATGCGAAGAGTTAAACACCAATAAACAAACAAACTGATCTTACTCTGCATTGGTTGGTCGAAAACTATATTGTTCTCTTTTAACCCATTTTATGCTGAGCCATTTCATTTGTGGTTCAAATCCTAAATTTTTTATAATTTTAATCCTTGGCTCAGTTTGAAAATCAGTGAGTGTTTTTAAATTGTTTTGAATATTTTTGTACTCCCACAAAAGTTAAAATTGTCCAATGCTTGCCTTATCAGGAGCTCTGAATTTTAGTTATAAATGTTCTCATTCTCTGTCTGCCTACATGTACATGGATATGGTGGGTATAGTATGTCACACGTACCTGCTTTCTAGCCCCATTTACACATTATTATAACCCTTAGACCGCTACTCACAACAATTGTCATCTGCTGTTGCTTTTATATCTTGCCTTATTTCTCAATAAAAACATGTTTTGACAGCACTTCAGAATCATTTCCAATGGAAATGATTCTGAAGTGCTGTCAAAGCATGTTGTAAATTATTCTAATGTGCTGTCAAAGCATGTTTTTGATGATAAAAATGGAAACTAGAAAATAAACAGCAGACAACAAAAAAATTAAGATAGTGGTCTAAGGGTTAAGCCATTTCATGCTGAGAATGTGTCATTTTGTTTGTGAAAAATTATAAATATTTTCTTTGCATGTGCTTGGAAGTATATGTGGTGACCACCATTTGAACCGTCTCATCGAGACGGTTCAAATGAGTAGTCACAACATATATTTTCATTGAGAAATAAGAAAAATAAAAATGGAATATTTAAAATATTTCTTACACCGTAAAGGTGTGTTCCGAATGTAATGGGTTAAATAGCTCAGCAACTACTGGGGCAAGTTTAACCCTTACAGTGCTATCTTAATTTTTTGTCGTCTGCTGTTTATTTTTGATTTTCGATTTTTATCATCAAAAACATACTTCGACAGCACTTTAGAATAATTTACAACATGCTTTGACAGCACTTCAGAATCATTTCCATTGGAAATGATACTGAAGTGCTGTTAAACCATGTTTTTATTGACAAATAAGGCCAGATGTAAAAGCAACAGCAGACGGCAATTGTTGTGTGTAGCAGATAACAACAAAAGTATTATGACAGTGTCTGCAGATGATTCCATCTTCATGCTTGTAGCCGTTTCGGGATTATTTTGAGAAAAAACTTACATTTATGCGTTTTCTCGAAATAACTCCCGGGACGGCTATTATGATGTTGTTATCAGCAGACGCTAGTAATTAATTTCCTGGTGTAATTGCCCCATCAGTTGCTGAGATATTTAACCCTTAATAGACCGCTACTCACAACAATTGTCGTCTGCTGTTGCTTTTATATCTTGCCTTATTTCTCAATAAAAACATGCTTTGACAGCACTTAAGAATCATTTCCAATGGAAATGATTCTGAAGTGCTGTCAAAGCATGTTGTAAATTATTCCAAAGTGCTGTCAAAGCATGTTTTTGATGATTAAAATGGAAACTAGAAAATAAACAGCAGACGACAAAAAAAATAAGATAGCGGTCTGAGGGTTAAGGAAATGTATCTGGAAACGTGTCTAAAAATCAGGTGCTCATGATGTACTCTACCCACCTTAATGTAGTACTTCCTTGCCTCAAATCATGTTACCCGTATATACAAGGAAGTGTTTTGTTAGATATTGTGTGATATAACGGCAGTATTGCTTTTTATGGAATATATTAATATCAGACACTTAAGGTTTTGGTGTATGTAATTTCACACTAAATTAAATCGTCGTTGACAGGTATGTTATATATTCATGTTTAAAATCCTAATTTTAGCCCCGCTTTCCCAATAAAGTGATGCTTGTGCTATGCCCCTGGTGGTGTCAGTGTCTGTCCGTACATCTGTGCGTCCGTCCGTCTGTCCATCTTCAAATGTTTTCGTGTTTTGATCAATTCACCCTGTCTATCTACCACACACTCTAGACCACCACCACCTGACAGGCTTCGTTGTCCTCTGACCTTGGTTATTAACCCTTTCAGCCCTAAGTAACTGGAATTGATTTTGATATGTTAATTTTGCAACCAATCCGATGGTCGCAAAAGTGATTTTCTGACTAGTCCATTTATGAACAGGAGGTGTTTTTGTTCTCAAAAATATGAAAATTACTTGCAAAACGTGCATATCCTGATGAGACGGCTCGTCACGAGCCGTCTCGTCTGGATCTACACTGTTTGCCAATACCACTATACATGCCGGTGGTGTTGAAAGGGTTAACCCTTTGACCGCTACTCACAACAATTGTCGTCTGCTGTTGCTTTTATATCTTGCCTTATTTCTCAATAAAAACATGGTTTGACAGCACTTCAGAATCATTTCCAATCATTTCCAATCATTTCAAATTTGAGTACTTATTCTGTACAACCTCGATACTTTTTATACCCCTGGCATACAAAGTATGTTGAGAGGTATATGGTTTGTGTCATTCCGTCGGTCTGTTCGTCGGTCCGTCCATTCGTCCGTAAGATTTGCATTAAAGTTTTCGAGTACACATTAGTACAGTAAGTCGGATTGACTTCAAACTCCATATACTTTCTTATCATCATCCATATTTTTATTTCATACCACACCCATGCGGCCTTCATGTCCAACGTCAAGGTCAAATTACTTGCGTTGAAGTTTTTAACTGCCAAATATCTCAGCAACCGTCGTTCAGATTCACTTGAAACTTCACATACATCTCAGCCATCATCCATATTTTCATTCTGTAGCCCACGCATGCGGCTTTCATGCCCAAAGTCATGTTCAAATTACTTATAAATTTCTTTCTGTTTGAAATTATTGTTGTTCAGTCCAGGCATTGACAGGGTACATGTAACTGTATGTTCGATTCGGCTCATATTTAAGGGTGGGAATTGGCTCGAACACCTTCCATACCCGGTATATGTATGTGGGCCATGCACACTAGCTATAGATTTCTATCACCAACAACATGTTGGTGATAGAAATCTATAGCTAATGAGTAGGGTCAAACAGCAATCTCCAGGAAGTGTTCTCCAAATAAATTAATGGATTGTTGTTCTTTGACATCCGTCCAATCTCTTTGTCATATCTGACATGATCCTGGCATGTTGCTATAAGGAAATGAATTGACAGGTTAAACGTGATGCAATTCGTTTTCATTTTTGCTAGAGAAGCTATGAAGGGTTATAAAGGTACCGGTATTTTATTTTGTGGCAATTATAGGTCCATGCTTGTTGCAAACGCCAAAATACGATGGACGACATCTGTAGCATTTCCTGATAAATGCAGAAAAATACGTTTGCAACATGGGAATCACACATTTACGCATGCTGCCAAGTGCTGAAAATAGCTAAACAAACATATTTTTGCACCCACAAATGGCATTTGTGGGTGCAAAAATATGTTTGTTTAGCTATTTTAAATTTTCAGGATTTGGCATTGGGAACTGTTCCAACCCCTGATTAGTACATTGTTTGAAATTAACACTTCAGTAGCAAATTTTCTACCTGAAATCTCAACTTGCTATCTGTTCTAAAAGTTGGTAGCAACTTATTTGCGACCTGAAAATATCAGATGTGTGTATGAGTTACATTTGTAACTGCTGTACATTGTGCTTCCAATAAAATCAGACTTCCATGAAGCTAAATTTAAACCTGCATTTCATTTGTGAACTTTCTAAAATAATCGATCACATGTGGTTGTGGTTGGCAAAAAACGAATATCTGAAAAATCCGAATATCGGCGGAGTAAACAATTTGATAATGGATATTCACAAGTTCATTTTGTGCAGTAGATTTGTACAATCATGTACATGTTAAGCATTACGATATTATATCCACAGGTCACAGATACATGTACATTGTACCCGCAGTTTTTTCTAGTATAAGTACCGGAAATACAAATACCGGAAATACAAATACCAGTACATGCAAATAGAAGAAAGTACGTACATCAGTAGCCCATTTCATCAACATTGCAAAGTATACTTTACTAGCAAAGTATACTTTGAGGGAGTAATCATTTATTTTTCCTCAAATGCATTATTTCATATAGAACTAACAAATGCATATATTTCATGATTAAAAGTATGCAGAATTATTATACTGAATTTATTACATTATCACAGCCATTAAATGGCTGTGATAATGTAATAAATTCAGTATAATAAAAATTAATAAATTTAAAAAAAAAATGAAAATTTCTCCCTCAAAGTATACTTTGCTACTAAAGTATACTTTGCAATGTTGATGAAATAGGCTACAGGTGATTCTTTCTGTCACCTGTGGGAAATCTATGGTCTATGCTGGTCGACATCTCCGTCAATTTGTCGTATGTATAGAAACCTTGGAATTCTTGGAACCCTCAATGCTGCAGCAGTCACACATGCCAATCAATTACACATGCCAATCAATTACACATGCCAATCAATTACACATGCCAATCAATTACACATGCCAATCAATTACACATGCCAATCAATTACACATGCCAATCAATTACACATGCCAATCAATTACACATGCCAATCAATTACACATGCCAATCAATTACACATGCCAATCAATTACACATATTACACATGCCAATCAATTACACATGCCAATCAATTACACGATAAATGTCTTCCCATCCCTGACTTGGACAGCCATTATTGGGATCAACAGGGTCAATATCACAGCCTTACCAATATTGCCATATACATGTAAGGAAGTAGGACAGGAAGTTTAATGGACAACATGTCCTTCGGTTTAGATTGGATTGATCACATGGCAGTGATATCATGGCCATATCGTAGGTTGTAATACAGGTCTAACCCTTACAATGCAGAATTAAATAGTGTCGTCTGCTGTCTATAAATATATTTTCCATTTTTATCATCAAAAACATGATTTGACAATGTGTATATGTGGCTGTGACTTGAGAAATGGGGCTTATGGGATTTGTCACCAGTGTTGCTCCTGATCAAATAAAACACACTCAGAGCTCCAGTTAAGGTGCGTAATTTTATCAATTTGGGGTGAAATTTTGTCATTTCTTCTCCAAAATGGCAAGTTGATGGAGAAATAAGAGTTACCCCCAAATTACGCACCTTAACTGGAGCTCTGACACTCCTGTAGCCTGATAATGATCAATATTGCTTGTTAGAAGCACGATGGGCGTTTCATTGATAGAATAGTGAAGAGTGCTGATCCAGATCAGACTGTGCGGATGCACAGGCTGATCTGGATCTACACTGGTAGCAAAACCCAGAAGCCCCATTTCTCCAGTCAAAGCTACATATATAGATGGAAAATATCATAGAGTGGCCCATACAATGTAGGTCGGTGACACCAACAATATATCTGCTCATGGTCCCATGACATATAGCCCGAGATGAGAAAACACTTTAGTAAATGAAGGTATTAATATAAAAGAAGATTGTATAAACTATGCATGGCCTTGTATCTAACTGTTGCTTTATACTGAAGTATTCTTGGTGCTGTATACACCGATAGCCACGTCTTAATTTTTTTTTTACAAATGAACATTATATCTGTAATTTTATCCTCTCGCCGATAGGCAAGAGGGGATATAGCGTTGCAAGTCCACGTACGTTAGTAACACCTTTCATTTTTCAATAACTCTTGAACCGCTTCACCAATTTTGATATTATTCGGCCACAGTGTGTGTCTAGGGATGATGCTTTGTTTTGCATATGAACCACGTCCGACCGCCCAAGGTCACTGAGGACTTGTGTTCACCTTGTTTGTAAGGTGAATTTTGTTCTTTTTTTTATCAAGGCAGCCGGCGAGGGGATTAGTTTAGTGATAATGATGGCCTTGTTGTCATCAGACTTATTTAGAAGTAAAATCTATGGCTAACAAAATTTATCCTTCGGCATATTATGACTTGTGAATAGTGTAACCCCAGACTGACCTGCTCATCAACACAGTCTGATCGGTGCCTAGATGGTTGACTATTCAATAAATGAGAAATGGAGCCTCTGAAAAAATACTAATAATAGACACGGTTGTGACTTGCTATGGGAAATGGGTGCTTAGCGTTAGTCCATGCGCGTGCATGCATGTGTGTACATATGTTAGTAACACCTTTCATTTTTCAACTTATTAACCGCTTCACCGATTTCGATAATATTTGGCCACCATGTGTGTCTAGGAATGGTGCTTTGTTTTGCTTTGTTTTGCCCAAGGTCAAGGTCACTGAGGACTTATGTTCACCTTGTTTGTAAGGCATATGCATTAAAGTTTTGGTGTTGTTAGATCACCTGAGCGAAGCTCATGCATGTGAGCTATTGTTACCGCAATGTGTCTGTCGTCTTCCGTGAACATTTTCAAACGTCTTCTCCTTGGTAACCATTGGGCGTATTGTCACCAAACTTCATGGTCATTGTCTTTAGGTAGGGGGATTACAAAATTGTTAAAATGACGTCATTATGTAATCCAAGATGGCCGCTGTCTAAAAATAGCACAAATTCTTAAAAAATCTTCTTCTCAAGAACCGCCAACCGGATTTCGACAAAACTTGGTAGAAATGATCGATGTACAATGCTCTTTCAAATTTGTTAAAATGGTGACCCCGGGGTCAAAACTGGGTGTGGCCCATGGGGTCAAATAGGGGTCAAATTTTATTTTTGACCAAATATGGTCATGTCATATATCAAATCGAAGGTATCAACGAGGCGATCACTCTGGTGCATTTTTTGTCGAAATCGGATGGTTATGTTATCCAAGATGGCCGCCATAATGTCAAAAGGTCGTTCTTTTATTAGAGATTTTAAAATTCTTCTTCACATGAACCGCTTGGCCCATGATGGCCAAACTTCGCAGTTATGGTCCATGGGTGAAGCCTTTTCAGATTTGTTAAAACGGAGGTCGTCGCTAATCCAAGATGGCCACCATCTAAAAATAGCACAAATTCTTAAAAAATCTTCTCATGAACCGCTAGCCGGATTTCGACGAAACTTGGTAGAAATGATCAATGTAGAATGCTCTTTCAAAGGTGTTAAAATGGTGACCCCGAGGTCAAAAATGGACGTTGTCCGTGGGGTCAAATTTTATTTTTGACCGAATATGCTCATGTCATATATCAAATTGAAGGTATCGATGAGGCGATTGCTCTGGTGCAATATTTGTCATCCATGATGGCTGCTAAAAGGTCCATTTATTCGAGATTTTGAACGTCTTTTTCACAGGAACCACATGGCGATGCTGGCCAAACTTCATACTAAGTTAAGATCCTTGGGTGAAGCATTTTCAGATTTGGTAAAATGAGAGTCATCGCTTAATCCAAGATGACCGACATCTAAAAATAGCACAATTGTTTTAAAACACATGAACTCGATGTCACATTCTCCTCTGCTGTTCATGGAGTCAGGTGAGCGAATTAGGGCCATCATGGCCCTCTTGTTTTTATTATTGAAGCTGCCAGCGAGGCGATTAGCCTCGTAATAACGATTCCCTTACCGGTATACCGGTAGCTCATTTCATGTTATGATACGCCTTTTAATCCTTAATATTTTAGATGTACAGGCAGCCACCACCATTTGAACAGTCTCATCGAGATTGTTCAAATGAGTGGTCATAACATATACTTTCATTGAGAAATAACAAAAATAAAAATAAAATATTTAAAACTAGAAAATATGTTGATAGAACACAGATGCCCCACATATTGCTTTGAGGGTAAACGAGACAAAAGGGGGAAATAATCCATCATGCTCGGTGTCGAAGCAAAAATAGACATTCACTTTGTGCATCTACATACCATCAGGAAGCTACATACCACTAAGCATCAAGCCTCCAGCTATTACGGTTTAGAAGTTTTACAAGCTACAAGGCAAAATAGTGAAATTCCAAGTCGAAATCGGTGAAATAATACATTACCCAGGGGTCGAATAATAAATCGAAATAAACTTTGCGCATCTACTCATTATAAGGAAGCTACATACCAAATACCAAGTTTCAGGGATGTAGCTGTTACGGTTTAAAAGTTTTACGAGTTACAAGGCAAACTTGTGAAATTCTAAGTCGAAAATGG
The DNA here is from genome assembly GCA_029237695.1 of Conchocele bisecta. Lineage (NCBI taxonomy): Eukaryota > Metazoa > Mollusca > Bivalvia > Lucinida > Thyasiridae > Conchocele > Conchocele bisecta. The sequence continues at coordinate 68,095,125 of CM055268.1, forward strand.
GGAGATAATCCATTACCCCGTGGTCGAATCAAAAATCAAAATAAACTTTGCGCATCCACTCATCATTAGGAAGCTACATACCAAGTTTCAGGTCTGTAGCTAGTACGGTTTAAAAGTTTTACGAGTTACAAAGCAAAATTGGGAAATTCTAAGTATAAAAGGAGAGATAAACCATGACCCGGGGCCTAATAAAAAAATCAAAATAAACTGCGCATCAACTCATCATAAGGAAGCTACATACCATGTTTCAGGGCTGCAGCTATTACACTTTTAAAGTTTTACAAGTTACAAGGTAAAATTCTTAGTAGAAAAGGGGGAGATAATTCATGACCCGGGGGTCGAATAAAAAATCAAAATAAACTTTCTGCATCTACTCATCGTAAGGAAGCTACATACCATGTTTCAGGTCTGTAGCTAGTACTGTTTAAAACTTTTATGAGTTACAATGTTGGTGACGGACGGATGGACAGACGGACAAGGGTAACACTAAATGCCCCCACTATCGCGGTGGGGCATAATAATTCATACCCATAAAGGTGTATTCCGCATGTAATGGGTTAAAAGAGAAATTATTGACTTTGACTTGGATGATTTAATACAGCCATGCCTGCTTATCAGCCCACCTATTTCACCTGGTTCACCTGGGCTTTCCCTATAGCAGTAATTTGCATGTCAATACTACCATTAAATTAAAGTACTGCCAATTCTACATAATGGATTATTCTAAGTATTTGCGATAAGAAAAGTATTTTCCTTGGATTAAATTGCATTTTTTATCTCGTCCAACTAATCTGATTCTATTATAATATTAACAAGCGGATAAGTACATTTGTCAGGCCTGTAAGGTAATGATTTTCGGACGTGCCAGTGAGAGATTTGCATACAAAAGTAACCAATGTCTTAATTAATCAAAGCTCTGTTTGCATTCTGTCAAAATCAACTGAAATGGATATTTTCTCTTGTTCCAATTGTCCTCAAAAATGACTCGTGCAAGATACATGTGCTGGATATTCAGGGCTGTATTTCCAATGTTCTACACACTATGTTAAATGCGTTAACCTGTATTGAGGGCTAGGTATTACAATGTTTCCCACCCGTATAGATTGCCAAATGTTTGCCCCGTTTTGAGGGGTATTACACATTTCTAGTACGTTTCCACTACATTTTGCAAGGTTTTACTACCTATCACCCTGTCTACATGTGACAGGGCGGGTATCAAAGCGGCTCATTGTCACGATTTCACTATATAGGGATTAGTAGATTTTACTAGGTGACTGCCATTTTTCGCTACGTTTTACTACGATTCAGTACGTTTTGACCAGATTGCTAGGTAGTGTCGGCGATTACTACGAGGTCGGAAAAACAGAAATAAACGCGGCCACATTGACAAGCCAAATGAAAACATAGTAATATAAATTATGATGATTGCTCCCGCCACGTTTGTTTTGGACATGTTCAAAATTAGCATGGGATTTTGATACGTAGGATATACCTACTCAAACGTATTACAACATAGTTAACACATATTAAAAGGTATCAAAACGTATTAGATACATACAAAAACGTACTTAATAGCCATACCTACTGAAACATAATAAAGCATAAAAATGAAAGGCAACAAAATGTTGTAAAAAAATAAGGAGCCAGGTATGGCTAAGTATGTTTCTATGTGTATCTAATAGGTTTTACTACGCTTTAACTATGTTTAAATACATTTCAATAGGTATAAGCTACGTACATGTACATGTATATCGAAACCCAACGTTAATTTTGAATACCGTAATAACGAAAACAAACGTAGCCGTATCTAATACGTTTTAATACGTATCTTGCCGTTTTACTAAGTATTAAAAGCGTATTAATACCTAGCCCTTAATACCTGAAAGTGTGACTGGGGCTTAATCAAGTTATCAATTTATCGACTGATCAATCAATCAACCAATTAATCAACATACTGTATTTACAGATTGTGACAATCATGGCTGTGTGTGGGGTTTGGGATGGGGCACATTGCTGTTGAATGAACATAAAGCGTCAATCAATCAATCAATCTAGTGCATTTGCAGATGGTGACGATCATGTCTGAGTGTGGGTTTTGTTGGGACCTCAATCAGCCAATCAATCAATCTAGTTACAGAATGTGTGTGTGTGGGGTTGGGGACGGGGAACCTTGCTGTTGAAAAGACATTAACTCTTTGCATGCTACCGGCGAAAATATCCGCCAAACAAATTAGGACTATATGTTTTATTTCTCTCTGTAAATATGTCTTGGAATTTCATTAGAATTGAGTCCTCAGGACTCAATTTTAATGAAATTCCAAGACATATTCATTTACAAGGAGAAATAAAAGAAAATATGATGATTTTTTGTCTGCTAGTTTTGAACTATTTATAGCCCACAAGTTTCCCAGCATGCAAAGAGTTAAACTTCACTCAATCAATAGTACATCAACCATCAATCAGTCACTACTGTATTTACAGATTGTGACGATCGTATCTGAGTGTGGGGTTGGGGATGGGGAACCTTCTCAAGCTGCTGTCCAGGGACGAGAAGAAAGATGACCTCAAGCATGTCTTTGTGGACTTCGAAAGTAAGCACTGTATTCATTCTAATAGTAGCCCCGTCTCTAATAATATCCCCCCTCCCATATATTTGCATTCTAAATATGTAATTTTCACATACAAAAACCATTTAAAACATTGTTTTACATGCAGAGTACAATATTACAGGGATTCCGCTGGGGAAAATAAAAAAATCAGCACTTCAAAGTGGCGATTTTTTTTCTCGAAAATTGTAATTTTTTATCGCCAATTGCGAAAGTGGCGATCGCCAGCAGAATCCCTGTATTATATTCCACATGTACTCTAAAAATGTTGTCAAATTTTGACTTTATTTATGAAAAATATTGTAAAACGTATTTAATGAAATTACGCAGATGTCCGAAGGTACAAAATCACATGGCGTGTCTCAATTGTGGCTGTGACTGGAGAAATGGGGCTTATGGGTTGTACGACCAGTGTTGACCCGGATCAGCCTGTGCATCCACACAGTCTGATCAAGATCTGCACTTTTCACCATTCCATCAATGAAACACCTGTCATGTGTCTAAGACACTATACAGATCATTATAGGTATACAGGAGTGTCCTATTTGATCAGGAGCTACACTGATCATAAAAGCCATAAACCCCATTTCTCCAGTCACAGCCACAAGTTCAGACTTATCGCATTTATACAAATAAGCACCCTGAGAATTCACACCTGTAGTCGATTTCACCAACATTGCAAAGTATACTTATGTAGCAAAGTATACTTTGAGGGAGAAATTTTCAATTTTAGGATAAATTTATTAATTTTGATTATACTGAATTTATTTTATAAATTCCGTATAATAATTCTGCATACGTTTAATCATCAAATATATGCAGTTGTTATAGTTCTATGCATTTCGGGAAAAATAAATGATTACTCCCTCAAAGTATACTTTGCTAGAAAAGTATATTTTGCAATGTTGGTGAAATAGGTTACTGGGGCCAAGTGATCCAGTGTAGTAAGGCTAGGTTGGTGCTAGGCATTTGAAATTCAATTAGTAGCCAAAATTAACTGATAATGCGAAAAAAGACAATACAGTCAGAATTCGTTACAACGGCATAGTTCGTCAGAGATGAATCTGCCGTTATAACGAATATGCCGGTATAAAGAATCGGCGATTTTCTCCTCGCTATCAGACTGTCGTGATAATTCCGGTAATTGGAACATGACGGTAATTGGTAACCACGCATTGTATCGATGCTATTTGCTGTCATTTTACATCAGCATTATCGGCGAGATATATACTTATTTGTCACCACATTGATAAAGCAATGCATATATACAAATTTATATCAAGGAAAGAAACAAAATTCAAAGCTAATCCGGTATTTGACAAAGTCTAGGTTGCAGGCGAACCTGTTGTTAATTGTAGAGCGCGTGGTGAATACCGGATTATCTGTGAAATTGTTTCTTTATTGTCAGCAATTCGCAAACATGTGCATTTATAAAAGAAACACATATTTTAATAAACAGTTTGTTTTAATTTACATGCTAAAATTTATAAAATTGCAAAGCAAAAACATATAGAGTGGTTTCCCTTTAAATATTTACATGACGATTCGTCCCTATCTGAACTCGCCCCAGAGGCAATGCTACACGATAATTATTTAAATTGTTCACGATTATGATATTTTTTTATTTACAATCTATCGGTCCTTGCTGGACTGGTTCCCGAATATCGGTTTCCGGCACGTAATGCCGGTTAACAGAACTGGTACCAGCGACGCCGGGTACCAGCGATGCCGGGTACCGGCGCCGTTATCATGGACCTGACGCACATTATATGGTCAGTGACTGGTTCCCAAATATCGGTTTCCGTAACAGAGCTGGTACCATCGACAAATTCTGACTGTACTATTTTACATTTGCTCTAATATTTGTAAAAACACTCTTTTTCAAATATGTAGTTTCTGGAATTTTTAGTTGCCAAAATGTACATTTCTTTTTTGATTAGTATTTTAGTAGCCACTACCAGTAGTGCCACCAGATCTGTAGCCGATATTCGTATCTTATTTTAGGGGAAGGGGCCCCAAGTGACTTTGGTGTGGTATGGACCTGGCACCCGGTCAGGTTATTCTAATTTCAGGGCTGAATATATTTGTTCTCGATGTAAATATTCCGTTCTGATTTTGGAATTTTCCCCCTGAATGCACCAGGTTAAAATGGGATCGAACCCGTTTGTCCGGCCTTACATGACCTTAGCTGTTGATAGGCCGTTAAACACTAATAAACAAACAAAACAAACAAAATTAAATTTAAAATTTCTCCCTCAAAGTATACTGTGCTAGAAAAGTATAATTTAAGGATAAATTTATTAATTTTTATTATACTGAATTTATTACATTATCACAGCCATTTACTGACATGGCTGTGATAATGTAATAAATTCAGTATAATAATTCTTCATACTTTTACGCATCAAATATATGCAGTCGTTAGTTCTATATGAAATAATGCATTTCAGGAAAAATAAATGATTACTCCCTCAAAGGTTACTTTGCTAGATAAGTATACTTTGCAATGTTGGTGAAATCGGCTTCTGGACACAGTCTTTCAGTGCGGAGGTCTGCCTCGAGGTTCACTTTTTTAGCCTCGAGGTCCACTTTTTTAGACTCCCCTAGGTACATCAGGCCGCTTGGGCCTTCGAAACGACCCCCCCTTCAAACAGGTCTGGCTACGGGCCTGCATGCTACCCAGCGATTTTCCGTGATTCTGGAGGGATTTATTTCCTTGAAGGAAATATTTCCTCCTTGACATTCGCGAGATGTAATTGACGTCTGGTTTTGACGTCATTTCCGGCGAAGAAACAATTCATACGCTAACGTCAAAATGTTCAATTCTGACATCGCTATAAGCTGGTCAAAGAGCAAATTTCACATTTTTCGAAGTGCATGTAATATACAATTTATTTCACTACCATTTTGTAATACCGGATTTATTTCCCTCGACATCTGTAAATCCGACAAAGAAACGAGTGCTCTGCACTCGTTTCTTTATCGGATTTCCAGATGTCTCCTGAAATAAATCCGGTATTTCCAAATGGTGGTTGAATAAACTGTCTCCGGTATACTGGTGCTCCGATATTTCAAAATGGTAATTGTATAAACTATATTTCTGTATTCAGCAACTTGAGTAGAGAACGGTGCTGGTAAAGTTTAGTGGTTGCCAAGTAACACAAACTTAATAACTGTCACATTAAATCAACACAAAATTAAATTTGAAACAAAAGTCCTTTTTATACGCCCGTTTGAAAAAACAGGACGTATTATGTATTCATCTTGTACGGGTGGGCGGGCGGCGGGCGGGCACAGCTTGTCCACGCAATAACTAGAGTACTACTTGAAGGCTTGTAACCAAATTTAGTATACATGTTTATCACGGCAAGCCGAAGAAGCCTATTGATTTTCAAAAATTCCGATGACTTATCTCCCCTTGGCGGCCATTGTTATTTTTCGCACTCTGTATCCTTGTCCACGCAATAACTCCCAAGTTCTACTTCACCGCTCGTAACCAAATTCGGTATACATGTTTATCACGGCAAGACGAAGAAGCCTATTGATTTTGAAAATTTCCGATGACTTATCTCCCCTTGGCGGCCATTTTTTTTCACACTGTATCTTTCTTTGTCCACACAATAACTCAAGTTCTACTTGACCGATCCTAACCAAATTTGGTTTACATGTTTATCACGTCAAGATGAGTTATCTCCCCTTATTGACTGGCCTTGCCTCGACGGGCGTATATTGTGACCTTCGGCACTCTTGTTCTATTTGATCGCATCTGTTGCTGTGACGTTAAACGATTTCACATTTTGAAGTTGTGTTCACATTAACCCTTTCAACACCACTGGCCTGTATAGTGGTATTGGTGTAGATCCAGATGAGCCGGATCGTGACGAGCCGTCTCGTGAGGATCTGCACTTTTTGCATGTAATTTTCATCGTTTTAAGAACAAAAACACCCCAAACGGACTTGTCTGAAAATCATTTTGTGACGGTTGGATTGGTCGCAAAATTAACATATCAAAATCCATTCCAGTTACTTAGGGGTGAAAGAGTTAACATATTTATTACACTAGTGTGTTATAAATTTTAATGCAGTGTTATTACACTGCAACATCCCATTTTATGCAATAAAGAAATAAACTGATGCTCGTTGAACAAATATCAGAGCTCCAGTTAAGGTGCGTAATTTGACCAACTTGGGGTGAAATTTTGTTATTTTTTCATCAAAAATGGCAAGTTGGGAGTGCTTTAGAATCGTCTCATTGAGACGATTCTAAAGCACTCCCAACTTGCCATTTTTGATGGAGAAATTTACCTCCAAATTACGCACCTTAACTGGAGCTCTGCAAATATTCTTTAGCGTGCTGTAAAGTTTCTACACGTTATAAAATGTAAAGTTCGAGGAAAAATGAGTATACATGTACATGCATTGTCAAACTCTGTAGGCAAGAATTTAGCATGGCTCTTCAACAAGCTGTGACTGGAGAATTGGGGCACATGGCATTTGCGACCAGTGTAGATCCGGATTAGTCTGCACATCCACACAGTCTGATTAGAATCTGCACCGTTCGCCATTCACTCAATGAAACACTTGTCCCGCTTCAACAAACTGTATAAATCCTTATCAAGCTGCAGGATCGCACTGGCAGCTTAGGAGCTAGACTCCGGTCACAAATGCCGTAAGCTCACTTTCTCAAACCACTGACACATTAACTCTTTGCATGCTAGCGGCGAAAATATCCGCCAAACGAATTAGGAGTACATGTATATGTTTTATTTCTCTCTGTAAATATGTCTTGAAATTTCATTATAATTGTGTCCTCCGGACACAATTCTAATGAAATTCCAAGACATATTCATGACATTTATAAGGAGAAATATAATGAATTGTCATCTGCTATTTTTGAACTATTTATAGCCCACAAATTTCCACAAAGAGTTAATAGAGTAGTGGGAGCTGGTATCAATATTGGCTGTCTGTGGCCCACCTACATTTGGGTCGACTTCTCAGTTGGCTCTTGTTACATAATCTTGCTTGAATTTCTTGAGCCAGCTAATCGAGATCAGGAGACCCAGTCAATATCTGGGATGGGGGATATTCGCCAGGGAGTGTAAAAAATAAATTGTCGACTTGGCAGATACGACCAGAGTAGATCAATATCACCCCACAGGTTGAAGTATCGGACCGAGGTTTATAAATACAGTCAAACCTGTCTTAAGCAGCCACCCAAGGGAAGTGACAAAACTGGCTGCTTAACAGAGGTGACCTCTTAATAGAGGGTTGTGTTTTCAGGTACATTTCAGGTAAATTTTTAAAATTGAAGATAAAGATAACATAGACATGTATGTTGACTTGATAATACAAATGTAATAAATAATATTAATGATTAATTTAGAGTACCATATTGATTAAATATGTATGTTTTAATGCAATATAAATGTGTATCTTTATATTTATTTAATATTTTCAAAATTGAACCTAAACATGTAATGAGTGGATTTCTTAACAAGTAAAAAATATTTATTTGAATTATATCATTTAATGAAATAAAAAATCTATCAACAAATAAAAACACCAATGTTCACGTTTGTGTTGTTATTTTACAGCCTACTGCAACTGCTAATCTGCAAGACTTATATTGTAGACAACTTATTGTACTAGATAATAGGGCATAATGTGGTATAATCGGAAATGGTGTGGGATAAGTTAGGCAAATTGTTTTTTTTGTCGTGTATTGGTCAAGTCGAATTTGGATTAATTTCCAATTGTGTATGTAAATAATGCATAGGCGATGTCAGCAAAAGCAGTCAATAAGTGCGACATTCGGCTCATATTCGACATATGAGGCCATTTGCTTAAATTATATTTGAGCCGGTTACACTCGGTCCTGGGCAATACACACCAATTATATCAGCTATTCGTGTTTTCAATTGTCAATTTTGTAATTTGCAATGTGCTGTTCCTTTTTACAACATTTGTGTCGGTAACCTATAGAAATTACGAATCGACGGACAAGGGTGCAAGAACCCGGCTGCGATAGGCTGTTCTTTCAATAATGCGCCGACAGTTCTGGCAACACAATTTGCACCTGTGAAACATACCCTCTCAATATCGCCGACGCGGCGACGTGTTTGGTGTTTTAATTACCCGCATTGACTGCTGACATCATTGTTAATTCGCGCTTCGGTAACGACCGCCGCAGGGTACATTGAAATCGGGATTAGCGGTGACCGTTTAATGAAATTGGATTGGGACGATAATTAATGACCGCTGGCCGCGTTAGACGAGTGACCGTTGAATGAAAACGTTTTATATAGCAAAAATGCGCGGGGGGAATTTGAAGTGGCCGGTGACCGCTGATTAAAGGTGACCGCCCGAGCAGGTTCGACTGTACATTAAATATACCTAAAAGCATTAAAGGCCCTGAACGGCTCAGTATTACAATTTTCCGATTTTTTCAAACACAATAACATGTTTGCCAACTGATTTAGTACACAAAACTAACATATACTGCCTAATAGATACATCTCAAGTCTTGAGATTTACATCTTAATCGCAATGTGAACACAACAAAAACTTGTTTTGTGTACCACTCAGTGCAAAATGTCAATATTGACAATTTCATTTCCGTAACCCAACGGCTTCGGCTCGGAAGCGAGTCGATAAACTCCGGCTATCGGAATTCATCGGCCGCGAATCATGGAGTTGAGGAGTTGACCCGAGCGTCTATTGGAAAATCGATCGGGCTTTGAAACACGCACCTGCTGTTTGTTTATCAACAAATATTTATATTTTCATCGACTACAAACTCATTTTTGTACCAAAATGTGTGTGTTTCGCGGAAACACTTAGCCATTTTTTTGCGTGTGTGTAAATAGAAACCTGTTGGATTTATTATGTGTGGGAAAACCCAATAGGAGGCAAAATTCGGCAACTTGAGCCGTATAGGGGCTTTAATATTATAAGTGAAAAAAAAAGAAGTGAAAACAAATATTCTTTACTCTCTCATATATACATGTACATATTGGTAACACAATGGGACATTGTTAAACCGGACACCAGGATCTTCGGTTTTTAGGCGTTCCGTTCGGGTATATGTGTCTGTGCCAGGAGGAATGGGGCTTATTGGTTTTGCGACCAGTGTAGATCCAGATCAGCCTGTGCATCCGCACAGTCTGATCAGGATCTGCACTGTTTGCCATACCATCATTGAAACACCCGTCATGCATCTAACGCGCAAGATAGATCATTATCAGGATACAGGAGTGTGTTATTTGACCAGGATGTGCTCTGGTCACAAATCCCAGTAGCGCCATTATCTTCAATATTTGATGTTGTGCTTATGCATAAAATATAATCAACATTTGTGCTCATTTAGTGTGATGATACCCTGTATTTATTAAACTTGTTAAATAAGTATCGTATTCAATCATCACATGTGTAAGAGCCTTTATTCAAATCATTGTAGACATGCTATGTGATTGTGTACCTTCGGACATCTGCGTAAGTCAATAAATACGTTTACAAAATTTACAATATTTTTCATAAATAAAGTAAACAGTGGACACAATGTTCAGAGTACATGCGGAATATAATTCCGCATGTACTCTGAAAATTTTGTCAACTTTTGACGACATTTACAGAAAATATTGTAAATTTTGTAAACGTATTTCATGAACTTACACAGATGTCTGAAGGTACAAAATCACATGCCATGTCTCATTATGTACTATGTTAAATAGCTTAACTCTCTTGGGAGGTGGTGAATAGATCGGTATTGTCTGCCAGCGATCATACACGTGTTCCAACAGGCAAATGGGATCTAGGGTATTGCAACCAGTGCAGGTACTGATCGAACTGCACATTTGAAATTAGTTACATAACTCTAAATTACATTTCATTACCTAGCGTTACATAAGGGTTATGATATGACGGAGTAGTCTTTCCAAATTTGTGTTTGAAGCATTCTTTGTTTACTTTCTACTTCATGGAGAGTGACCTAACACTTTTACTAATACACACTTTATTAGGTGAGTTTAGTAGCGATATAGTGCAACCTGTTGCCTATAAAGCGAAATACGTGCATCATAGTTGAAACATAAGCATGTTAACCCTTCTGATGCTGACTTAAAAACAATTGTAATCTGCTGTTTTTTTCTCTCCAGTTTTCTCATAAAAAAACATGTTTTGACAACATTTTACAAGCCATGGTTCTATCGACAAAGAATAAAACATATACAACAACAGCAGACAACAATTCACGTGTCCCACCTTCTAAGCCGGTTAGCCTATTCACACATACATGTCTGAAATTAATTATTTCTACACTCGTCAAATAATTTTAAAATGTTAACCCTAATAGACCGCTACTCACAACAATTGTCGTCTGCTGTTGCTTTTATATCTTGCCTTATTTCTCAATAAAAACATGTTTTGAAGGCACTTCAGAATCATTTCCAATGGAAATTATTCTGAAGTGCTGTCAAAGCATGTTGTAAATTATTCTAAAGTGCTGTCAGAGCATGTTCTTGATGATAAAAATGGAAAATAGAAAATAAACAGCAGACGACAAAAAAAAATAAGATTAATGATTTTGACTGGTTGCCAAGCGTGCCATAACTCATAAGTCGGCAGTAACTGAATGAGCATTATCTACAAGAAATTGGGAGCCTTTGTCTAAAGTTATGGACACTAGCTAGCGATGTCTGCGAATTTGGCAATTCTCTGGGATGGTGCAGTAATGACGTTTCCTAAATTCACCTGGATACCAATTCTATATATGAGACACGTCATGTCATTTTGTACCTAAGAAGATGTGCAAGTTTTCTGTAAATCACATCGAAAGGTGACAATTTTTTTTATAGCAAATGCGGAAATTCTATTATTTGAACACAGAAAATATGGTAAATTTTGTAAATGATTTTCATGAGATATGGAACATGTTCTTAGGTACAAGATCACATGGCATGTCTCATTTCAGGTAGTGTTATTTACATTCTTTTTTGTATGTAGGAAATTCATGCCACCATTAACATGACCATGACCTTTTTACCTCACATTTTCGCGGAAACGCTTAGCCATTTTTTTGCGTTAAAAAGTTTGTACAAGTTTCTTTGTGGGTTGCAGGTGGTTAATTTTATTAGTGTTATTTACATTCTTTTGTGTATGTAGGAACTTCACCAGACATATTAAATTTCGATTAATGAGCAGCCAGCTAATGGATATGTGGCTGTGACTGGAGAAATTGAGCTTGTGGGCATTGTGAAGAGAGTAGATCCAGATCAGCCTGTGCATGCATGTCGGATTTCAAAATTATTTGACCCTCGACCTTGGACATGGGGTATGCCTCCTCCACATATGAGACACGCCATGTGATTTTGTACCTTCGGACAACTGCGCAATTTCATTAAATGCGTTTACTACAAATGTTACAATATTTTTATACGACCGTTTTTAAAAAAAAAAACGGTACGTATTATGTTTTACCGCACGGCGGGCGGCAGGCGGCGGGCTGGCGGCTGAAGAAAAAGCGCATAGTTCGTGTACACAACTCCTCCGAAACCGTTCAGTCGATCGATCTGAAACTATACACACGTCTTCTACACATATTGAAGATGTGCACCTTGGTGTTTTTATGCCGAAAAAATATTTTTTTAAAAAAATATCACCTTTTTAACTTAGCCATTTTTTCTACATTTTTCTATACAGTTCTATATACGGTACAGAGTTTGTGTACACAACTCCTCCGAAACCGTTCAGTTTTCGATCTGAAACTATGCACACGTCTTCTACACATATTGTAGATATGCACCTTGGTGTTTTTATGCCGAAAAATTATTTTTTAACAAAAATATCACCTTTTTAACTTAGCCATTTTTTCTACATTTTTCTATACAATTCTATATACGGTACAGAGTTTGTGTACACAACCCCTCCGTAACCGTGTAGTCGATCGTTCTGAAACTATACACACGTCTTCTACACATATTGAAGATGTACACCTTGGTGTTTTTATGCCGAAAATATAATTTTTTAACAAAAATATCACCTTTTTAACTTAGCCATTTTTTCTACATTTTTCTATACAGTTCTATATACGGTACAGAGTTTGTGTTCACAACTCCTCCGAAACCGTTCAGTTTTCGATCTGAAACTATGCACACGTCTTCTACACATATTGAAGATATGCACCTTGGTGTTTTTATGCCGAAAAAATTATTTTTTAACAAAAATATCACCTTTTTAACTTAGCCACTTTTTCTACATTTTTCTATACAATTCTATATACGGTACAGAGTTTGTGTACACAACTCCTCCGAAACCATTCAGTCGATCGTTCTGAAACTATACACACGTCTTCTACACATATTGAAGATGTGCACCTTGGTGTTTTTATGCCGAAAATATAATTTTTTAACAAAAATATCACCTTTTTAACTTAGCCATTTTTTCTACATTTTTTTATACAATTCTATATACGGTACAGAGTTTGTGTACACAACTCCTCCGAAACCGTTCAGTCGATCGTTCTGAAACTATACACACGTCTTCTACACATATTGAAGATGTGCACCTTGGTGTTTTTATGGCGAAAAAATATTTTTCAACAAAGATATCACCTTTTTAACTTAGCCATCTTTTCTACATTTTTCTATACAATTCTATATAGGGTACAGAGTTTGTGTACACAACTCCTCCGAAACCGTGTAGTCGATCGTTCTGAAACTATACACACGTCTTCTACACATATTGAAGATGTGCACCTTGGTGTTTTTATGCTGAAAACATATTTTTTGACAAAAATATCACCTTTTTAACTTAGCCATTTTTTCTACATTATTGTATCAAATTCCCTATCATTTCTACTTTACACTCTACTTTTCTATCTCTGCCTAAATTAGTATACATTTTTAGCACAACGAGATGAAGAAATAATGCTATAGACTTTCAAATTCTCATTAATGTTTCTTGCCTTGGTGACAGCTTCACATTTCTGCATCTTTGCTGTCTGGCCCATATTCGACGGGCGTATTTTGTGACTTGCGGCATTCTTGTTCATAAATTAATTCAAAAGTTGACAAAATCGTTAGAGTACATGCGGAATATAAATCCTCATGTACTCTGAAACTTTTGTCAACTTTTGATGCCATTTATGAAAAAATATTTTAAATTTTGTAAACATATTTATTGAAATTACGCAGATGTCCAAACTTTGGACATCTGCGTAATTTCAATAAATGTTTACAAAATTTACAATATTTTTCGGTTATTATTCACCTGGTGTCGTGTTACAGATTGCCAGCCAACAGACGAGGAGGGGGAGGTGTGGGAACAAATCCAGGGTGTGCTACAGGAGGCCAGCGTCGTCCTACTGGGGCTGCAACACTACCGCGGGGCCGCCGAACTCATACGCCAGGTATACCACACTCTCCCCCTCTTTGCCATGCTTTCTCATCACTGCCACAGTGCTCCATCATACCACAGGGAGTATTTACCCTTTCAACCTTATCCCTTCCTACGCTGTTGATGGAAATTGCCGTCTGCTGTTTTTCATTTTTGCTTCAATTCTTAACAAAAAACTGGTTTTGACAGCACATGAGAATCGTCTCCACTGGAGACGATTCTCATGTGCTGTCAAAACCAGGTTTTTGTCATGAAATATTGAAAATAAAACAGTTCCAGCAGACGACAACATTTAATTCAGCGTAGTAAGAGTTAAACTGGGATGGACTGTGATATGTTAAATTTCCAACCAATTCAATTGTTACAAAATTATTTTCAGACTAGTCCATTTATGAATTTTTTTTATTTTTATTTTTTCTCTAGAAAATAATAAAATTACATGTACTTGCAAAAAGTGCAGATCCTGGCTCATCTGCATCTGCACTGTAAACAGTGCTATATTTGTCTGTAGGGTTGAAACGGTTAACCCTTAGAATGCGGGAAACAAAATTATCGTCTGCTGTTGGATTTTGTCTTCTTTCTCATCAAAAACTTGATTTGACAGAACTTTATAATCATTTCCATTTGAAGACTTGAAACCAAGGTCCCATCCCTAAATGACCTTAGCTGTTGATGGGACGTGAAACACTTTCACTTTCACTGTCACTACTGGATGCAGAGCCATTAAATGACCATTAAATTCTTTTGTTAAAATACCATTAAAAAAAATCCATTAAAATGCCATTAAAAACCTCTTAATCATGTACACTTCCATGGGGTATAATTTAATGGGCAGCCATGAAAATCCCATTAAATAAATTGTTTTAATGCCCATTAAACAATAATTTAATGGTACCAGACAAGTTATTAATGGCATTTAAAAAAGCATTAAAAAGTCATTAATCATGCTGAGTGCCGATTTAATGGCCATGAAAAACCCATGAAATAGGTACCCATTAAAAGCAAATATTTACTTTTTTAATGGGTCGTTTTTGTTTAATGGGCATTAATAACCCATGGAAGTGTACATGATTAAGGGCCCATTAAAACATTTAATGGCTTTCTCATGGGTGAGACCATTAAAAGACTTGACCATTTAAGGGCCCCATTAAAAAGAAATTAATGGCCATGAGTAGTTATTAATGGCAATTTAAGGGCCCCATTAAATAAGTTTAATGAATAATTAATGGTGTGACAATCCCATTAAATATGATTTAATGGCCATTATTTTTAATGGTGTATCCAATGAAAACCCCATGAAATAGGTACCCATTAAAAGCAAATATTTACTTTTTTAATGGGTCGTTTTTTGTTTAATGGGCATTAATAACCCATGGAAGTGTACATGATTAAGGGCCCATTAAAACATTTAATGCCTTTCTCATGGTTGAGACCATTAAAAGACTTGACCATTTAAGGGCCCCATTAAAAAGAAATTAATGGTCATGAGTAGTTATTAATGGCAATTTAAGGGCCCCATTAATGAATAATTAATGGTGTGACAATCCCATTAAATATGATTTAATGGGCATTAATCACCCCTTAAATGATTAAGGGCTCATTAAAAACATTTAATGCCTTTTTCATGGGAGAGACCATTAAAAACTGGACCATTTAATGGCGCCATTAAAACAGAAATTAATGGTACAAAATAGTTATTAATGGCATTTTAAGGGCCCTTATTTTTCATGGCATATACCATAAAAATGCCATTAAATAGGAACCATTAAAACCATATTTTACATTTTAATGGGTTGTTTACTGGGTATTAATCACCCCTTAAAGTGTACATGATTAAGGGCCCTCCGGGAAAAATCCCAAAATCAGAAGTGCTTATAATTAAGAAACCTATAGATGCATTCTGCCCTGAAATTCGGCGATTCCTGACCTAGTTGGAGATATAAATGTGTCACTGTGGGCATTCCGTAAGACGACGTATACTAACATCAATGATATTAATTTGATATTTAATACAGTCAGTCGCAAAAGCCTAAGTATACATGGAAATAAGTGATAAAATGCTCCTCGTCGAAAACAATGCTGGCGCTTCAAAAATAATTGTAAACACATGTCCTTTTGTGGTGATATCTATAGCTGACGCTGGTTGAATGCGACATTGCAGCGGTGACGTCTTGACATTGACGTCATGTCGACACATTAGCAAAAGCGTCCTCCCGCCACGCACGAGTTCATTTCCGGTGCGAGTTGTAGCGACTTCATTTCT